>CAJNRD030001118.1:15075353-15190429 GCA_905319865.3 Cotesia congregata
AACCAACGATGTTAGACTGCTTGATTGGTCTCTTGAGCTTCTGGTCGCTTGATGTTTCCCAGAATATCGCATGATGGTCGCTGGCAGTGTAGATGTCCAACACTTTCCAGTTGCAGTCGCCTCTGGCAAGGCTATTACTGACAAAAGTGAGGTCTACAATTGAGCTTGCGTCACCTTTGGAGTAGGTCGGCGTATCACCTCTGTTGAGCAGAACTACATCTAGTGTAGTAAAGGCCTCCAGTAGTGCTTTCTCTCTTGCGTTTGTATGTTTGCTGCCCTAGTCAACTGCCCAGGAGTTGAAGTCTCCGGCTATCGCTACTGGATGATGTTGCTTCGCATCTTCGGTTAGTCGATCTAGGAAATCAGTGAAGTCGACAATGGAGAGGCTAGGTGGTGCGTAGCAGCTATAGAAGCGGATGCCTTCTACTGATATTGCTACAAAGCCGGCATTGCTGTTGTCGATTGCATTTTGGAAAGAAAGCTTGCCACAGGACCAAATGACAGCTTTGGGTGTGCTGTCAGATCCCAGGGTTGGGTACTCAGATGTTTATATGGCTCTGCTATCAGTACCAAGTCAAGCTCTAGTTCTCGCACGAATTGCATGAGCAGGTCATGCGCTGCCTCACAATGGTTGAGATTGAGCTGCAGTATCCTCATGCTTGTTTGTTCGTCAACTTCTGGAGTGCATTCTGAAATACCGGGCACTTATGGGTACCGGCATGGTGGGCAACATTCTCTACACTTTCAATCTCAGCGCATAATGCACATTTAGCTGGATTTTCGCAATCAGCAATCTTGTGCCCTTCTTGTCCGCACCTGATGCAAAGCCTAGACCGATCGACTTTGCTTTTGCACTGGGATCCGAATTGCCCAAAGTGCCAGCATTTGAAACATTGGACAGGTCTCTTCGTTGCTCTTATTCGACAGTTGGCCCAACCAATTCTCACTTTGCTGTTACCTTCTAGTAACTTCTGTTCAGTTGTCGCTGGTAGCGTCACTGTAGCCGTTTGCGTAACTCTGTAGGCCTTACGGATCTTGATAGCCTCTAGTGGTATTTCGCAAGTTTTTCCGGTTTCCGTTTTCAGGGCAGTCTGAATGTGCTCCTTTGTCGTGTCATCATCAATGTCTCGAATTTCGATCATCTCCTGCGGTCCTTTGCAAATTACTTCAGCTTTTTTTTGAAGAACGTCTGTGATGGCCTTTTGCAAGGCTTGACCTTTGTCAATACTCTTCTTTGAGAGCGTAATCAGCATGTTCCCGGTTTTGGTTTTGTGGATCTTTTCCACGGTTGTGCGGACCTGTTCGTCGGGAACGGCCTGCTTTATACGACGCAATATTTCAGCGTACTTCTCCTTCTCTACCGGACGGATGATCAGAGCGTCAGGCCTAATCCACTTTCGTGGTTTTTTCCGCTTAGGCTCTGGCCTGGGCTCCTTCGGCGGCTGCTTTGAGAGTTGCTCTCTAGCTAGCCTTCTCTTCTCCTTCTTAGATTGTACTTTTCCCCAGTCAATCGTCGTCTTCTGAGGTTCGTCGCCCTGCTCTGCCAGTCGTTGAAGAGGGCTTTTTTTCAAGTCCTTCTTCTTTGCTACTTTGTCGGTTGGCTCTAGTGAGTTTCGTTCCTTTCTCTTTCCAGGCCTTTTGTCAGTTTCACCCTTCTCTTCTGCGATTGATTCACCGTCACCTTCGGCTCCGGTGTCCATTGCTTCGTCAGCTATGGCGTCAACTTGGCAGGTTTCCTCCTGTGTAGCACGGGAAGTGCGCAGCAATGATGAGCACCAATCTTCGTCCAGTTTCTCAAACCTTTGAAGGGCGTTAGCTACACTAGTCGTCTTGGACTTTATCTCCTTGTGGATGTTGACCTTCGATTGGACGAAGTCATTCAACTCACTGGTCAGCTTTTTGAGGCGTTCGAGCGCTTGTGACCGCTTCATTTCAGCGCTTGCGTTAATCGCTGCTTGTTGGGCATGAGGCCCGTTTCTACTCTTGTTTGTTTCCTGTAAATTACTCATACGTTTTGATTCACCAGCGCATCGTACGGAGTGGAGCGGGTTGTCATAACTAGGAGCGGGTGTACCCTCGGAGATAGTACTCCTACCCGTTCCCTGAGGCCTAGCCGACACTTAGCCAGCCCCGGAATACACGGACGGACTAGACTCGCTCGGGGCGGTGAAGATTCCGATCTCTAACACTCACTGCGTACTTCCTGATCAAGGCCCGAAGTGACTGGCTCCTGATCCACTACTGCAACTTACATCTCGGCAGAGCAAGCTCACATCAGCCGTGGCCTGCATCGTCGGAAATTACGATACAGGTTCCGGACACTCCCAGTGAGTTACAGCAGGGACCGATCGTCTTGTTAGGTCAGTTAGTGTGACCAACCCATTAAAGGGGAGTTTTGTCCACGGGAGCGTATTTTGTTTGGTTATTTTGCTTGAGACGCGCCCGGTAGCAGTATCTCTTCTGCCCCGAGTGTGTGTGTGTGTGTGTGTGTGTGTGTGTGTGTGTGTGTGTGTGTGTGTGTGTGTGTGTGTGTGTGTGTGTGTAAAAGTATGTGAATCGCTTATAACTTTTGAACGGTTGAACCGATTTCATCGCGGTTGATGCCATTCGAAAGGGCTTCGCCAAACTTAGATTCCCTGTTAATTTAAATCGATTCGGACCGACAGATTTTGAGAAATTTTAAAAAATCTCAAAAAAAATAAGAAAAAAATCATTTTTGAAAGTTGTTCTTTTGGAATATCTTTTAAACGGTTACGTGCGTTAATATCCCCGACAAAATAACCCCGACAAAATATCCCCGCGACAAAATATCCCCGGACAAAATTCTTAAAAATTCTCAAAAATATAAAAATTCATCAATAATAATTTGAAAATTAATCTCAACATTATTTTTTAGTGTGTTTGTGTGTTTTATTCAAAATTAAACCAACAAAAACGCGGGGATATTTTGTCGCGGGGATATTTTGTCGGGGATATTTTGTCCGGGGATATTAACGCGCGTCACCCTTTTAAACGGCTTGATCGATCAACTTCAAAAACTAATCTGCCCTTAAGCTAGAAAAACCACGCCGATCGGCGCTAATCCGGTCAAAATCGGTTGATTCGTTCGAGAGATAGCGTGAACGAAAGAAAACCGAAAAAAGTGTTTTTTCACATAATTTCGATATTTCTTTTCGGATCGTTTTTGGTGAAATAGATTAACTTTTAGAGCTCAAAAAACAGCGTTGATCGCCGCCAAGAACGTAATAATCGGTTGATTGGTTCGAGAGATATCCTCGACGAAATAATTCGAAATAAGGATTTTTTCGACATAACCCCAACATTTTTTGGAATAACTTTCAAACAGCTCTACCGATCGATTCCAAAAACTAATCAGCTCTTAACATCAAAAAACCACGTCGATTGCCACCGAGCTGGTCAAAATCAGTTGATTCGTTCGAGAGATATCGTGAACGAAAGAAAACCGAAAAAAGTGTTTTTTCGGGATTACTCCGAAATTTTCGGTTTGATTAATTAAAACCTGGAAATAACTTATGAGGATGATAAAACGGCGTCGAATAGCGTCAACCGCGTGAAAATTGGTTGATCCATTCAAAAGTTATTGCGGTTCGGAAATTCCAAAAATAGTGTTCTATGAAACTTCTATCAGGCTTTTGAGCTGGGTGAACCGTTTTTCTATTTTTTTTTTTTGAGTTGTCAAGGGAGATGAGGTACCAACGGCTGAGTTTTCGGAATTTTTAAATAAAAATTTCACAAAATACTGTTTAAATATGTATCTTTGATATGCTGAATTGTTTAAATAATATATATGATTGTATATACTAAAAAATAAAATTAGGAAAACAGTTGACCCTGAAAGCCATCCCTGCAACTTCCCGCTACATTTGTAATGAAGCGCTCAAAATCGCACTTACTACGTTTTGGAGCTCTTCGAGCTCAAAAATATATTATTTGAGTGGTTTTGAGCTCTTCGAGCTCAAAAGTCTGATAGCAGTTTAACAAAACACTATTTTTAGAATTTTCAAACCGCAATAAATTTTGAATAAATGAACCGATTTTCACGTGGTTGGCGGCATCCAACGCAGTTTTTTTTCAATTCTATGATATACTTCCCATCACAAATTGATCAGACCAGAAATTTCGGTGTAATTCGAAAAAAAACACTTTTTTTCGTCAACGATAACTCACGAATGAGTCTACCGATTTCGACCAACTTGGTGACGATCGATGTAGTTTTTCGATGTTAAGAGCTGATTAGTTTTTGGGATTGATCGGTCAAGCCGTTTAAAAGTTATTGAAAAATAACCACATTCAGAAAATTTTTTTTCGCAGTTTTTATGAGATTTCTTAAAATCTACCGGTCCGAATCGGTCCAAACTGTATTTCCAATCTAAGTTCAGTCAAGCCTTTTCGAATGGCACCAACCGCGACGAAATCGGTCAAGCCGTTCAAAAGTTATAAGAGGTTTACATACGTCCACACACACAGACACACACACACACACACACACAGACACACACACACACACACACACACACACACACACACACACACTGCCGTCATCGTAGGAATAGTCAGAATAGCTTCTAGGTCCTCGAAACGTGGAGATCTGATGGGAACTCGATTTTCGAGAATTGGGGTGAAACCAATAACTTCTTGAATTTTTGAAAGTCATTGATTTTCATAGCGGGAAGTTGAAAATAATTAAAACGGCATTTTAATCTAGGTTTTTAAATGCACGGAATGATGTAGAATCAGTTGAAAATATTGAAAAATGGATTTTTGGCAGACTGCTGAGAAAAATGCAAATTTCATGATTTCCTTCATTTATTTTTTTTTTTTCGTTATAAAAAAAGAGTAGAAATACTCGGAACTTATGGATGATTCAAGGTCATTTCATATATTTAGAGTTCTAGATTCAAATTCGGTTTTTTTCTTTTTTCTTCTTTTTTAACTTCCCGCTAAAAAAATCGAAGATTTTAAAAAATCGGGAAGTTATTGTTTTCACCCCGTTTTGCAAAATTCGAGTTTTCATCAGATCTCGACGTGTTAATGTCATAGGAAGCTATGAAGCTTCCCTGACTACCCCTGCGATGTTATATATATATCTGTATGTATTTATTTATTTATGTGTGTGTGTGTGTGTGTGTGTGTGTGTGTGTGTGTGTGTGTATTTTAGCTATTTTTTACTCTTTCCCGGTCGACCTTGAATCCCTACTCTTAATTTGAATCGTACGTCTTATTAGAGCTATAGTCTGTTTTCTAGAGAGGGGGCCGGAAAAATGGTAGAAGGGGGCGCTTATCTACACTACCACAACTAAAATTTTACTAATACAGCCGTAGAACGGACTTTGATTGGCTCTATCCCCACTTGACTCACATCTAGACTCACCGATACTCTGAGCCGGGAAAGGGTTAAAATATTTTAACAAGTGAAAAAAATAAGGCAAAAGTTTGGAAATTCCAAAAGTGCACGCCTTATAACGCTCATTCATTTTTTAAGAAAAAATAAATTGTGTAATTGATTAAAAAAAAAAAAATTATAATTAAGTAATTTCTTACAGAGTATTTTTTTTTTTTTACATATCAGCGCCTCTTTTTCTTGTCATATGCGCACGCAGTTTAAAAAATCTAGCTTGATCAAGTGACGCCATAGTTTTCACGTTACAAATAAGAAAAATTCGTTTGTCTTAGCACGGTTGTATCGTAGTGAATTTTAATAAAAATTCAATTTAAAGAAAAATACGTAAACTAGGCTACTGATATGAAATACGGACCCAGTTCATCGCATTCTTGGACTAATAAAAAAGGTCCGGTCTTGAAATATCAATTTGTTCGGGAGTAATCGTTGGTACATCCAAAATGGGGTGACATCCGGACGTCCACGTAAAATTTTTTTTAAAACGTTTTTTTTTTATCAAAATAGCTACATGAAATGATTTTAGAGAATAAAAGATGGTTTAATTTAAGTGTTTTCTCGGTGCACATCTACTTAGATTATTGTATAAATGTAATATGGTTGTGATAGAGACATTTAAAGATCACAAAATTGCTTGACTTTGACGAGTCGAGTATATAAAGCACAACCTCACGCTCTTCGCGCTATGAGGCGTGCAAAAGTTGACTTCTATCTTCATGGAGGTCAATGAATGTTTGTAACACTTTCTCTTTAGGCGATTAGCAAAAACGTCAAATTATTTTCAAAAATGGTAGTCATTTAAAATTTTTAAAGAACAAAAAAAGCTATTCCGGCGGTTATTTCGTTAAATAACTTTCGAAGGACAGAAATAAACTAATTTATATTAAATTTACGTAAATGGTGATAAAATCCCATCATAAATCCCATCATAAATCCCATCATAAAATTGAGATGAAATGTATGTGAAACCAATCTATTCGTGATGTGATTGGTCGAATCTATCATATGCATGAAAATATATGCAAACTCTGTAGTCAAGGCGCGCGCAAATTTGAATTCTAGTAATCTTTAAAATACTTAACTTTTTATTTTACAATAATTTGGATGCCGAATAGTTCATTTTTAAGCATATAGATGTCAACTAACGAATCCAGATATTAGAGTCAATCGTCTTTCAGATTTATTTCTACATATGTGATCTTAATTCATGAAACAAATAATTAAAAAAAAAAAATTCTTTCTTCTAAAGTAGATTTTATCAAGTCTTGAAAAATTATTTTTCCATAATTTCGTTAAAAAAAGTCGTAGTGAATATAAAATAGATAAAGCATTTGCCATAAATTATTCGGAAGTGGAGACCACCTTGTCTCCAGCCATAAAATTAGAATGATTAAAATATTTTTGAACATTCACTCATTTCTAACTTTCCGCTTTAAAAATTAATTATATTCAAAATGACGAAAAAATTATTGATTTCGATTGGATTTTGAAAAGTTTTTATCACATCTCCACGTTTTGAAGTCTTCGGAAATCATACTGACTCGAAGAGCTCAAGAATTAACTAATCGTTAAATTTTCGAGCGTTTTGATTCAAAAAAAGCAGGAAGCTTCAAGAATGACCTGCAGGTTCAATCGTTTTTTGAATTTTTAAGTATTCCATCTCATAAAAATGAAAAACTAAATGAAAATTTTTTATTTAATGTAAACTTTCCAATTTTTTTTAGGTTGAAAAATTGATATTTTTTTTCAAAATGTATTCCTTGTCAATTATTTTATTTTTGATCAAATTTAAAAAAAAAAATTGAAATGAAAACTTGATTTATCAATATCGGACCAAAATCAATTTTTTTTTTTTTTAAAGTTAAAATAAAAATACGAGGAAGTGTTATGTTCATGAATTTTGTTAACGATTTTCGGTAAGCATTTAATTTTTTTAACATTAAATGCTTCAAAACTACTTGAAAAATTTTATTTGACTGTTTTTATGATTTTTAAAAACTGAAAAAATTATTCAAAAATGTCGATTTGTTCATTTTTCAATACCTAAAATATGATGATTTTCACTTTTAAACAATTACCAAAATTTCTTATCGTAATTCATTATCAAAATTCGTGTAATAATTTTATCAATTTATTATTAGATTTGATTTTGAAAATTTTGGGAAAATTTTTTAATCTCATATAAACAGAAAAAAAAAATTAACTTGTATCAAATAAATAATTTTGAAAAACTTCGTCTTCTTAATTTGAGTAGAAAAATTCTTAAACTAAAAAGTTTTTCTTGGTTCAAGTAAATTTTACTTGATTCAAGAATTTTTCGTCTTGATTGAAGAAAATGAAACTTTTTAAAATTATTCTTGGTTCAAAAATGTTTCTCTTGATTCAAGTTATTTTTTTTTTAGTGTTGGTAATATATCACAAATCTTTGAACTTACTACTTCTGCATAATATGAATTATAATTTAAAAGTTCTCGAACAATAGTTTGCAATTTTGATGGTAGCATCGCTTTGTATTCATTAGTCTGCAAGATGTGAGCTTGTTGAGCAACTAACAATTCAGCTCGTCGTCCATCCCATGTATTGTTTTTATTTCTGAAAATAAAATTCAATTAAGAATTGTTCCTAAAATTTTTTTATTATACTTACTTATCTACATTACCTTTTTACGATGTTTCCTGTAATTTTATCACTTTTCCAGTTTGCGACAACCACAGCACTTCGATTGAAATTTCTGACAAATGCATCGTAAAGTTGAGCTACATCAGAAAAAGATAACTGTTCAAAAAATACAATAATTCTTCGGACATAAAGTCCTAATACTGAATTCCTGCAAAGTAAATGAGAAGAGAGGGAATGATCCATTGATGATTTCATGAATCTGGTTAAAACATCAAATAGTTCTGATAGTCCTTCAATTCCAGTGTTACACATGTGTAAACATTCTGATTCTAATTCTTTAGCAAAACATTGAAGAATATGATTTGGTGAATGAAGTTCAGTCAACAGTGTATCCATTTCCATGTCTGGTGTCTAATATAAATAAAAAAAGTATGATTTAATATAAAGATATTACAACTGAGACTAAAATATTTTACTCCAAAGACAAACCTGAATCAATTTTAAAATGATGACACAAAAGTCACGACGTTCGCGAATAGCTAAAAATCAGATTGTTAATACGTTAATTATTCAATAAATATAATTTTAAAAGTCAAATGGATCTTATGGGAAAAAATCAAATATTTTTTTACAAAATAAATACAAAGTACTCACTTTTGATGTTTGTAGAACAATAACATTTTATTAACAGAATTACAGCTATTTTATAGGGTGTCAAAGTATCCTTTGGAGATTTACTGATATGTTCTTCAACATTTGAAAGCTCTTTATACATTTTTACTTGTACTAACTTATATTAATAACAATAAAAATGATGAGAAATGCCGATTATGTTACCCGCTAACCTAGATGGTAAACACTATACTTTTTTGATTTTTAAGCAGTCAGCTGATACTAACAAAGCGCAGTCTAGATCTTTCAGTTACTTTTTACATACATATGTCTCCGATATGGTTATTGAGAGGTAGCAAGTGTGATGCACCCAGTGCATCCAACAGGTGACGCTACCTGTTATTAGAGCGCTGTCTATTATGAGAGCGCGAATTCAAACGAAATATTCAAACTAGTAAATATTAAATGATTAAAATTAGTTAAATTTTATATTCGAAGTAAATATTCCAGTCCTTTATTTAATGCTTTTACTCTTACCAGTTGTAAAATAAACATCTTTTGGTTAACTCTGTTTTATTTACAAAAGAAAATAAAATAAAATAAAAAAAAAACATATTTCGGTACAAAGGTACATTGTAACCGAATTTTCAAAACCCATAAAAAGTACTTGAGTAATTCAAGGACTTTCTCGCCAGATGAAACTTAAAACCCTATGAGGAAAAGTCGTAAAAGACACGTGTGAAATTCAATAGACCCTTGTTCTAAAGTAACAAAGAATAATAAAAAAAAACATATGTAACTAAACAAAAATAATATTGTTAAATAACATTTACTGTTAAAATCTAACTTTATATAATATTGTAGTTAAGCAAAATTGAATTAAAATAATTAATAATTAGTATCTTATATTTAATTTATAACTAATAATTATTAGTTAACTAATTTACTATTAAATCATTATCTAATTATTATTTAATTTATAATTAAATAATAATATCTATTCTTTTATAAATGATAATAATTAAACTGACTGATAATTTTATTAGAAAATCCAATTGTAAAATGATAGAAATAATATTTAATCCAAATTATTAATTATTCAAACTCAAACATTAGTCCAACATATTATAAAATAATATAATACATATATATAGTTTCATGTTATAGTTTATTATAATTTTATTGTAACTTAATTTCAAGTTAATTATAAGTTAATTTTATTATAAATAGATTTTAAAAAGGGTTTGTTAAATTAATAAGAATAGTTGGATAAACATAATGACTGTATTGCTAAAAGTATATATAAGTGAAGTCCAACTTTCAGGCCGATAGGCTGAAGTAAATATATATAGATATAGAGAAAATACATGTTAGTGTATAAGGATCATTATACATTATTCCTTAGAGTGGATGTATGTGTGGAAGTTATGGTGGGAGAAGAACGGAGTTTGAAGATCTTCGGAAAAACTATGTAACGACACTTCTCATCGAGAGATTAGATTGCTAAGATCACGTCATTGTAAACCCCAATTTTATATTTTGAAGTTTTTAATATTTTGTCAACTCGAATAATAAATTGAAACCAACTAAAGAATTTTGATCAAAATTAAATTACGTCTAAATACAGTCAAAACCGTTTACAGCGACATCGCTTACAACGACGAACCGGGTATAACGACGAAATTTCAAGGTCCCGTCTTAATGCAATATAAAACCTTCAAGCTTAAAACTGTTTATAACGACATCGCCTATAACGACAAATCGCTCATAACGACCATGGTTGAACCATCTTTTCGAAGAAAAATATCGTTTATAACGTCTAAGACATGCTTTTGCACTTATATTTAGGTCTGCCCTGATTAAACAGAATGATTTGAAATGATTAAAAAATTTTTAATCATTTCAAATCATTTTTAATCGTTAAAAAATAATTAAAAATGATTCAAAATGATTAAAACTTTTTAATCATTTTAAATGATTTTTAATTATTAAAACATGATTGAAAATGATTCAAAATGATCAAAAAATTTTTAATCATTTCTAATCGTTAAAATATGAATTCATAAAATATTTCTAGTCACTTTTAATCATGTATGATTATATATAATCTTGCATGGCTGTGTATAGCTCCATATATAGTTATGTATAATTATATATGATTATATATAACCTCATACACAATTCCATATATCATCATGTATGATTATATATAATTATGTATGATTATATATAATCTTGCTTGGCTGTATGTTGCTCTATATATAGTCATATATAATTATATATGATTATAAATAACCTCATATACAATTTCATATATAATCATGTATGATTATATGTAATTATATATGATTATATATAATTCTATATAATTATATATGATTATATATGACCTCATATACAGTTCCATTTATAATCATGTATGATTATATATAATCTTGCATGGCTGTGTATAGCTCCATATATGGTTATGTATAATTATATATGATTATATATAACCTCATATACAATTCGATATATAATCATGTATGATTATATATAATCTTGCATGGCTGTGTATAGCTCCATATATGGTTATGTATAATTATATATGATTATATATAACCTCATACACAATTCCATTTATAATCATGTATGATTATATATAATCTTGCATGGCTGTGTATAGCTCCATATATGGTTATGTATAATTATATATGATTATATATAACCTCATACACAATTCCATTTATAATCATGTATGATTATATATAATCTTGCATGGCTGTGTATAGCTCCATATATGGTTATGTATAATTATATATGATTATATATAACCTCATACACAATTCCATTTATAATCATGTATGATTATATATAATCTTGCATGGCTGTGTATAGCTCCATATATGGTTATGTATAATTATATATGATTATATATAACCTCATATACAATTCGATATATAATCATGTATGATTATATATACTTATATATAATTATATATACTTATATATAATTAGATATGGGACTATGTATAATCTTGCATGGCTGTGTATTGCTCCATATATAGTTATGTATAATTATATATGATTATATATAACCTCATATACAATTCGATATATAATCATGTATGATTATATATACTTATATATAATTATATATGATTATATATGACCTCATATACAATTCCATATATAATTATGTATGATTATATATAATCTTGCTTGGCTGTATGTTGCTCTATATATAGTCATATATAATTATATATGATTATAAATAACCTCATATACAATTTCATATATAATCATGTATGATTATATATGATTATATATAATTCTATATAATTATATATGTGATTCCATATATAATCATATATGATCATATACAATTATATATGATTATATAGAAACATTTTTTCTCGGGTATAAATAATTTTAATGTATCGCATTTTCTACTTCGAATGTTTTCTTAATAACAAACAAAAAAACAACCTATAAAACTTTATAATGATTTTACTTATTAAAAGAAATTACTCGAAAAATATGTAACAGAAAATGCTGCTATCTACAGAAACAGTGAATAAAACGAACTTTTGATTCATGTAACATTACGAAAATTAATTATATACTCACCATCGATTCAATGACAATAGTGGAAAAAAACATAGAAATTATTGCATTAACTTAAAAATCCGAAATGAATAACTGAAATGTAGCATGATTATTAAAAATTATATTCATGATTTTGATTATATATTATTTCTCAGAAATAGTCGATGTATAAAAATTTATCAACTATCGATAATCATAGCAAACAACAATTATTGAAGATTTCCGCACTAAAATTTTTAATACTAAATAAAACAGTGGGAAGTTTTCAGTAACCATAATTATTATAATTACTTTTCAGCCACCTAATAATAATGTATTTTTTTTAAAAGAGTGTAATATCAAATCAAACTTATAGTATATATACTAACTAAGTATATTTCAGAACAGTTTGGAAAATTTAAGATTATACATCTCAAAAAGCTTATTTAATATTGATAAGAAAGAAGTTGGATGAAAAATTAAGTCTTAAAAATGTTCTTATAGATACAGCTTCTGTAAATAATTTAAATTTTTAAGGAAGTGAGAGCGCCAGGCGGGTCGGGGATAGGTATCGACTCTAGCGCGGTAAGGGGAACGCAGTAACCATATAATTTTTCTGCCCTCCGGCCGGAAAGTGGCAACTTTCTGGCCGCTGCGCTAAACAAAGTTGCCACGTTCCGGCTACGTCGAGCAGAAAAATAGTATACATACCTTGGCCAGTAAAAAGTAAAGCCTCAGACCACATGTTTGTCAACCTCGGCTTCGCCTCGGCCAACAATTACATGTGGTCTGAGACTTTTCTTATTTTACTGGCCTAGGTATGTAATATACTATTTCTCAATATATAGATATACATTTAACATAGGCTAGTGGCGGCATTTATTTTTCTTTTAATTACTACACTTTAATTAATCGGGCAAGTGTAAATGTTTTTGAATTAAATTTATCACTAATATATTTACTTTCATCCATAAGTTTTTTAAAAATATTCACCGACAGTTTTACGAGAAAAATACAGAAATGTAGCAATGTTTGAAGGTTACCCCATAAGACCAATGTTAAATTGCTCAACTTTAAAGTTAATTATTTATTTAAATGATCGGTCAATCTCCTTCAAATTTTCGGAATTTGTTTAGACATATTTAAACTTCATATTAAAAAAAAAATCAAGCCTTTTATCAAAAGTTGCCTTGGTGCTCGTACTTCCTTAATACCGAGTGTCATCGACTTTTATCTTATGAAAAAAATTTTGATAAATTCAAGAAATGTCAGTCACTGTATCTTGAAATGGGACACCTGCAGATTAGTAGGATCTCCTGAATTATCTTTTTCAATCATTTAAAAGCATTTTTCTTTAAAGTTTTTTTTTGGTTTTTTTGTAAATAAATGGCGAGTTTAAGGTAGTGTCGTGGTTAAGGCATACCGTCAGTAAACTTTAAATTTTTGTATACTTATTAAGGACATGATGATACAATTACCCTTAAAATTTGAAGTCAATTGACCACCTATAACCCGATATGAATTCAATTTAAAATTGGATATTTAACGATTGCATACGCTCTCTGCAGTTCTGTACCAATTTCTTAGTTATAAAAAAAAAAAACTAACTATCATAAACAACCAGTACTTGTAGCCGAGCGGCTAATGTGCTTGACTTCGAACTACGGGTACTGGCCAGGCATGGGTTCAAGTCCCACCATGGTCGGATAATTTTCACTATGCGCCAGGTTAATTTTCGATTATCTTCGACTGTGAGGACTCGGCTCACTGCTGAACAAACATGGGCTGTACATGATATTCATAGAGGCCAGCTGGACTACACCAGCGAGGAATATAAAAAAAAAAACTATCATAAAACCTTTCAAAAAACTGACAGTCTTTTAATGTATTTGTTGTAAATTTAAAAAAAAATTTTTGACCGTCTAATTATTTATAAATAACGGATTAAAGTTCAACACTTTATGAATAAATATATATCTACGGAGTCGGACAGAAACAATTGTATAGGTTGAGTCTCCACGGGTACAGTCTTGCGTAAAAAATTATGGATTACTTAGCTACAAGCTCATATACTTTTGCGGCGCGTATAATCTCTAATTTTTTGACAATATTGTACCATGACAACTACCTTAAAAATCGCAAGCTCTCTTAATAATTGTATCAACTCTTTGAAGAACTAAAATTTTAACTCTTCGGGGCTTTTTAGGAAATATTCTTCTTTCTTAAAAAAATAAATAAAAATCAATTTTTTAAAAAGTTATGACTAGTAATAAAAAAAAAAAAACCCTATTTTTTGGAAAATTTGCAAATTTTTTTCAGTTAGGTAAACAAATTTGCAAAAAAAATTTTTAAAAAATTGAAATGAAGTCGGGTTTAACGGCGACATAGAAAATAACTGTACACATTAATATTTACAATAATTCATTTAAATCATTTTATTTAAGACATATTCAATAATAAACTTTCATCTTTCAAATAATGGTTAAATTGACTAGCGTATCGTATTTTCAAGATATTAACAGGATGTTATAATGGATATAGTAGAAGAGTATCTAGAATTGAACGACACAACGCTCTTATGTTTGGCTGAATTTCTTCCTCATTTTGTTCTAATAATTTTAATATTTCTACTCCTCCTTCTCGAATTAGCATACCACAATATTTTTTTGCTAAATAATAGAAAACAAAAGTTTAATTAGTTGTACATTTAAATAATTAAATAAATATAAATTTCTTACGATTTTTAGTGCAAACATGATGGATTGCCCATACAGCCCATAGCTGCACTGGATAAGCTTCAGTACACTTAAGGAGCGAAAAAAATGGCTGAAAACTTCGGTAAGCTACCATTTCTCCTTGCGGCGTTTGCCAATTAGTCACTGCATTAGCCAATTGATCCAATAACTGTTCTCTCGTTGGTAATGATTGATCAGCAGTCCATGCCTCCCACGCTCGCGGACCATCACTCAGTAAATGTGCAGCAATACCCGCTGCGAAGTAAGACACATCAATGTGCCTTGAATCCAAGAGCATTGAGAGCATTTTTATAAAGCGTGACTCCATCAACTGTTGTCTCAAGTGGCCTACCTACGACCATCGGTGACCTTTTAACAACAATCGGATAGAAAAGCCTGCGCTCGACTTATTATTTATATCGGATATATTCTACTAGTATTTAATCTTTTCTATAAATCGCAAATAGATATCAACAAAAAAATCATACTTATATATTTCACAAAACACTTCAAAAAATTGGAAAAATCCAGAATGACACGTTTATAACGCTCGCAATAAAAAAATTAAAAACAACCGTTTCTACATCAATTTAGGATAATATTTATACACAAATTATAATTCTAATAAATATTAAGTTGGACTAGTATGACCGTTAGCGAAAAGAATTCATCTCTTATTCTAGGTAATAAAATAGAACAACAGTCAAATATTTGATCATATTTCACAAAAAAGCTTCAGAAACGATGTCATTTCGATACTTGTATGTTTAAAAAATTTCATGTACGATAAGTAACCGTAAAAAAATTCTCAAAACTAAAGTATTATATAAAAATCTTAATCAATAAGTTAACTCGAGTTAATTACGATCGTAATTATGATTAAATTAATCGTTAAAAATAATTTACGTAAAGATGTAAGATTTTATCTTATAATAGAAAAAAAAAAAAAATTATGAAGCCTCTTTGAGATTATATAACCTTTAAAAATGCGGAATACAAACCTCAGCTATATTATTGAGCAATCCAAGAACTTTTGTTTCTACATTAGATTCATTTTGAAAACATTCAAGAACCTCTAAAAAAAGTTCCATTCCACCTTCTGCAAGAAAAACCTGACAAGTCATAGCGCTTTCATCCGTTAGATTCCATAACGCACTTAAGGTAAATTTCATGGTAATATCAGCAGATCTCACTTGAATTTTTGATCGTACCATTGAAAGAAGTTTTGCCATATATTGAGGCTTAGCACCAAGCATTGATGTTTCTACTGTAGAAATTTTAGCAGCCAAAATTGAACAAATAGCAACTGACATACGATTCATAGAGACATCATCAAATGCAGAGAGACAATTCATTACTAACTTAGCGCACCTAATAACATATGAAAAGTGATTATTTTTTTCTAATTAAAATTCTAGCAATAAAAATAAATTCATTAAATCAAAATTAGTTTTAGTAATATATTAGTTACAAAAATCAAGGAATAATAAAAAAATGTAAAAGTCTTAGACGATTTTCAAAACTGTATTCAGGAACAAAATTGTAGAGAGAAATGATTATTATTCAAGAGACAAATTTTTTTCTACAATTAAGCTTAAAAAAATAGGAAATTTTTTTCAAGTCCAAATTAAAATAATCAAAACTTAATGCTTCGATTTTTATTTTTTTCAAACTCTATATCAATCATCACTATCTAGCAACCTTTAAAAACATTTCAGATTTTTTTTTTTTTCTTAATTCTTGTGGGTAATATAGAAATGCTCAAATCTCCTTATAGTGACCAATTCCGTACATCATCATTTCTTGTAGTACCTGATCTCTTTTAAGTTAATATTAATACTTATTACCGTCGTATTTTAATTTCTTTTAAAATTGCACGACTCATAATGCGAAGCATAAGAGTGTTTTAGGATCGATAAATTTGTTTTAAACTGAATTTTTTTATGCGAAATAATGTTTCGCAATAAGAAGTTTTTTCATTATATTTCAGAAGTTATAGATTGAAATTATTGGAAAGTATTTTTAATGTGTAATTTAAAAATTTTGAAGTAATAAAACTTTTTCAAATATGTTCCGTATAATATTTAATCCGAATAAAAACAGTTTCACTGTAAAAAAATAGCGCCAAGTCCTCGTTCATAAGACTATTAAGAAAAAAAAATTTTATTTCTTTACAAAAAGATATAAAATAAAAAAATTTAAAAAATCCAAGTAACCGATATGGTTGTATATGATTTTTCGGAAATTCCTAAAATCTATCTACTAGGACTTTTAAAAAAATTGAAGTACACAAATGACGCACACCAAGTACGTTAAGTAATCGCTCCTAAAATGGTATAGGAAAAAATTTCATTAAAATTATAGGAATGATTTCCATATTTTTCTCTCCGTGTTTTCAGTATTTTTTGTAATTATAATAAGAATTGACAATTTTAATTTAATACATTTCCGGTGGCAAACTATCCCCTTTGAGCTATAGTTCATGTAAAAGTTATTCTTGCACCGCCTGGCGTGTGTAATTGCAAGCTGTCAAATATCTTTTTTTCACTGTAGTTTCCCATCTATTATAAGATTAGCATGCATCCTTATATTATTTAGTCTCTGGCCGTCCGCTTTTTACATAAGAAAAAAGTTAAAATCTAAAAATCCGGGTCGCTATAGTTTGTGCTGATTATTTTTAATAATTTTAAATAGAAATTATAAAGATAATTGATAATAATCAAGTAATACGCGTAATAAAAAGTATGAACCACTATTATAAAATATCATATAAAAAAAATCAAAATAAATTTGAAAAAAAATTTGTAACCTCAAAAAACCGTTCTGCTTATGGTATATACACACTCGGTAGTCTGGCTTGAGAACGGAACTTGGCGCCAGACACTATCGAGTCTGTTGATTAAACTTATGAAAAATTGATATGTAGTACTTTGCATGTGAGGTATTACACGCCAAATCGATTACTTGAGGACCTGGCTTTCTTCGATTTGGTTAAACTTTTTTTTTTCATTTCTATCCTATTAAAAATGATTTTCAGGAAATGTTCAAATTTTTTTACTTGACCAAAAAAAAAATTCAGGAATTTACTTAAAGAGATGTTAGGAATGTACCTTAAAAAATAGAAAAAAAAAATTAGGAAAACGGTTGACCCTGAAGGCCATCTCGGCAACTTCCCGCTAATTCCATACCTGGGCGCTTCAAATTGCACTTATGACTTTTTTGAGCTCTTTGAGCTCAAAAATACAGTTTAGGTATTATTTTGAGCTCTCCGAACTCAAAGAGATATCTTTCCTATGCTATTGAGCTCTTTGAGCTCAAAAATCTTATCAAAGTTCGATAAAAAACGATTTTTTTAATTTTCAAACTGCTATAACTTTTAAATGAATCAACCGATTTGCACGCGGGCAGCGGCAATCGATGAAGTTTTTTTTAGCTCTATAAATAATTCTGAACAAAAAAATTGATCTGATGAAAAATTTCGGAGTTATTATAAAAAAAACACTTTTTTCGACAACGATATCTCACGAACGCATAAACCGATTCTGACGCTTTTGGTGGCGATCGATGCGGGTTTTCAAGGTTAAGAGCTGACTAGTTTTTGATGTCGATCGGTTCAGCCAATTCGGAGATATTGAAAAAAAATAAAAAAAAAAACAACTTTTTTTGAAATTTCTCGAAATCTACTGGTCCGAATCGGTTCCAACTTGCAGGAAATCTAAGTTTGGCGAAGATCTTTCGAATGACACCAACTGCGATGAAATCGGTCAAGCCGTTCAGAAGTTATAAGAGGTTTACACACACACACACACACACACACACACACACACACACACACACACACACACACACACAAAAGAGAAGAATATCTCAGCGTGGCTACCGACGAACTAACTCTGTGGAACTGGTTGCAGAGTACAAAAAAGCCCGTCGATCCCTGAACAAAGCCATCAAAGATAGCAAAAGAAAATGCTGGAAGGAGCTCATCAACGAGGTGGACAGAGATCTGTGGGGTCGGCCGTATAAGGTGGTTATGACCCATCTTAAAAACCAGCTAATGCCATCACCCACGTGTCCTCAACTCCTACAGAAGATCGTAAACGCGTTGTTCCCCGAACAAAGCGAGTTTAACTACCTAGTAGCGCAGAATGAAATGGATAACATTCCATTTGTCACGGAGGAAGAACTAATGGAGGCTTGTAATCGTGTAGGGAAAAATAAAGCACCGGGATTGGACGGGGTCCCCAATATTGCCTTAAAAACAACTATAAAAGCAATCATAAATTATTTTTCTTTACAATCACGTACATGAAACCTGGTGTTAAGTAATTTATTTATTCATAATTAATCATCAAAATTGTTGAAGATCAAGAATTTTCAATTTTCAAAAATTTATAACTCAGAAACTATCAATTTACGAAAAATTTTATAAGAGTAATTTTCATCTTAAAATTGCCTAAAATATTGAAAAAAATATATCCGATCTGAAAAAAAATGATTTCTTAAATAATTGTTTAAACAAATGGCTATAAACAATAGATAGCCTGGGATTTCTTCTTGTGTATTGGGCTGACGAACGAGACTTTCCAGTCTGCTGGGAATGTCCCAAGCTGAAGTGATTTATCGAAGATATGAGTTATGGGCTCACAGAGTCCGGTAGCGCAGTTCCTGAGGAAGATATTAGGAATCCCATCCGGTCCAGCTCCTTTCTTAGGGTTCAGGCTCATCAGTTGCTTGTATACATTATCGAAGGTGGCCTCAAAGTCATTCAGGTCGGCATTTTGCTCGTCGAGGTCAATTCCAGAATATTCATTATCACTTGTAGCAGGGATGTATACACTTTCAAAGTAGGATGCAAATAAATTGGTTATATCTGTACCAGTGTCAGCTGACAAGTCATCCCAGAACACGTTCGACGGAATGTCTGAATTGTTATGTCTTTTATTTTTAATGAATTTCCAGAAGCAATTCGGATCAGACTGGACCATAGATTCTACACGGTTGACATAGCTTTTATAGCACATTAAGCTCAGTTTCTTACAATCAGATCTCAGGAGGCTGAAATTCCTGTAATTGATTTGGCTTTTACATTTCTTGTACCTAGCATGAGCTGCCTTTTTCAGTCTTATTTTATCTTTAAGTTCATTGGAGAACCAGCAAGGGAAATTATCTTTTTTGCACTTGTGCACTGGGACATATTGGTCAATACCTTCTTGCACTTTGTTGTAGAACCACGTGAGTTTTTCATCTATTAGGTCTATTTTATAAAGGTCCGACCAATTTGTTCGAGGAAAGAAGGTGTTGAGGCTGACATAATCAGCTCCTTTGAATGCCAGGTATGGAGAGTTATCTGACTTGAGGCTTGGTGCGAAATCAATGTTGATGTCGAGAGCTGGATGATATTTATCCTCAGTAGTCAATGCAAGTGTTTTATCCAGAGACAATTCAAGGTCGCTAAAACAGAGGTCCAGCAGATTAAAGTTGTCATTTGCGGTGTTGTTAAACTGCCGGCATTCAAGAAGAGCGAAACCTTCGGATACCAGTTTTTCACAATCAGCACGTGGAGTGCTGGTCGGCAAATTGTAATCACCTAACACCATAAGTTTTGCATCTATATGCTTGACTTTAATGTCGAGAAGTGTATCGAGGTGCGCCTGGTAATTATCGAGAGTAGAGTGCGGTGGAAAATAGACACATCCAATGATAATGTTACTGTGAAGGCCTGGGACTTTGATGAAAATTTGTTCCAGCTTGGTATCTACTGTTGAGATAGTCTCTGCTTGAATGGAGCGTTTGGTTGCGATAAAAACACCGCCACCACGTTCGCTTACAGCAGGGTCCCTGTCTTTTCTGAAAACCGAGTAAACTTGGTCAACTAGTTCCTCATCAAGTATGGAGCTATGCAGCCAGGACTCAGTGACACAGATAATATCAAACAAACTAGTTGCTGTGGCAGCCTGGAAGCTGCTCAGCTTTGTTCTTAGACCTCTCACGTTCTGATAATAGAGTTGCAGGTGCTTTAAATTTACCCTTTTCTGAGGGCATGCGAAAATTTTTGTTCACGATTCTTGGAGTACCATTAACGTATTTAATTGTCTTCGTCGTGTTGCCATTTTTAGTGAACTCATCGAGTTCGGTGCGTAGTTTATTAAGGTGCGACTGTTGCAACGGAGTAAGGTCGGATTTAAAAGAGATGTTAGTATTACCTGTTGCTGGAGTTTTTGACTTCAGAATGTGCTTAGCAGTACCAGCTGAGCCAGTGTTAATTAGCAGAGGACGAGTGCGGTCTACAGTTGGTTGACCTAACCGACGAAACTTGAATTTAGGGATTTCATCCACCAGCTCCGGGGGTAATGCTGTTGCGATATTGTAGGGAGTAATCAGGTGAAAAGACCAAAGTAATCCGTTTTAACTATTTATTTTCATAATGCAACGTTTTGTGGGTTTTATTCCAACATCTTCAGGCATCTGACAACAGACAGACAATACAACCAATTAAAAAATTAAAATTTAAAAATTTTAAAAATTAATTAATTTGCAATACATTATGTCCAAATTAAAATTAATAAATTAATTCAATTATTCAATACATTATATATTCATATATCAAATAATCAAATCCAATTAAATAAACCTATTACAAATTAATGCATAACAAATGTACTAATAGATTCATTCAATCAATTAATAGAATTTTAATAAATTACACATATCCAAAATTATAAATACCTTGAAAAGTCTGTCAAAACATTGTCAACACTCTGATCATTACATAACAGATTCATGTATAAATTCTTTTATTTAAATATCAATCTTCCAAACTTAGTCATACAATCGATAATTTGCAGAAATCCAAATTTACAATTAAGAAAGATTATTGAAACTATTAATAAGTAAACAATTATTAATAAACAACTAACAACAACCTCCTCTAACGCAAGTTACTCTCAACTGTAAACAGCTGAGAGTTACCCATTCCATGCACCCTCTCGTGGTGACAATAATAACTAAGCCCACGCGGCAAATTCAACTGATCTACGCCGAATTTCTGTTGCCCTCATATTTCTCAATCAACCCTATGTACACTTTACTGAGTCGGTCAGTGTCTGTTCTCCAATTCACCGTGTCCGACAAACATATATGAACCATCTCACTGATATTACGTTTGAACCAGTTTCCTTCTCTGTCCACAATCTTCACTCCGTCGAAGTCGAAGTTATGACCTGTTAAAAAATGATGATTCGCCAGAGCAGTACGGTCTTCTTTGCTCCTAAACTTCTCCTCACAACTATATCTATGCTGATGCAGTATAAAATGTTTTTTGTTATTGTAAGCAGATTAATAGTATCAGATTTGAGAAAGTGTTTAACAAGGTCAGACATAAGAACTGGAAAAAGTTGGAGAGATTGGTTAAGGACACTGTGGGAGTGGTTGACAATGAAGATAACAACAAGCTGGTATATAATTATTCTGGTGTTAGTCTACCTGACTGTGTCATAAATGTACTCAAGTTATCTCCTAAATTTGGTGTTGAGTTGGAGAGGAAAGATATGCCTATTCCCACGCTCATTAAGGACCTCGAGTTAATTGTTAATAATTAGTTGGTATTTCCAGGATTAAGATCCAGGGAGCGGATTATAGGGAATTGGACAACATCAAAAATAATGTGAGAATGAGAGCACTGAATTCTATCACTAACTGCTGCAATGGTGGTCGATTTGAAAAGGACCAAAAAGTTCCTGGAAGAACATGACGAGTTATTGGTTATAAGATCGGATAAGGGTGGTGCAACAGTAGTAATGGAAAGGAATGAGTACATTAATGTGATGTCAGAGATGTTGGATGATCAGCTGGTGTATAGGAAGATTAATGCAGATCCTACTAATAAGTATCAGGTGAAGATTAATAAACTGCTTAAAAGGTTTGTTAATGAAGGAGTTATGGATGAGTTGATGGGTAAGAGTCTGATGACGTTGAATGCGTTACCACCAAGACTATATGGCCTACGTAAAGTCCATAAAGCAGGGTGTAAAATGCGTCCTGTAGTTAGTTGCATCAAGTCTCCTTGCTACAAATTAGCAGCGTTCCTTCATTCATTGGTAATGCCGGTGATCAATAATTTTGAGGTGAATGTGAGAAATTCAGCTGAATTGGTGGAGTTTCTGCACAGTGTCAGATTACCAGAAAATTATGTCTTGGTATCATTAGACGTGGTGTCCTTATTTACTAATGTACCTAAGTAATTAGTATTGTTAACAATTAAAAAGAATTGGGACAATTTTAAATGTGGCATTAGTATGCCGAAAGACAATCTGATTGAGTTAGTGAAAATGTGTTTCGACACCAGTTATTTTACTTTTCAGAATGATTATTACATTCAATTGGATGGATCAGCGATGGGTAATCCTGCTAGTCCATCTTTAGCTAACCTGATGATGAATCATGTTTTGAGAAAAGTGTTGGAGATTGTACCATTTGAAATTGCTTTCTTAAAACTCTACGTAGATGATACCTTGATGGCAGTTCCTGAGACTGAGGTGGATGGTTTACTAGGATGGTTTAACAGCATACATCCTAAGATACAGTTCACAATGGAGAAGGAGGTTGATAATACGTTGGCGTTCCTGGATACATTGGTAATAAGGATGCCAGATGGTGGATTACGGACAAGATGGTACCAAAAACCCACAAGTTCTGGCATTTTGCTGAATTTTAAGTCTCATCATCCCATGGCGCAAAAGAGTAGTGTGGTCCTGGGCTTATTATACAGAGCTTTGAAGCTGAGTCATGCAGAGTACTACGATGAGAATTTGAGAAAAGTTCGTGAAATTCTTGACAAGAATAATTACCCAAGATCGTTCGTAGAGGTCTGTTTGAGAAGGTTCAAGGCTTTGCATATGAATGATAATGGTGTTAATAAGATTAAAACTCAGGGGAATAGGTTCAGGTTTCCTTTCGTGAAGGGCCTCAGTCATGGTACATCTTCAAGTTTCCGGTTTACGGACTGGAGACCGGCGTTTTACAATATCCGCACTATTGGGGATATATATTCAAAGCTGAAAGACATAACACCGCTGGGCCAGGCTTCTGAGTTGGTATATAAAATCCCGTGTTCTTGTGGAAAATCATATGTGGGCCAAACTCGTCAATACTTGTCCAAAAGACTGCATCAGCATAGATATAGTTGTGAGGAGAAGTTTAGGAGCAAAGAAGACCGTACTGCTCTGGCGAATCATCATTTTTTAACAGGTCATAACTTCGACTTCGACGGAGTGAAGATTGTGGACAGAGAAGGAAACTGGTTCAAACGTAATATCAGTGAGATGGTTCATATATGTTTGTCGGACACGGTGAATTGGAGAACAAACACTGACCGACTCAGTAAAGTGTACATAGGGTTGATTGAGAAATATGAGGGCAACAGAAATTCGGCGTAGATCAGTTGAATTTGCCGCGTGGGCTTAGTTATTATTGTCACCACGAGAGGGTGCATGGAATGGGTAACTCTCAGCTGTTTACAGTTGAGAGTAACTTGCGTTAGAGGAGGTTGTTGTTAGTTGTTTATTAATAATTGTTTATTTATTAATAGTTTCAATAATCTTTCTTAATTGTAAATTTGGATTTCTGCAAATTATCGATGGTATGACTAAGTTTGGAAGATTGATATTTAAATAAAAGAATTTATACATGAATCTGTTATGTAATGATCAGAGTGTTGACAATGTTTTGACAGACTTTTCAAGGTATATATAATTTTGGACATGTGTAATTTATTAAAATTCTATTAATTGATTGAATGAATCTATTAGTACATTTGTTATGCATTAATTTGTAATAGGTTTATTTAATTGGATTTAATTATTTGATATATGAATATATAATGTATTGAATAATTGAATTAATTTATTAATTTTAATTTGGACATAATGTACTGCAAATTAATTAATTTTTAAAATTTTAAAATTTTAATTTTTTAATTGGTTGTATTGTCTGTCTGTTGTCAGATGCCTGAAGATGTTGGAATAAAACCAACGAAACGTTGCATTATGAAAATAAATAGTTAAAACGGATTACTTTGGTCTTTTCACCTGATTACTCCCTACAATATATAATTAACATATGTAAACAAGTTAGTAGTAGTAGACCTTCCACCTGTGAATCCATGCTGCTTTGTGGTTATGACATCCTTGAAAGAGGTTGTCAATTGAACTAACACCACCTTTTCGAAGAGTTTTGCCATTTTTAAATTATATTAATTAACAACCAGGTTTTATAATTTTTTACTTTTACCACTTTATAATATTAATAACTTAAAAATTTTTACTTACCTATCTAGATTGGTAGGAAACACTGAAAAAATACAATTATGAGTATTTTTTCTATGACTGCAATCCTTTGCAAAGCATTTTGTATGGGCTTGTCTTTTAGCAACTACTTTATCGCCACTTATCCTTCAAAATTTATAATTTTTTCTTGCTTAAGAATTTTTCGCACCTATTCAAACACACATGGGGAAACTATTTTTGAGGTTAGTAAAAATTCACTAGTGTTATCTTTTCGAGTAGTAGTGCCACCATTGCCACTCAATATTTCTTTTTATTTTTATGCTTTTTGTTGTGGTATGTGTTTGGTATAAGTTGTCAATTAAGAAAGTGGAGGGGGTAAAGAGTGGCAAGCCGCTGGTATGGACCTTGCACGAGATCGTGGCACAAGGAACCAACTCAAGAATTGCCTATAACTTGCTCATATTTATACGTAAAAAGCTTTCAGCAGATGCTTGCGCATGGCTTAAAAAGGGCTAAAATGACAAAGATATGTGATTCACAGTGATAAAGTAGAGTCGAATTCTAATGGAAGACTTGCACAACATTGGCAATTTCTACCTGTCATAATCACTTGTAGCAGGATCCATAGGTAGAAAAAAATGCTAAAAACAATCGAACTTGGGAGCAGTCTTGCACAAGCCTTGTAAAAGATTGTTATATTGGTAATTGCTATATAGAATTATAATTTTATATAAAATGAATATTGAGAAGTACAATTTTGTGTAACTATCAATAAATATTGAAGCTAAAATAAATCTACTTACAAGATGTTGATATAGTATTCACGAAAATGGCAAGAAGAATTAAATGGATCGCACAATTGGATGCAACCATCTTCACTTTCAATCTTGTGATTACTTTTGAATTATTGTAGTACCATTTTCATTCGTATTAAACCTGAAAATAATCATATTATTATTTTAATTATTGTTTACAAAAAACTCCAATTCTTTGCCGGAGAAAAAAAAACAAGTTGTGAGAACTCACAATCGTTACAATATAGTTTATAATTGAGATTACTTAATGATTTTCTCACGATAAAAAAAAATTAAAAAATTATACAAAAATCCTGCTTAATTTTTATTCGTTGAAGAAAAAAGAAATTAATATCGATAACCTATTGATAAAAAAATTAGTAAAACACTCTGCAACTTTCCACCGACTTCAAATGCCAAGTGTTCTAAATTTGATTTATTGTGACGATTTTGAAGTTTTCGGGACACATTCGTACAGACATAGTAACAACCTCGTAAGAATAGTCAGAACTGCTTCCTAGGATCTTAAAACCTGAAGATCTGGTGAAAACTCGATGTTCGAAAACTGGGATGAAACCAATAACCACCCGATTTTTGAAAAGTCATTAATTTTTCTATCGATAAGTTAAAAAACTGTCGTGAAGCAAAATAGAATATAGTACATTTCGAATTATAGTCTCCTGCCCTACTCACTGGCCCATTCCGCGATATCAAATATTCTTAGGTTATTTGATTAAATTGAACTTAAATCAAATGACGGACTTAAGTACAGCAATAACCCATTTAAAATCTTCTACAAGTCTTGCGCAAGACTACTATCAAGTTTGAAGCTTGTACCTTATTAATTTCTTTAAGACTACATGGATCTTATGTTTGTACCAAAACTGCACAGATAGAAAGATTTTTTTTTATTTAATAAGCTTTATTAACTGTTAATAAATGATTTTTTAACATCATAGGATTTAATAAATATTTATTAAAAGTTAATAAATTATTTATTAAATACGATTTATTAAATGTTAATAAATATTTGGTAACAGTTAACGAATATTTATTAATATATTAATAAATATTTGGTAACAGTTAACGAATATTTATTAATATATTAATAAATATTTAGTAATGGTCAATGAATATTTGTTAACTGTTAACAAATATTTATTTAAAATAAAAAGCAAAAGTAGCAATTTTCTTTTGACACTTTTTATAATTCTGTTATATCCGGCGTTGCCTCATATAACAAACAGGGTCTCTCCCCTTCGACGAAAAGTGCAACGCTTGCACTTTATAAATTTCGACAATCACTCGGACAACACCTCGATTAAGAAATGAGCACACTGTCCACGTTCTGCCCACGTTCTGTCAAATTTGCAATTTTAGACCAATAACAAAATTCAACTCCCTTCCGAAAATCACGATCCAGGTATATAAAAACACTAAACACCACGGATCAAATGTTCACTCTTTTATCAAAGAATACGAAGGAAGGTATCTTCGTAGAACCCGTGTGGGTCCTTATACCGCGTTACGTATAAGGCAGTATACAGCACTCGGTCGCGTATACAAAAATCTAAATTCATCTCAACTTTTAACTTCATCTTCTACGAACCACGACAGTGTGCTTTTCGAGCAGAATCGAGGGCCCCGTGGACATAGTGATATCAAAATCTTAAACTTTTCGATCTATTACCTATTAACGGCGGATCTTAGTGTCTGTCAGAGTCGTTACTCTGCTTACGAACTCATTTAATAAACATTCTAACTGTCAAAACATAGAAATACGTGATAGTTCATAAGTGAATTAGTGTACATTGAGTGCGTCTCGCCCATAAGGGAAATAATTGAATAAATCATAAAGACCAGAACTTCTTGCTTCACTTCATTTTAAATTAAGATCCTTAACCTCTTCGAGTACACCGATCTACATCACGAGAAAAAGAGGAGAATTCAATCAAGGATCTATCGATCAACCAATTCAATTCGAATCAACTATATAAATCATAAAGGACAACTGTGAGTTCAGTATTTGTTACCGACTTCCCTTTAACTTCGCTGTTGGAACTCCTGGTTACCGGGAGGCGTTCGAAATCCACAATAAAAATAAAACTCTTGTAGCTTGTCTACAAGAGAAAATCTATCTCAAAGCGTGTCCGAGCTTCCTCAAAGCCCACTCTACCAATAATTATTTAATTATAATTAATTCGGACATAACAATTCTATTGCTGAAATACATGATAATAATTCAATTCACTAAATAAATTGACGATTTCAATATTTATTTATTTATTTATTTAATACACTAACGCCAATCGGCTATTTACATTATTATGATTATTGTTAATTTAATATAATAATATTGTTGATGGGGAGTATAAATCAATATACATTAGTTATTATTAATATAGATATTGCACTATAAAAGTATCAAATGAGAAAGTAAAATAAAACGTAAAAAGTAAAAAAAGTAGAAAAAGTATGCCAGTAAGTTATGAATAAGAATAGATACTAGTCGTTATTCGGTAGTTATAAGTGTGTTAATTATCTATTTAATATTATATTTTTTATTTTTGAGTTAAGGGTTTGCAGAGAATCTTCTAGGAAGTTGATGGCAGAGCAGTGTTCGTTGACTAGATTCGAGATTCTGTTTCTGGGCTCATGGAAGACGTAGCTCTTCGAAGTCTTTGCAGCAATTAACAGCCTGGTGTTTCTTAGCCCTGGTCTTGGCTTGGTGAACTTAAATTGTTTACGAATTTCTGGCGAGAGTATTAGGCCATTAATTACTTTATAGAAGAATGTTATATCAGCAGCTTGACGTCGACAGAGTAGACTGTACGACTTTGAGATGTTTACACCGGCAAACAAAAAAAAATTGTCTGTACAATTATTTTAATTAGTTAATTTCGATTAGTTAATTAGTTAATTTAATAGTTTTAATTAGTTAATTTCGAGTAAATTGCAAAAAAAAAACCCAAAAAATAGCGAAAATTCGATGTTTTGGCAAGAAAAAAAATTTTGAGATCTAAGGCAAGCATAATTTCCATGTATTTTAATCTGTTAAATACTAATTTCGATCGTACTTTAATCATAAACTTTTTTAATTCTAAGAAAATTGTAAAATATCCTTAAAAATTGCAAAATCGTGAAAAATGGGGATTATCTTGATACAAAAAATTTTGTGGACCCGGATTGACGAAGACTTTGATGTAATTTAATCTGCTTGATCTGATTCTGCAATAAATTCGGCCCATAGTCCCCTCAAACATTCATAAAACTGCAAAAAACCGATAAAATAGCAGAAAATTGCTGCTGAAAAAATGGTAAAATATTTTTTAAACACAATTAAATGTAATATCGTGAGTTTATGTTGTGTGAGTATGGTAATGTCGTGATATTGAGGACTATCGTGGGAGTGTGCTTGTGAGATAGTTAGTTGTCTCGAGGATGTCGAGCTGCACTGCGGAAAAGTGACCGATGTAACGTGTCTCCCGGTCAGTTACCGATGACTGAGTTCAGGTTCAGCCTCTTGAAGCGAGGTGATTATTGCAGAGGAGCGACTGAAATGTCGTCGCCCCTAAGTACGGGAGTTTGGCAGGCTCATGCGGTAGCTTGCGGTTGACAGGCCTCGATTGCTGGATGCTCGAGGGTAGTCGCGAGTACTGTCAAGGCTCCCAGGGGAGCGGAATCACTGGTCGGTCTGGGACACTAGTTGTGTGAGTGGGGAATGAGTGTGGAGTTTGTATGTCTGAGAGTAGCGTGAAAGCGAGTTGAGCGCATGTAGCTGATGGTATGAATGTAGTGGGGGTACGGTGAGAGGCAGTCTGGCTGGAGTAGTGAAAGAGTAAGGATTGTTTTGTGTGGAAGTCTCGATTTATTAAGGAGTCTTGTGGAGGTCCTCGTAGAGGACGGACGTGCCGTCGCTCCTCGGCAGCATTAGATGTGTACCGTAAAGAGGGTCCGTCGCGAGCTCTCGTCGAGTGAGCATGGTGTTTGAGAGTTGAGTGAGTCTCTCGTATCGTAGCTGGCGTGCCTCAAAGTTGCTATTACCGTAGACGAATGGCCTGTGCCATTGTCTTTGTTTTGTGTTCGTTTGAGACCGCTTCCGCGATATTTTTAATATCGATTTATTTTATTTTACCGACTAATAAGGTTGAGTGTTAGTTCGAGAGTACCGATTATTGTACTAGATATCGTTTAGTCCCGTTTTGTAAGGAAATTACTTCCTCTGAGAGACCGAATCACGACCCTCTCTCGATAACCTGCATAACTGAGCGACACCGAGGTATTCCGTTACCGTCGAGGCTGCTCTTGGTCTTCTAGGGACATAAAAATCAAGTTATCGTATCCCGGTTGCCGATACCGGTGAAACAAAAGTCGGCTGGCGCCTGTCGGGGTTCCTGGAGGATCGAGAGATGGCTAAGATGGACGAAGTGTAACGCAGTGAATTATAGAGTGCCGTAAAGATCTACCGTGTAAGAAAAATCTACGTTACAAATATAATTAATGTAAATAATTTATAAAGATGATTTTTGTTTATAAACAATCTTAATATCATATGACATTGCAAGCGAAACAAATTTACTCAAACAAATATTTATCAACTGTTAATAAATACTTATTAACTATTCATAAATGTACTTTCCTTGTGAATAAATATTTATTGAATGTTAAAATATATTTATTAAAATTTAATAAATTAAATAATTGCCTTAAAATAAATTAAATTGTTAATAGTTAATAAATCCTTCTATCAGAGTATATAAGGTAAAAGACCCAGTTATTGACACTGGCTTACTGTTATTCACACTTGCAATTTTATTTTAATTAAATAAAACGAATCGACTCTATTAAATTAATAAATATAATTTTTAAATTATAAATTTTAAGATAATTGGTTTTTTGAGAACATTTTATTTTTTTAATTAGAATAAATTTTTTTTAAATAATCTCTTTCATATTTTTAATAAGACAGACATAAATTCTGGTAATTTTTTATTTGATTGTTGTTATTTTTCTTTACTAAAACCAATTCATATCAGAGTAAAAATAAAAAAAAAACAGTCATGTCATGAAATAATTAATATCATTTTTCATTTATATAATATATTTCGGACATAACCTACGTCTATAATTAAATAAACATTGTTGTTGCTCCAATGGTGTTGTAGCTAATATCATAATATTGGCTAGGTCTACCTGCCGAAAGAATTGTATATACGGCAAGCCAGTATGGGCCTGACGGCCATTGCGGCATCCGCGATAACTATTACCAATGTTACCATTTTCGCAATGGTCGAATCATCTATGTGTACAATTTAATAACGGACAAAAATCTTCGATACCATACTGTATGGCGTTCTCGCCCATTCTGGTATAGTGGTATCTACCATCCATTTCTCTCTGTATAGTGCTAGTCTAGGAGGTCCTTATTACTTATGCCTATGCTCAAAAAGTCTTTTTTCTTTAGGACATTATCCGGTCAAATGAATAGATGATCAATTCGACAGGGCTGAACCTGTCTTCTCGTAAGACACCTTCTGTAACTTCAAATTCCTTGGTAAATGATTAGTCAATTTAAATTTTGGCTGTCGCTTTTCTGTAAAAATCTCTCACGACTCTGACAAATTTTCCACTTATGCACATTTAGAAAAACTTATCCCACATTTTTCAATGGGGTATCGTGAAACATGCTTACTTTGATTCGATAGAAATAACGTTAAATCTGTTTTCTGGTAAACTAATTTTTAATTGCAATGCCACAATTAAAGTGAATATATACTTCATCTTGCTTTCTTCACTCCGCAAGCAAGTCAGCTTGCTTGCCGGGAAGAATTTGTCAGTATTTGAGCCGTGATATAAGACGGTTGTACATTATACTAGTCAGCATCTGACTTGCGTTATTGATCAGAGCAATACTTCTTCACTGAGAGGAAAGTGCATAGTTAGCCGAATTATAGCGTAACAAATAAAAATATATTTTTCTTAACTTTTTACTCTCCTATAAATAGTCCACGTTCCATAGATCGGGCCCCATTATTGAGCCTTGCGGCACGCCAGCCGTTATAGCGTATTCTTGTGGGCCTTCCGTAGTTTCTGCTATTAGCTTTCTTTCGTCAAGGTAGTTGTCGACTAGTGCCGGATTCTCTGGCTCTGCGTCAAATTTGCAGTGGTGGATTAACAGATTCGCCGCCCGTAGGCTATTCAATTTTTGCCGCCTCTAAATTTTGATATCTTAGTTCACATTTATATGAATTTTCTATCAAAAAAATTCCAACTTTATGATTTGTTCTCTGTCATCCTCGTTACATCAACTTTTTCCGTATAGTTAGTATCATTGAGAACTATGGTACCGTGTTAGATCCTTGATTATTTTCACAGCAAAGAATTATCAAAAAACATTATTTTAAGCAAAAAATATCTTAATCATATACCACTTTTAAAGTAAGGTAAGGTATGTCTTAAAACTATACAATAATTACATAATATGAATTGAGCTTACATAAAAAATATACATTTGGCGAACGTTGATAAATATTTATTATTACACTCATAAATTAAAAACAATACAATAAATATATCTTTTCTTAATTATTTGTTAGTTTTATGATTTAAATTAAATTATAAAAGCATTGCAGTACCTTTTTGCGAGACTTTGAATTCGCAAAATTATTTATTATAGCGTCGTACGAAATCTTGTTCATTAGCTCTGACTCTGTGCACAAGAGAGCTAAAGAGTTTAGCTTTTCTTGACTTAAAGTTGACCATAGGTAGTTCTTTACTCTCTTCAAGCTTCTTTCACCTGAACAATTTATCGCTGGTGTACAAAGAGCCATACGAAGTACTATATCCAAGTTTGGATAAATGTTTCCTAGATTCTGTTCTCGTAGGAATGAAGACAAACTTATTAATGATCCAGAAATTGGTTTTATTGAAATTCTTTCAGACGAAAGGTAGCTTTGAAAGTGTACGCATTCCTGAACTAAGTCTGTTTCTCATTAGGATACATTTTTTCTAAAAAACTGGCTTTTTCCGTCAGTACTGATGGTAACAACTCAGTCATTTTGGTAAGAAATGAAAATTTCTCGTTAAATTCGTGATAAGCCTCTTGCCGTTCTGCTAACTCGGATATGAGTCTATCTATGACAACGAGAAACGTGTTAACCCTGGAGTAATCACTCGCAGCTATTTCAATATCTTCATCGGGTGTCTCACTAAATCTTGTTTTTCTTTTTGGTTGTCTTTTTTTCATCTCTCTTGTATATTCTTTCGATACGCTTAACTCGATTGCATTTTCTTCAAAGTACATGAAATTCTCTCGTTTAGCAATGAAAAACTTACGGAGTGATTCGTAAAGATCAGTAATAGTAATTAAATCTTTGTTAGAAGTCTGAATTTGAACATTCACTTTGTTTATTCTCTCCAAAAAAACACCCCTTACAATTATCGCCGTTTCTAGTTTTTCTAAATTTAAAAGTATTCCCGCCGCTCCCTGTCGCGTTACAGGCTTTTCAGTACTATCATCGTTGATTGATTGCAAAGTTTTAAGAACTTCGAGCCAAGATTCTTACAAACTTTTACATGTATCCTCTCTAGCTGACCAACGTGTCAGATTTACCCTTTTAACGTTTTGTTACGTCCCGGTTACCTCACAGGTTTGTAAGTAACCAATAGAACAACTGAAGCTGGAGATAAGATGTTACGACCTCCAGAGTCGTAAGTAGATGTTCTCGAATTTACTCCGAAATAACTAACTTCGGATAATTTAATTAATAAATAAATTTATTCAACTATGTAAAATACACTTCGAAATTATTCGGTTTGACAACTACCGTGAAGTACGAGGTGGTGTTCGATTTAATAGTCTTTCTGCAAGAATTAATTAGGAAGAGTCTTAACCCGGGAAAAAAAGTTTAGATCTGCTCTGATCAAATCAGATCTGAGCAGATCTGCATTTTGGCCGGATCTGTCCAGATCAAATTTGATCTGATTAGATCAAATCTGATCTGTTCAGATCTGGTTCGATTGAAACAGAAGCAATCTATAAAAAAGTTTATAAAATAAAAATAATAATAAAGTCTACTTTATTTCTACTTGCAAATTAGAAATTATGTATTTTATATCAATTTTCCGTGATTTAAAGTCGAATTATCGTTAAAAAACAATTTGCGATGTTGGGGATTTGAACCGGGGTCCTCCTGCATGTCAGTCCCAGAGCGTACCATTCAGCTACTAGAAGTAATTGACTGAGCTACTCTTCAGATAATAGTATAGGCGCTGTATTATCTTTTCGTAAAATTTTGAGGTCAGTGTACAAAATATGATTACTTAGGATATTTTGCCCCCTGAAATCGAATACCGCAGTCACTTTTGCGAAATTCCCGGGCGATCTATTGTTTATAGCTATTTGTTTAAATAATTTTTTTTGAGATCGGATATTTTCTTTCAATATCTTAGGCAATTTTAAGATGAAAATTACTCTTATAAAATTTGCCGTAAGTTGATAGTTTCTGAGTTATAAATTTTTGAAAATTAAAAATTCTTGATCTTCAACAATTTTAATGATTAATTACAAATAAATGAATTACTTAACACCAGGTTTCATGCATGTGATTGTAAAGAAAAATACCCAAAGTTTCTATTGAAACAATAACATCTGGTTATAATTTGTATTAAATAAAAAAAAACGTGATCAAAGTTAGTGCATTTGTAAGAGCTATTTATTAGAACATAACCCAGGAAAAACAGTTTCTAATTTTTAATTTAATGTTGATCAAATGTGATCTGGATTGGTTTAATTTGATCTGAATCGATCTAGTTTGATCAGAACAGATCTATTTATATCTACTTTTTAATTTTATTTTGATCAAACTTGATCTGGATTGATCTAATTTGATCAGAGTAGATCTGTTCATATCTACTTAGATCTAAATTTAGATCAAATCTGATCTGCTCAGATCAAATTTGATCAGAGCAGATTTAAACTTTTTTTCCCGGGAAGTTCGTAACTTTAAGATCAAGAAGAGCCTTAGAAGAAGAGAGCCTCGAACTACTCGTGCACCCTGCTTATATCTCCTCGTTCAAGGGCCGCGCCCTAGGAGGAGTAGGGTTGCGTATCAGGCCCCGAATATCCTGTTCTCCTGAGTTGATGCGCGTGGCATTTCCGAGGCCCACTCGGATGACTCGCGCTGACTTAACTCCAGAGTCCAGGACACGCAGGCGTTCGTTATCATTTATTTATTTAGAACATTCCTCGAACCCTGGAGGATTTGTGGTCACGATAAAATGATCGTCAAACGACGGTAAATGCACCGTAATTTCACAGTTTTGATAAATGATCGTCGCTTGACTATCGAACGACCGTCGTTTGACAGTACCTGACGAGTATCGTTGTGAAAATTTTTCACTGTTACTATGATTTTTATTCTGTATAGTTATTATACTTCACTCGTCGAAAAACCAAATTTTTACTTGGTTACCCCGATTTTTTACCTATTTAAATGCTGACTATATTTTTTTTTATTTCATTAAAAATTTTCAAAGTATATAAAAAGATAGGCAAATGAGAATTTTCAGTAAATACTCAGGATGAAAAATTTGAAAAAAAAATTAAATTATTGTAATTTTGTTTATTTCAAAGTAAAATCATAAAAAATTAATCAGATTATATACAATCAACAGAGATCCATCATTTCAATACTTTTCAGAAGAGTTTATGACCTACAGCAAGTGTTGAATTTTTCTCATAGTAGAATCATAATACTTTTTGTTTATGACAAATGTAATAATAACTATTGTTTTTTTTAATCGGGAAGTATTTTTTTCAACAATTCATTAGTTAATAAATTATAATTCATTTTCAACTCAACTTTTAATATACTTTCTATGCCTCTAATATTTTCACTGTGATTCTACAAATTCGGATCCATTATTAAGGATTTGAGTTTTTTATTAGACGAAAATTTTAATTTCAAAATTACGGCAAAATTGTTTGTTATCAAGGAAAATTGTTATGAGATATTTTTTTTTTAAATTAAATTTTAAGCAATTTCTTTTCCAGATTTTTTTTATACAATTAATAATTTCACCGTAATTTCAAAATCAAGATTTTCATAATTATCAAAAATTTGAATCATTAATTACGATTATTATTTTGAATTTACGGAAGAAATATAAATTTATTAAAGCTATTTTTATCTGTAAAATAAAAAAAAATTAGAAAAACGGTTCACCCTAAAGGCCATCCCTGCAACTTCCCGCTCATTTGGTACTTAAACGCTTCAAACTACACATTACGTTTTTGAGCTCTTCAAGCTCAAAAATATTATTTTTGCGTCAATTTGAGCTCTTCGAGCTCAAAACTCTAATAGCAGTTTAAAGACACAATTTTTTGAATGTTCAAACGGCAATAACTTTTGAATGAATGAACCGATTTTCACGCGGTTGGCGGCAATCGACGCAGTTTTTGAAGCTCCATGGAAAATTATCAAGTTTAAATCGATCGAGCCATGAATTTCGAAGTTATTACAAAAAAACACTTTTTTCGATTTTTTTCGATAACGATATCTCACGAACGCATCAACCGATTCTAACGTTTTTGGTGGCGATCGATGGAGGTTTTCAAGGTTAAGAGCTGATTAGTTTTTGAGACCGATCGGTTCAGCCAATTCGGAGATATTTAAAAAAAATAAAAAAAAACAACTTTTTTTTTCACTTTTTTTGCATTTTCTCGAAATCTACCGGTTCGAATTGGTTCCAACTCTCAGGAAATCTAAGTTTGGTGAAGCCCTTTCGAATGACACCAACAGCGATGAAATCGGTCAAGTCGTTCAAAAGTTACAAGAGGTTTACACACACACACACACACACACACACACCTGCGGCAGAGGAGAAACTTCTACCAGGCGCGTCTCCCCGTAGCGGATGGGTTGACACTCACTGTCCTTGGATGACACTAGGTCTCTTAGTTGATGAGGTACAGAGGGTAGGAGTTAAATAAAATACGCTCCTGTGGACAAAACTCCCCTTTAATGGGTTAGTCAGTGTGACGGTGGTCAGTTGGTCAGTCCGTTCGTGTAACGGACCTAACAAGACGATCGTTCTCTGCTGTGACCCACTGGGAGTGACCGGAACCTGTATCGCAGTTTCCGACGGTGCAGGCCACGGCTGATGTGAGCTTGCTCTGCCGAGGTGTAAGTTGCAGCAGTGGATCAGGAGCCAGCCACTTCGGGCCTTGATCAGGAAGTACGCAGTGAGTGTTAGAGGTCGGAATCTTCACCGCTCCGAGCGAGTCTAGTCCGTCCGTGTATTCCGGGACTGGCTAAGTGTCGGCTAGGCTTCAGGGAACTGGGGTAGGAGTACTATCTCCGAGGGTACACCCGTTCCTAGTTATGGCAACCCGCTCCACTCCGTACGATGCGCTGGTAAATTAAAAAGTATGAGTAAATTACAGGAAACAAACAAGATTGGAAACGGGCTTCACGCCCAGCAAACAGCGATTGACGTAAGCGCTGAAATGAAGCGGTCGCAAGCGTTCGAACGCCTTAAAAAGCTGACTAGTGAGTTGAATGATTTCGTACAATCAAAGGTCAATATTCACAAGGAGATTAAGTCCAAGACGACTAGTGTAGCTAACGCCCTTCAAAGGTTTGAGAAACTGGACGAAGAATGACGCTCATCATTGCAGCGCACTTCCCGTGATACACCGGAGAAAACCTGTCAAGCTGACAACGTGACTGAGGAAGCAATGGACACCGGAGCTGAAGGTGACGGTGAATCAGTCGCTGAAGACAAGGGTGAAACTGACTCAAGGCCTGGAAAGAGAAAGGACCGAAACTCGTCAGAGCCAACAGACAAAGTCACTAAAAAGAAGGACTTGAAAAAAAGCCCTCCCTAACCACTGGCAGAGAAGGGCGACGAACCTAAGAAGGCGACTGATTGGGAAAAAGTATAGTCTAAGAAGGAGAAGAGGAGGCTAGCTAGAGAGCAACTCTCAAAGCAGCCGCCGAAGGAGCCTAGGCCAGAGCCTAAGCGGAAAAAACCGCGACAACTCGCCAGGCCAGATGCCTTAATTATTCGACCTGTTGAGAAGGCAAAATATGCCGAGATACTACGTCGGATTAAAAAAGATGTCCCACCAGATCAAGTCTGTGACGTAGTTGACAAGTTCCAAAAGACCAATGACGGAAACATGCTCATTACGCTCTCCAGGAAGAGCACAGACAAAGGACAAGCACTACTGAAGACCATAAAGAGCATCCTTCAAGAAGAAGCCGATGTCATCTGTAAAGGACCAGAGGAAGAGCTCGAAATCCGCGACATTGACGGCGATACAACCAAAGACAATGTCCGGATGGCTTTACAAGAGGCGGCTGGAAACGACTACGAGATACCAGTAGATGTCATTAAAATTCGTCCGGCCTACAGAGGCACCCAGACCGCCTTGGTAAGATTGCCAGCAGCAACGGCGCAGAAGGTACTCGGAGAAAGAGGCAAGATACGGATTGGCTGGGTGAATTGCCGTGTCAGAGCTGTGAAGACTCCACTACGATGCTATAAGTGCTGGCACTTTTGGCACACTACTGTCCAATGTAAAAACAATGTCGATCGATCTCGACTTTGCATCAAGTGTGGACAAAAAAGGTCATCAAGCTGCTCAGTGCCCAAATAATGTAAAATGTGTGTTATGTGCAGAAAAACCTGGCTCTCAGAATACTGCTCACCGGTCTGGTTCTGGTCGGTGCCCGGTTTTCCAAGAAGCACTCCAGAAGCTGACAAGTAAACGAACATGAAGATACTGCAGCTTAACATCAATCACTGCGAAGCTGCGCATGACCTGCTTATGCAGACAGTACGGGAATTAAAGCTCGACCTCGTGCTTTTATCGGAGCCATATAAACATCTAGTTGGCCAACCTTTGAAGACGGATATCACCACCAAAGCTGTGATCTGGGCCTGTGGTAAGCTCCCCTTCCAATGGCAGCGCGGGCTTTGTAGCAGCATCAGTAGATGACATCCGTTTCTACAGCTGTTACGCACCACCTAGCCTCCCCATTGCTGAATTTACTGACTTCTTGGATCGAATGACGCGAAGTAACATCATCCAGTGGCGATAGCCGGGGACTTCAACGCCTGGGCAGTGGACTGGGGCAGTAAACAGACTAATGCACGACGAAGAGAACTACTAGAAGCTTTTTCTACACTAGATGTAGTTTTGCTCAACAGTGGTGACACACCGACCTACACCAAAGGCGACGCAAGCTCAATTGTAGACCTCACTTTTGTCAGTACCAGCCTTGCTAAAGGTAACCACAACTGGACATCTATACTGCCAGTGATTATCATGCGATACTCTGGGAAACATCAAAGCACCAGAACCTCAGGGAAACTATCAAGCAACCTAACATCGTTGGTTGGAAGGTGAAATCTTTTGACCCAGAAGTATTGCTAACAGCCCTCGATAGTGACCCAATTAACACTGGATGTGCAGAAGATCAGACTAAGGACCTGATGATGAGAGTAACACAAGCCTATGATGCCAGTATGCCTCGTAAACATGGCATAATTTCAAGACCTGCGGTACATTGGTGGAACGATCACATCAGCAACCTCCGTAAAGAGTGTCATAGAAAGAGATGAATGTCTCAGCGTGGCTACCAACGACCTAATTCTGCAGCGCTGATCACAGAGTACAAAAAAGCTCGTCGTGAACTGAATAAGGCCATCAAAGAGAGCAAGAAAAGATGCTGGAAAGAGCTCATATACGAGGTGGACAAAGACGTGTTGGGTAGGCCTTATAAGGTGGTCACGACCCACCTGAAAAAACAACAAATACCGTCACCTACGTGTCATCAACTCCTTCAGAAAATTGTCACTGCATTGTGTGACAGGGAAAATCGAACTTCCCGGGGTCATTTTCGACCCCAATAATTGACGCACGGTAGGTAAGGGCTTTCCCTTACCGTTCGATTTTTTTGACAAGAATTTCGACTTGTTACCGGGCGTGCAAATCACAGGTCCCTACTACTGTCCCCGAAAAACGAAGCGGGGTGTAACTATGGGAAAGTTCGAGAGCCCGAGTTCGGGGTTATAAAAGAGCGTGCACGAAAATGATCGAGGCTTTTTCCTCTGGAAGCCAGTGGCCTGTTGCCTTTTGTAAATCAGTGACTAGTTTTAAGACCAGTTTAAATTAGACAGTGCAGTCTTGGTAATTGAGAAGCAACTACGAAGGAATTTATCATGGTGTTTGGAATTGGACAAGCCCTGATCGGGGGCCAGCATCGTGGGTTGAGACGACAAGACGCCAAGCAGCTGAGCCAGCCAAGTTTGACCGGAGTATCAATCGTCGTTGGTTAAACAAAAGTTGAGTTACCAGGTATTTTTGATTATTTTAGGCCAGAATTGATTAATTATTTAGTTAAGAGGCTGAAATAATTAAAGTTAATTTCTCGAGCGGTCATTGTTACATTAGCAAGTTTAGTACTTTAGAAATTTATGCGTCAAGGTCATTTAGTTTGTTTTCGTTACTGGATATTTATCTTTAGAGAATGAAATTAATAGATTATTTGTGAATTTATGGTAGATAATTGAATCATTAATTTATTATAGGCCTGTTGGCTATAATAAATTAATTTAGTCAATAATTTCAAGATATAAAGAAAAGTGAATTTGTATAGTAAAGGAAAATGCGTAATTAAGTCAGTGAAGGTCATTCTAGTATGTTCTATAGTTGAAAATTTTGTATTGAGACGCTAAGATATTAACAGTTGATGTTTAGAATTTTGTTTAGAAAAGATTTAATTTAGTAAATTTTGTAACGAGTTCAGTAGAATTTATTAATTGAAAATATTAGCAAAAAATTTAGTAAGTGAACTAGTACAGAAATTTAGTGATTATTTAATGTAGTTGAATTTATTTGCAGTAAATCAGTGCTGAAGTAAAATTAAGTAGATTATGATAGTATTGTAAGTTTTGGAAAGTTTAATTTAGGCCGGTGGATAATGTAATTAAATTGTTAATTTAGAAAAGGTGCATAATAAATTTATTAAGAAATTGTTTGGATTTAAAGATAATTTATTAGAAAATCTCGATAAAGTAATTCGGTGAATTTAGTAAATTTAGTAAATCCGAAAATTGGATTTTATTTATGAATAATTGTTGAGAGGTTATTTAAGAAGATTTAAGAAATGAGTTTAGATAATAAGAAATTTATGAGTGATTAAATTTAGTAAAACAGAATATGTGAAGAGTTTTGTTGAAGAATTGTGAATTATGATAGGATTAAAATTTGGAATTTTAATTCAGTAGTAATTTAGTTAAATGAATAAGAATTAAGAATGAATATGAATTTGGAAGCTTTTTATGAAATTTGGGAATTTTATATTGTCAGTTATTCCGCCAAATAACGAGGGTTTTAAGTAATTAAGGAATAAAAGATAGACGCGTAATGGTCTATATTTGAAATAAAATTTAAGAATCTAGATGCGTAATGGTCTAAGATTAAATTTGGAATTTAAGATAGATGCGTAATGGTCTATGATTGAATTAGGAATTTAAAGATAGATGCGTAATGGTCTATAATAAAGTTTAGGAATTAAGAAGATAGATGCGTAATGATCTATGGTGAAAAGAATTTAAGGATATTTAGTTTATAAGGATTTTTGGCAAGTGCCTGTTGAGAAAGCGTTTCTCGGAAATTTATAATTGGATTTGGACTGTGAAACAGTTGGTTATTTGTAATATTTTAAGATTTATTTATTGTTCAAAGTAATTAAAGAATAGAAGATAGACGCGTAATGGTCTATATTTGAGTTAAAATTTAAGTATCTAGATGCGTAATGGTCTATGATTAAATTTGGAATTAAAGATAGATGCGTAATGGTCTATAACAGAGTTTAGGAATTAAGAAGATAGATGCGTAATGATCTATGGTGAAAAGAATTTAAGGATATTTAGTTTATAAGGATTTTTGGCAAGTGCCTGTTGAGAAAGCGTTTCTCGGAAATTTATAATTGGATTTGGACTGTGAAACAGTTGGTTATTTGTAATATTTTAAGATTTATTTATTGTTCAATAAAATTGATTAACGAGAGAAAATTGTCCTCAGTATTTATTTTCAGCCTATCTCAACTTCTCACGACCCGACTTTCCTGCTCGTGCTCTTCCGGTTTCTGGGACACCGTGAAAATAATCCCAGTGGCGCCCTTTACATAAGGAAAGGGGTGACCAATTGAACAGGGTTAACCACCCCGTTACAATTGTTTCCACAGCAACACAGTATCGATTATCAGTTAGCACCAGGCAAACTAGACGACATTCCACCTGTCACTGAAAAAGAATTGCTGGAGGCTTGCAACCGTGTAAGAAATAATAAAGCGCCGGGATTGGACGGAATCCCTAATATAGCCTTGAAGACCATCATAAAGGCAGCACCAAAATTATTCTTAGACGTCTACAACGCATGCCTCAAAGAGGGGACTTTTCCTCAGAAGTGGAAACAACAACGGCTGGTACTACTTCCTAAAGGGAAAAAGCCACCGAAAGAACCGTCATCTTATCGTCCACTCTGCATGCTGGATACAGCCAGTAAGATACTAGAACGTATAATCCACCAAAGGATAGAAGCAGTTGTCGATCCACTCTTAGCAGACAATCAGTACGGATTTCGAAAAGGACGATCAACTCTGGACGCGATCAACGTGGTCTTCGGTATAGCCAAAGACGCAATCGCCGGTACCAGATGGAAGGGGGGAACGAAGAAATATTGCCTGGTAGCAACTTTAGATATAAAAAATGCCTTCAACTCCGCCAACTGGGATTGCATCATGCAAGCCCTTCAAGAGATGAACGTACCAGGATACCCACGAAGGATAGTCGCTAGCTACTTCACAGATAGAGTCCTGAGATATGACACGAAAAATGGTCCAAAGGAGTATGATGTTACTGGAGGTGTACCGCAGGGTTCTCTTCTCGGTCCACTTCTCTGGAATGTCATGTACAACGGATTGCTGAGACTAAAACTACCAAGAAATGTCAAACTGGTAGCGTACGCGGACGAAGCGGACGACGTAGCCGTAGTAATCGTCGCCAAGCATCTTGATGAGATAAACCATATGTTCGCTATCACCTTTGAGCGAATTAACCAGTGGATGGACACAGTAAACCTACAACTGGCTAAACAGAAGACCGAGGCTGTACTTATCACTAGCAGAAAAGTGGTGGAAACGATCAATCTAAACGTCGGAGACCAAGAAATCACATCCCAACCATTCATTCGATATCTGGGAGTAATGCTCGATGCCCGACTTAACTTCAAACAACAAGTTGAACACGTGACCGCCAAAGCATCAGCAGTAGTGGCTAACCTAGTACGATTGATGCCTAACATCGGTGGCCCGAAACAGACAAGGAGGTTATTGCTATCATCAGTAGTTACATCGGTCCCCACATATGGTATATCCATTTGGGCCGACGTACTTGAGATCCAAGAATCATGGAGGAAAGCATGTCCAGTTTACCGACTGAGTGCGCTAAGAGTAGCCAGCGCCTTTCGAACAATATCAGAGGAAGCAGTGTGTGTCATTTCTGGAACTTTGCCGCTCAGAGTCCTAGCTGAGGAAAGACGGAACCTTTACCATCGAAAGAGGACAACCACACTAAGTGCCGAGGAACTCAGAGCTGAAGAACGGCAGAACATCATCACACGATGGCAATCGCAGTGGGACGCCGCGACAACAGGAAGATGGACACACCGTCTCATACCGAAGATCGACGTTTGGCTAAACCGAAGTCATGGCGAGGTCAATTACTATCTGACGCAGATGTTGTCAGGACATGGATGTTTTTGGACGTATCTTCACCGCTTCAAGCATGATGATTCACCGGAGTGCCCGTCCTGCCCAGGAATCAATGAAGACGCGAAGCACGTTTTCTTTGAGTGCCCACGATTTGATCCACAGCCAGATGAGCTGGAGATGATCCTAAAGAAGAAAATCCAACCAAAGACAATAGTAAAAGCAATGTTGTCATCAAGAGCCTCCTGAAACGTCATCAGCACATTTGCAACAGAACTCCTCATAGACTTGCGTTCCATCAAAAGAAGAAGAGCAAATTACAACAACTAGAAGAAAGGTAAAATAACACCTTAGCAACCAGAAGGAAGAGCAGTAGCTATATCCTCCCCTCACGAAGTAATGCCTAACGGTGGTTCCCATGAGGGATTAGAGGAAAGAGGAAAGGGGTTTAGGGTTTAGTGGATAAGGGCGTTAGCGTCGAGTTTTAGTATGACGCTGCGTCGAGTCGCCACATATCCAGGCCAACAACTATGCCTAGAATCCGTAAAAAGGATTCCCCCCCCCCAAAAAAAAATACACACACACACATACACACACATACATACAGACGTACGGACATCATCGTAAAAATAGTCAGGGAAGGTTCCTGTGACCTTCAAACGTCGAGATCTGATGAAAACTCGATTTTTGTGAAACGGAGTGAAAACAATAACTTCCCGATTTTTGAAAATCTGAGATTTTTAGCGGGAAGTTAAAATTGACTAAGTTTTGACACCTTATGAGGTGACTAAATAGAATTCTCGGGTAGTGTCTCAGATAGCTAAACTGGTAGAGCGTTGGGCGCGCAACTAAACAATTCAGGTTCGAGTCCCGGTCTGAACGGTCAGAAATATTATTTTTCATTTTATTATTTGTGACAGTAGCGTGAATTTTCCGTAATTTGACAGTATATTGAGCGTACAGTGTCGGTCATAAAGTTGTAGATTCACTTGCGTATACATTCATCTTTTCTGCACTCACAGTCGGTACATCAACTGTCTTAAAACAGACGTTTATTACTCAGTTCTCTATTACTTGGAGGTGCATAACTAATCTTTGCATCGTGAAATCACCGTATATATTTGATAAATTCATAGGAGATGTCTTTCACAATGGTATCCGATGCTGACTGACAAATTGCTCAATAAAAACGAATCTTATCCGGTGAAACGACCATGAATTAACCGTAATTTCACCGAGTCGCCAACACCGCCAGGGAATGTTCTTGAATATACTTTAAGTACTCAACGCTAGTCGTCTTACAATTAATCATTTTTATCAACTTAGATTTTCCATTAACATTCTTCGTGAGAAAATGTTAATGTAAACTTAAAAATATTTTGTTTACTCAGGTGTCGGCTGAGATTCACCTTTTCTTATCATTTTCTATTTCTAATATTTAATGTTCAATATTCAACATTTGAAATTCTTTAGTTATCATTTTACATTATTATGTATGAAAAAAGAATATTTATGAAATTATTGTATAATTGTTAGAGTTTAAATTAGCGCGCGTATTTGTTATCAGAGACATCTGTGAATGCAGGTGGGGACGTAACAGCTTTTTCCTTTTCCGATTTCAGTTGGTAATTTTTGCCAGCGTTGTGTAGAGCTCACAAAAAAAACGTAGATTTCTGTAGCATCATGAAAAAGCGACACGCTTCTGTAAACGATTCAGCAGCCGCAGTTGCCACTCAATTCAAAGAATGGCCAGAACATGGCACATAAAAGGCGAAAGGGGCTTGGTCGCGAATTTTTGCTTGCAAGCCATTGTAAATGCCAGACACATTCGTGGCATTATCATATGATTGCCACGGTAGTCTCTAATACTTATGCCTAGTGTTTCGAGTTTGGAAGTAATGGCAGAAAACATTTTTTCAGCTTTATGTCCCACTGACGGAAAAATCTTGAGAAATTTTTCACATGGTTCACCTGAATCATACATACCCGGGAAAAAAAGTTTAGACATTTATTACATTTGGTTGTTACACTGACAGTGTGCCTACAAATTTTCATTTGTACATTAAAGATAGAGAGTTGAAAAGAGTTGAAAGTTGTAAATATCTGGGAGTTGTTTTTGATTGTAACATGAAATGGAACAAACATATTGCAGAACTAATGAAAAAACTCAAATACTTTACCTTCCTCTTTTACAAATTAAGTAATTGGATAAACACATCATTACTAAAAATCATATATCATGGTCTATTTGAAAGTGTCATAAACTATGGAATTATAGCATGGGGGGGAGGGTGCATATGATAACACTTTAAAACCTATTATAAATCTACAAAATAAAATGTTAAGCAAATTGATAAATTCTGAAGATATGTTAGGACCATTGAAGATTAAACAATCTTTCGTTGTACAAGCCTTAACTTATTATTTTCGTGAATGTAAAACTTTGTACTCTGATAGAGTAATCAATACAAGAGCTAGACAGTTAACTTTACCAAAAATCAATAGAACAATAAGTACTAAAAGTGCAATTTATGTTGCAATTAAATATTTTAATTTACTTCCTAATCATCTGAAAGAGCTAAATTATACCAAATGGTTAAGAAAACATATTGTAAGATGGATAAGATCAATTATACTTTAATTCATGATAAATTGTATTTATGTAAAAATTTTGTAAAATTAATCTTAATTTACTCTGTACACTATTTACTTAGTTAATTTAATATTATGTATTAATTTTTTATAAATGTATTATATTTTTCTGGTGTCTATGCACAGGTGCTTATTGCACCTCTATAGAATTGCTTTACCAGAAGTAAATAAATAAATAAATAAAATAAATAAAAATAAAAATATGACTCATTCGTGACTTATATCTTACGTAAATCCTGACATAGCCCAATGTCATTTTGACGTCACATTGACGTAAACGTGTTTACTGGAGATAGATTATGTACACTATATTCGTGAACTTTCCTATACCCTCGTGCTTCACTGCACTACACTCGTGAACTTCTCTATACTCTCGTACTTCACTGAACTATACTCGTGAACTTCACTGCACTAAACTTTACAGATTGCTCAAAGATAGCTCTAGACACTTAACTGAAGACGTGTACTTCGTTTTTGTGAAGTACGCTCTGAGCGAGATGCTTATATAGTCAGATGGTACTACGCAGTTACCCCGACTTCTTTACCTTAAAACCAGTTTGGTGTTGTCATCTATTGCCGGTAGTAATGGAACAAAGGAGATGAGTCATCCCAGTTACCCTCTCCCTTGCCGCAAACAAGTTCTGATCCGTCTGATGACTTCATCCATTGCGCAGTGGTAAAAGAACAAAGGAAACTCCTGGAAATGAGTCCCCGCAAACAGGCTTAAACTTTTCAGATGACGTCATTTACTACGAAGATAGAAAGTTCTTTTCGTCCTAGGCGAACGTATGGGGGTTTTTACGTGCAGACGATACTCAATCTGTAAATAATACGCGTACGCGCCAGTATCTACTAGGCTGTGTAGAACTTTATACAGCCCAGGACAATGCCACGCATGCGTCACCAATCTTTATACAGCCGACTAGCTTACGTTTTAACTGTAATTTTAAAAAACGCACCGGGCGCATGATATGCTGAAAAGATAATATAATCTCAATATTTGTAAATCAATTGTTTTAGTATAGCAGTTAAATTCATTGATGTCAATTTCTTTAACTCGGGGATCTGTTACTTTTTAATATTATAAAGTTGTGATTTATTAAAAAATATGTTAAAATAACTGCGTTTAAACTATTAATTACAATAAAATTACATTTTAATATTTACTAGAAATTTGAATTAATTTTAATTTATTATTTGAATCAATTTTAACCACTAATGAATCAAAGCCCGGTTTTTACGAGTTTCTACCTATGACCAACTTCAAGACTTTCATGTATTTTTATTTGGAGGGTTATGGCGTCGTACGATATTTATTTACAAATTGAGTTTCTCCTGCACGCTAAAACCCGCATACGTCCGCCATAGGACGAAAATTTTTTTAAGCACCATGGGCAAGCCATGCGCAAATACGGTCTCGGAGATAATTATTTGCAGCAGGGGTATAAAGCCTCGGCCCTGTCGGGCCTCGGCTTTATACTATCCCTGCTGAAAATACTTATCACCTCGACCGTATTGGCGCGTGGCTCGCCCAAGGTACATAAATAACTATTTTACGCGCAGACGATACTCAATTTGTAAATAATACGCGTACGCGGCACTATCTACTGGGCTGTATAGAACTTTTCGTCCTAGGCGGACGTATGGGGGTTTTTACGTGCAGACGACACTCAATTTGTAAATAATACGCGTACGCGCCAGTATTTACTGGGCTGTATAGAACTTTATAAAGTCAAGGACAATGTCACACAAGCGTCACCAATCTCTATACAGCCGAGTAGCTTACGTTTCAACTCTCATTTTGAAATAAAAAGCGCACCTTTGACTAATTTCAAGACTTTCATGTATTTTTTATTTAAAGGATTAGAGGGTTATGGCGTCGTACGCTATTTATTTATAAATTGAGTATCCCCTGCACGTGAAAACCCGCATACGTCCGCCATAGGACGAAAAATTTTTTAAGCACCATGGGCAAGCCACGCGCAAATGCGGTCTCGGCGATAATTATTTGCAGCAGGGATATAAAGCCTCGGCCCTATCGGGCCTCGGCTTTATACTATCCCTGCTGAGAATATTTATCACCTCGACTGTATTGGCACGTGGCTCGCCCAAGGTACATAAATAACTAAGAACAGTATGAGTCACCTACTACGACCTGTTACATGACCTTGAACAGGTTTCGACCTGATGTTAGATGACGTCATCTACTGCGCAGTTAAGATTTTATCCGCTAGATGATATGATTTCTTGTATGTACTCATCATACATGCAGTTTAAATATATTAACTTTTTTAGATTATAAGCAATAAAATGCGACTGTGATCTAAGCAACGCTGAGATCACAGCTGTATTTTTCAATAAAATGGTGAAAGTTAAAATTTAAAATGACGGATAGTGACGACCAGATGGTGATTAGAATTTCCAAATGGCAAAAAAATTGCGGAAAGTAGAATTTAAAATGGCGGTAATAAGATTCAATATGGCAGATGGCGGCTTCAGAATAGCAGATTTAAAATTTAAAATAGCGGAAATTAGATGTAAAATAACGGCATTGAAATCGCAGAATTTATCACCAGTGCCACAGATGGTAAGAAAGCTCAAGCATACCTACAGTCGATAAAAGGCAGATGAACGGAACGAGCATACTTGGTAATATACCCTGATAGCCACACTTACTATAAAAATACTTGTAGTATAGCAAGTTTAGTCAAAGTTAACGTTAAGTTCACTCCAAAACTTGTACAGTAAAAGTTATATACAATTTGTGTTGAAGTTGTATAGTAACTTGACGTTAATCTACTGCCGCAATTTCAATCCAAGTTTTAACAAACTTTTAATATGATACTAATGTTAGCCGACGTTTAAAAATTTTTCTATTTTTTTTAACAATCAAATTGCAAGTAAAAAAATAATTTAAAAAAATTGCATTCATAATTTTTCAAATTTCCTACATGTGAAATTTTTTCTTTTTATTTTATAGTAACAATTTTTTTAATAAAAATAATTATAAAAATTTTCAGATGTCGGCTAATTTAATTTTCATACTTTTTATCTATAAAAAAGTTATTGTTAAGTTAGAATGATATTTAAAAAAAAAATTACTATAAAATTCATAGAAAAATTAATGTTACTTTAAGTTATATTTATTCGGACCTTCAAGTTGATTAGCAAACCATGATTTAAAAAAGTTTTTTGCAGGTTAATTGTCAATCACTTAAGTGATTCCTTATTTTTCGTAAGAAGTCTTATAAAAAATTAATAAAAAATAATAGGACGATAAAAAAAAAATTTTAATGCTTTGTAAATAAATTTATCAAAGATTTCAGAATATTTCTATATTCAAGAAAATTAAACATCACATAATTTCAGATATTTATTTTTATTAATAAATTATTGAAACACTTTTATACATTTTTGAAGCAAAAAATAAAAATTAATTTAGCTGACATTTGATAATTTTAAGAATTTTTTTTAACAAGTAAATTATGGTAAAAAATAATTAGAAAAAAAAATTGACATGTACAAATTTATAATAATAAAAAATGTAATTTTTTATAAATAATTTTTTGGAATTAATTTATTTGTTAAAAAAAAATTACAAAATAGTCAAGTGATTGCTAACTTCAATGTCATAGCTAAAAACAAAAAACTATTAAATTAATTCAATTCACTCACTTTATATTCATAATTGCAAATAAAATTTTACATTTTTTACATTATAAAAATATTGTGTCAGATATAAGTAACTGAAAACGCTTTGATGGTATGAGTCGTAGTGAGCTTGGCTAGGAACCGGGCGATTCGGGTTCGAGTCCCCGGTTTAACAATAAAATGTTAATTTTTTTGTCACGGCAGTAGTTAAAAATTTTTACTGTGCTTCGTTTTTTTTTACCGATAAATTACCTACCGATGTAAAAAAGAGACAAATTCTGATAAACTGCCATATCAATGAGTGTTTTCATTCATTTTGTCCAACTTCACTAAAACTTCACATTAAGACTTTTACTAAAACATTTTGATAAAAGTTGAAGTCAAATTTCGGCCCTAGATTGTATAAAAGTTGGACTGCAACTTAACGTTAACTTTTACAATTGGATGGGTATCAGGGTATATTACTCGTTTATTAATACAGATTTCTACAATTTAGCGCGGGCACGAACCAAAAACTGTTTTACTACGAGGGCTAACCTCCTGTACCTTCACGTATTATACCAGTATTGAACAATAAAAAAAATATTTTTGCATCAAAGCCAGACATTTCTGCAATAAATTGATGTATAGAAATGGCACAAAAATGAAGTTGAAGCTCAAGAAATAGGCTATCAGGTCTACGGGATGGTTTAGCTGAAAAAAATTTTCGTAAGCGCCTAGATGATAATAACAATTTGGATGGCAGTTAAGCCTGCAGGCCATTCTTGTAACCCCGCTAAATTGAGTTGTTATAAGCTAAAGGCATTCAAAAATATTACAGTGTTTTTTTAAGTTTTTTGAGATTTTTGATCTCGAGAGTTCGAAAATCTGAAAAAAATCCGAAAATTACTGGTAAAAGCATCATTTCAATTTTGAAAAAGCTGTAATTACCTTGATTCAATAATTATTCTCTTGAATCAAGTTATTTCTTTTTTCGTGTGACATCAATTTTTAGTATCACGAGCTTATTTGTAATTGATATCAAATCTGTACTCCTTCATTATTGAAACCGATATTTTCAGTGATGTCAATGGATCTTAACGGTAACTTTCACCTAAAAAACGGTAGCCTCTACCGATTTTTTCGGTGGAGTTTATCGAAAAATAATTGGTTGAGTCAACCGATTGCCAATTGGTAGACGTTAGGGATTTCTTTTCCCGTATAAAGTGATAAGTATACAGAAATGGTAAAATTATTTAAAAGTTACGCCATGTCAATAAAAGAAAATAGTTAAGTTTCTATAAAATAAAAAAAAAGTTAATTAATTAAAAGAATTAATTCAACACAAATTGTAAAATAACCTAAATCTAATGAAAACCTCTCAATGAATGCCGCCAACTACATCTTAATCAGTTAATTTTTTTAAAAGTTACAAAATATAAACTGACTTCCATCCACACACACGCATGCGTGCACACACACACATGGGAACTATTAGTTGCCAAAATAGCATCATAGCATCTTACAACATCGACATCTGTTGAAAAAGTTTATTTTTGCACTGAATATAATTATTTCGTTAGAAAAATTTACAATTTTCTATAAAGGAATATGAAAAAAATTTTAAGCTCAATATATGCAATGGTTGCTTCGATGTTTTCATATTCTATGAACTAAAGCATTCATTGTTGAATATTCGTTGAGCGGGAAGTTGAGTTGCTAGCTAGTAGAACTAAACTTTTTTTATATTTTTCAATTCACACACAATTGAATAATTAATTTATTACTAATTATATTCACTGAATAACTGTTCAACGATTAGCGTATCTTTTTGTAGCTGAAGATTACCTAAAAAGTTAGTTTGATCGCATTGTCATATATAGCGACTTTATTGATTAGCGAAAGAACAAGTAGAGATGAGCTTGTGAAAAAGGGTGCGCATGCAGCGCCATATTATTTGGCGCAGTAACAGGTGTTGCTAGTCTAATGGCTTCGGTATTGTAAAATCGATGCACCACACATCAATGAGATGACACAGGTTTCATTATTCCTTTCGTCATTATTGGTCGAACAGCCCGGTGGTCGCTTTCTGTTAGCCTAATCCAATATTCTTTTTGCTGGTTCAATGTTGTAGAAACCCTTTCGATAGCACTGTCTCTGACAAATACGCACGCGCTTTAACCACCAGATTGTAAGGGTGTCTTAAAGCGGCAGTTGCACCTCAGCCACACCCGGATGAGCCATGTAGTCGGTCTGCTTTCCGCACTACAGCGGACAATTGTTGCTTCTGCGCCTACAGGTGGTACACTTTCTTAAACTTTTTATTGCTCATCTAGATAAAATGAAGTGACGCATTAGTGGATTTTAATAATAATCCACAAATTTAGTATGTAAGTGGATGAGTATTAAAAACAGTGATTAAAGCACGAGTCAGTCTGTCAGCTCTGTGAAGCTTTGACGAGGGTGAGTGGTTGAAGTGGTAGTGGTAATGGGGGTGGTTGTAATAGTATATACGTCGTGTACAAGTCTCAACAATATCAATTTGATAGATTTTACAATAGTACCAGCTCTATGATAATAATGGACTAAAAACTTAAATGGTGGTTTAAATATTCATGTTTATTATTTCTCAATCTATTAATCAAAATCTAACGCTGTAAAGAATAAGCAGAAAAATAAAAGCACTCGACAAAATGCAATGCTCAAGTATCGATTATATCTAAAATAGCGAACGAGCGCGGTAGCTTCAGTCGACCTGTTGTCCCACTTGTTGCTCATCCTGTGGCATTTGCCTTAATGAAGCCTCTTCTGAAGGCAAATCGAAAAAGATTAATTATTAATCATGAGAGAAACATAAATAATATAGACACCATGCAAGACACGGGTATATTGTTTGATTATTATCGGATCGACGACGCTAATAATTTTAATAACTTGAGAATAAAAATGTATAAACTAAACTTATACTTTTATATCTACAAAATAAAATAGCTTTATAAAGCTAATGAATTATACTATCGTAATAATGAATTAATAATAAACAATATTAAATTATAGTAAGTAAAAATTAATTTCCACCCACATAAATACAACGAAAGCAATATTAAACAAGGTAAATTTAAATGTAGTAAATATAATTCAATAAAGAGATGCATTTATTACCGTACAATTAAATAAAACTAGAAAAATAATCAATTTAATAAACTTTATTTACAATATTAATTGAGAGTGATTCTCTTTAGTCGAAAAAGTCCACTACTTAATATTTATCTAACTATTTAGCTCATTTTGTGATGAATTGTATGTTAATACTAAAAGTAAATAAATGTCTTTAGAAAAATTATGCAACGACAAATTATAGAATTTAAATTAACAATTGCATCAAATACATCAAGTTTTTAATAATCAAAAGAAATAAGTCTACTAATAAGGATTAACACCTTTTTTATAAATGAAAAGTTGTACTATTAACATCGTAAAACATCGCAAAATTTAAGATAAAAGGATAATTTGACACTTAGATTTGTTTAATTACTCTGTTCACGTTTCTCTTTTTTTCTGAGTGAATTAAAACTGGCCATCATGCCGCGATGTTACATGGTTAAAAAAGCATTATGCAACAAATATATGAGTGTTACGAGGGGGTTCGAAAATTGGAGTAAAACTAAGGATTCTTCTTCACTTCAAGCAACTGTAATTACAGATTCTTCTAAGGTTTCTATCGCATCTATCAATTCCCTAGGTATGTATCAACAACTTATTATACTAAAAACATTCAGAATTTTTGTGTATCTATTGATTTTTATAGATCGGAAGGAGTTTCCTCTGAGAGATGGAGTGATAGAGAAGAATATATGCTCTGTATCAACTTCTACTTTAAGTTCATACTCATCTTTACAATCAGAAAGAAATTCACCAATTCTTGACCGTGAGCTAGTGAAACATACAGAACCGAAAGTAATATCTACAGTACCATCTACGATAGTGAATGGAGACAGTCGAAGTCGAAGCCCCGCAATTCTGGCTTCAAAAATCCAGGATGCTGAGGAAACTCCCGTTTTTCGAGACAGGTCAGCAGCAGAAACGGAAGCAGCACATGATCTTTTAGAGTTATCAAGGTCTCTACCTCCTTTACCGCCACCAAGTATTGCAGTTGGTCCTCATAATGTTGTAGAATCTCCTGTTACTGAAAATGTTCAAGAAATAAGTATCTATCAACCTATAGAGCCTCCTATTTATCAAGTCAATACAATAGATTTAACTGGAAATACTGCAACGGTGTATCAACAGCAACCAACAGGGATAATATATGAACCAACTATCGTGCAACAAGCCTCTGGTGGTGTCTTTATACCTCTGTCCCCAGTTCAAGAAATTCTCTTTACTTATACTACTCCGACGATACCTTCTATTCTTGCTACTCAAGTATCTACGTTAGAAGCTCCTCCCTTAACACCACCGATATCTGAATGCAGCAGTGACATTGAAAATAATAATCCAAACTTACAACCTAATCAAAGGGACAAAGAAGTACAAACTGTTATTGAACAGACAGAAGTTAAAACTGCTTCCTATACTTATGATACACTTCTCGTTGCGGATGGACGATCAAAAAATAAGAAGCAAATAAGTAATATTATTAATCAAAACAATGCAATCACAGAAATTACTGTTGAACCGCTGGAAGTACCAAGAGCTGGTCGATACATTTGTTGCGAATGTGGTACGTTCTTTAAATAGTGATTAAATTTATGGGGTATTCAACGCCAAATGAAACCCGTTTGAATCTGTTTGTGTTAGCTCTCTAATATTGGTTTTTCTTACAATCCATTTTTTTTATTTTTTCAATTTTACTTAATATTTAATCAAATCCGAAGACACGATAGTGTCTCGCGCCAAGTACACGTCCAACATATGGCGTGAGACAACGTGTCTTTATTCTCTAATCATATGTCAACATAACCTCTTTACATATTTAGCTCTATATTTTTTATTATTACTAAGACACTAACACTTTACACCATTGTTAATAAGTTTCTTTTTACCAATTATACATATATTACAAAAAAATGTTGGGTCTTAACAATTATTTAACTAATCGCGAGTTTGAAAATTTTTACTTGCGCCTGTTTTCGATTCTACGAGAGATTTTACAAATTTAGAGCGAATTTTATTATTTCGAAGTTGGCACTACTTAACTCTGTTATTCTACCATCTAAATAGCTAGTATACTAAATACTGAACTTAGCGCCCATAAGTAGTTGGTCTTTAGTTTAGAATTCCAATATACGACAGTAGGTGGAGCCACAAAACCATTACCACTGTATTTTAGAAGCACATTGGTCAGTCACGCAAATCATTTACGCGTTTTTTTAATCTACAAAATTTTTTGTACTTGGATTTTTTTTTTCGATTTAATAATTTTTTGTAAAAATTGAATTATCAAGGTTTGTAACAATAGTTGAACGTGTACTTGGCGCGACGGTTTACAATGAAACTGTTTTTTGTGGGATATTAAGTGTACAGGATCACACAAATTCTACCTGTTTTCTTGTGTTCTTCTAATTTTTTTTTTAATTAAGAAAAATAAACATACCTTGTATGGACTTTTATACTTAAGAATTAATGATGACTTATTAACAAAGTAAGACCTATGTAAATTTTAAATAAGAGTATTTTTTTATAATTTAAGTTATTTAACATCATACAGTTCTAGGAATTTTGAAATATTTACAATGAATAATTTTTTTTTTCATTTTATTTAACTCCACTTAAAAAAGAAGAAAATAAAAAACGAATGTTATTTTTTGTTCCATTTTTGACGAAACAAAGAGTTTTTGATATCAAAAAGAGTCGGGTTCAAAGTGGTCAATTTGGCATAAAATGTTCTATAGATTTTAATTTTTCTAATAATAAACAATGTAAATTTTTCCAATTTTTATAGGCAAACAATATGCTACATCATCAAATCTTTCTCGACATAAGCAAACTCATAGAAGTATTGATTCTCAATCTGCAAAAAAATGTATTCATTGTGGCAAGGCTTATGTCAGTATGCCTGCTTTAGCGATGCACGTACTAACTCACAAACTCACTCACAGCTGTGGTGTGTGTGGAAAAATGTTTTCAAGACCCTGGTTGCTTCAAGGCCACCTAAGAAGTCATACTGGTGAAAAACCGTATGGTTGTGCTCATTGTGGCAAAGCTTTTGCCGACAGATCGAATCTTCGTGCTCATATGCAAACTCATTCCGTTGATAAAAATTACGAATGTCCCAAATGCCACAAGTCGTTTGCACTGAAGTCATATCTTAATAAGCATCTCGAGTCTGCTTGTCAAAGAGATAATGATGATGACAGCAGTAATGATATTGATTCACCAAATCCTTCATTAAGTTCTGCCGAACGAGAGGTGAAATATTGAATTGAATTTGCACCTAAAATTTTTTTTTAGAATTTTTAGATATCTATACACTTTTTACTGACTGTAAACGATTATAATTCAAGCATGTCAAATTTTTGTATATTAGGCATTTATTTAGAATTAATTTAAGTATAAGTATAAAGTATTTGTTTAATCTAAATAAAATGTAGTTATTTCAATAGCAATAGTTTTTAGCTTTAATATAAACATAATTCAACGGTAGATGATTTTTATGAAATTTTTTTTTTGTTTAAATATAGTCTTAATCTATTATAAATAACAAGTACATTATTTTTTTTAATTACTTATTTTACTCCCAAAGAAAAAATGCTTAAATATAATTTTGTTTTACAACGGCCCTAGTCATAATAATTCAAACCGACCCATATTTGTTTAGTTTGAGATTTATTCAAAGAAATAATTTTTGAAGCAAAAACAAAGTTTTGACCGGCCATTGTACTTGTAAAATTAGACTAATTATTTATTACAGTGAATCAAATATATACACACGACCATACTCCCACTCTCGAATCTATCCCTTCCCTTTTAATAATCGATAAACTAACCAAAAAGTAGGGGTAGTTTGATATTAGGGTGGAGGGGAGGGGGGATAGAAAGTAGTAACAATATTTTTTTTATTAATTAAACGTTACCTAAAAATGTTTAAAATAAGACCCTTGAACAGACTAACATTGAAAAAGTGTATATTGAAAATAATTAAACTCAAATTTCGGGGAAAACCCGTAAAAAATTTAACGTACTCGACTGTAGTGAGACAAATTCAAAATTACCGTTCTCGTAATCCTTTCGAAAGTGAAAAGTGTAAATTATGTGTACAAGGTGTAAATGAGATTCATGTGGGGAAATGGAGATATTCAATCTACATGGATGAAAATGATTTACCAAACAAAATCCTTATTAAAATTCCAAAAGTGTGTATTCCAAATAATGAATTTGAAGATTTATGTGACAAAAGTTCTTGGGAGATCAAAATACAACCACCTTCTCGTAAAAGTATAGCATCAGCAGTAATTATAAATAATACTCATATTTTATCTAAAGACATCGATTCAATAATAAAAATATTAACATTTGATAACTCAACTAAAGTTCTTACTTATCCAAGATCATACAGACTTGAGGATGATGATGATGATGATGATGAGTACAATTTACTCCCTATTATTCTGAGTAATGTTTACGCTTTTGATAGTCATATTATTCCATACTTTCCTGTTAGTTTATACTATAAAGATAAATGTATGTTATTACAAAACTAAAATCATTGGTGTGTTGGGGATATAGAGTATAAAAGTGGTTAGAAGTTTGATATAGTTTCATTCACTGATAAACTTTTTTTTTGGAGACGTACGATTATATTACATAGTGATAAACTATAAACTCTCAAATAAAATCTTTTGAAATGTGCGGTGATATAGAATGTAAGGAAGAAATTAACAGAGATCATTGGGGTAGTTACGAATTAAATCCAGAAGATTATCCTGAAATTTTTGAAAGGTTTTCTACCTATACATGTTCAAAGTTAAAATATGGCTTCAATAGAATTTTTATTCGAACATCGAAAGTAATAGAAGGTGCTGAAGAAATTACGTGTACTTGATGTTATTTGGATCTATCATCAGAAGAGAGAAAGAAGTATCGTATGCAGAGACACTACCACAAGATAGATAGTGCAACACCAGACAGTTCATGCTTAATATGTGAAAGAGTTATGTTAAATACTCTACCTGCAAGATTGTGTCAAAAATGTATTTTCACGTTTCTTGTTTTCTTGCAAATTAATTCGGGTATAATTTAACAAGAATTTTGTGATGTTTAATTAAAAAGATCACAAATATTTCGATTTTATATTGATTTCTTTTATTGAGTACTGACTATACCTTTTACATTAAATTTATCGGTACGTAAGTCGGTAAAGGTCAGGTATAAGAGGTATATTTAGAATCAAGTTATGGAATACACCATAACGAGTTCGATGATTGATGAATGCTAATGAGTGAAATGTAAGTAAAAAATATTTTTTCTTCTTCTATCAACGAAAATTTTAATAAAAAAAAAATTTTTTTTATTACAGATACTAAAGGAGCAAACGTACAAGGAAAATTTATAAGAAAAAAAAATTAAAAATATATAATCAAAAATGTTAATGATAATATCTAAATCGATGTATATAATGAATATAAAAGAATTTAATAAATAAATATACTAATAAAATGAATATTTTTATTGTTAATTTATTAATAATTTATTTTACAAGTATTATTTTCTAATAATTTTAAGATTTAATTTTACAATTTTATCATCAAGAACATAAATACGTTTTCTTTTCTTGAAAGGTAGGTCCCTCTGCCTCTGCACCTGTTGTCGGTTGACATGGAGATCTGAAATCGTACACAAGAATTAAATAGTTGTCTACAATTTAATTGTAAAAATAGCTTTTTTCATAAGAAATTTACCTTCTTCGATGATTCTGTTAATTTCCGCAATTTCTTGATTTTCAACTCGGAAGTTAGATCTATCTCCGAATTATCCAATACAATCTTCTCCAGATGAAGTTGTGAAGACATCTCCATGATATCATTAACCCAATGATTGTGCGCACTGAGAAGTTGTTTCTCTTTATTATCATTCATCCAATGATTGTACGCATTGAGAAGCTCTTGCTCTTCGATATCGTCCCAAAGATCCTCAGACATTTTTCACAAAAAACTGATTAACTTTTACACAAAACTGGGATTCACAATATCACTATAATTCACTTTCCAAGACCTCTAAACACTTGAAAAGCATACGGCAGAATGACTGATCAAATTTTTTGGATGTTTTCTCTACTATCCCGCAACGCAAAGATGGTGGACATTACTTAAATCTAACGAATTTTCAACATCTGTCGTCTTCTGGAAAATCTATCCCATTAATCGATCCCCCTAAAACATCTGCTGTCACCTGGAAAATCTAACCCACCTCATTGACAGATCTCCCTAATTAAAACATCTGCCATCACCTGGAAAACCTAACCCATTAATTAAAACATCTGCTGTCACCCTCATTAACAGATCCCCCTAATTAAAACATCTACCGTCACCCCTCATTATCCCCCTAATTAACCCTTATCTACTCCAGACATCTTCACCATATGGTAGACCCATATTTGGAAAAAGGACCCATCTCACTACACGAGAGAATTCCCTTGAACCACTGGAGGGGATGTGGAAACCCCTGTCCAAATGGAGGGGAAGGGAAATCACTGGTGCCAGGGTGGAGGAGTGGGGGCTAGACATGTCTCCCGGAACGTGTACCTATCTACTCTCATCCTAAAAAGATAATACAATTGAACCTGAACGAATGGAAAAAACTGTGCTCCACAACTGAATCATTTGCTAACTATTTCTACGAAGAAGAAAACAATAATTTCTATCGCATATTCTGCCCAGTACAGTGTGAAGACCCACGTATAGAGTTTTCCACGTTTAAACAAGAACGGTGTATTATATTATCTCATCAAGATACACGTATTTTTCTACTCGGACAAACTGCAACGAATCTTAAATCAGTTCACCAAAGTGTTATTATTGGGTTGACCACATTGAACAGCTACCTATCGCCGAATACATTAATTCAGTCGAAGAAAATATATCAAGATATATTCTAACAAATCTGCTGCCCAACAGCAAAAAAAACACTAAACACAAATACAATATTAAAATATTTTGAAAAATATTTCCTGGAATTATTCAAATATAACGAGAGGGCGCCTTCAATTCACAATAATCTTGGAGATATCGGGTTTTCATTTTTCTGGGACCTGCTACACCACCATGAAGAATTGGTTCAAAGAATAGTACACAAAGTCGACAACCAGTTGTCTCAACGCTACAGCCTGTATTATAACGCTGACGAAGGATAAGACGCCTGCTATTAATATGTACACTATATTTTTACTATTATTATCATTATTACTATTGTCTTTATTATCCGTAGTGATATTATTACTAAGATTATTAAAATTTCTCGATGAAAATGTCTGTTTTTATAAGGTTGTAACTGTGGGCGAATTTTATGAATAAAAAAAAATATATACTTGTTATTTATTATTTAATTATATATTTTTTTTTTTATTAGGTCTTTCGCGCTTCAGCCTATTGGCCTGGAAGCGGGGAACTACGTCCCATCCTATTTTTTCTATTCATCCCCACTTCAGTGGTCCTCTCGTCTCCTATTTAATTATATATTTTATATCAGATATAAATTTATCGTTTAAATCTAAATCTATAAAATCATTAAAACCTAAATTATAATAATAACTATCTAAATTATAATTTTGCTGTTCTTACAATATTTTTCACTTCACTATAATGCGCTTCACAGTATTGATATTTTTTATGGCAAAAATTTTTACACGGCGAGTTATAAACATATGCTCGACATGGATGTATAGGAAATACAATTTTACTATATAAATATGTAATCATCGTATTCCATTTATACATATACATGAAAAAAGTATTAATCCACATTTTTAATCGAACTTAATTCAGAAAACTATAAGATTCTTGCTTTGACCACGTAATATGCTACTACGGATACACTTTTCTAGTATAACTTCTAGAGATACATCGAGGTTTTAATATACGAACCTTAAACACTCCCTCTAAAAGCATTATCCTCACCCAATTAATCATTACCCCTGTCAAAACACCTGATTTCCTTACACTTTTTCTAGACCCCCTGCCGGTTTTTCTTTATACATCATAATTTTTTTAAAACATCCTCAAAAGTCATTTTTTAACCCATCAATCATGTCACCTGTCAATCAAAACACCTGTTTCCCTCACAGACCCCCCGGGGAGCTGGCGCCAACCTAACGAAAGGGGAAGGGGGGAATGTCTCGGTCTGAGCGCCCCATACCCGGGAAAAACAGATTAGATCTGACTGGATATAATTATATCTGGTCAGATCTAATTATATCTGATCAGATCTATTTATATCTGGTTAGATATGGGATTTGAGATATAATCAGATCTAGTTATATCTGAGCAGATCTAAACAGATATAACTATATCTGGATTGCAAAACACATTAGTCATGAAAAGGTCTTGTCATATCTGGCCAGATCTAAACAGATATAACCATATCTGGATTGCAAAACACATTAGTCATGAAAAGGTCTTGTCATATCTGGCCAGATCTAAACAGATATAACTATACCTGGATTGCAAAATACATTAGACATGAAAAGGTCTTATCATATCTGGCCAGATATAACTATATCGGAGTTGTCAACAGCTTCAGATTCGATCAGATCTGATTAAGTAGTTATGCATATATTATAATTATAATAAATCATATAAAGGATGAATAACAATAATGGGTCTTTAATTCTTTTACCATTTTATTTATTGACAAATATATTCCATTACATATTTGTTAAAGATTAATTGATACATGTAGATATTTTCAACTAGCTTTTATTTAATAATTTTTTTTTTTTTTAGTAATTGATCAAGACAGATACGCAAAAAGTAAAAAGAAAATAGTATTGACTGAATATTGTTCCATAAAAATGTAATTTTTATGGATGTGATTATTTATCTATTATTTTTTATTTCTTAATAAATTTTGTGTAAGTTATTTGGAGCTTGACATAAATAATTTTCAACTTTTATAAGATTATTCATCGATTTAATATCTTTGAATTTAATCAAACAGAATTCGTTTTGTAGCTCAACTGGTATTATATGATTTATTTTTTCTCTACAATTGTGATTAAAAAATATTTTTACATGCATAACGCGATAATACTGTAAAGATAAATATAATTTGTTGTCAATAACAAAAAAAAAAATCGTATAGAACCATATTCCACTTTATTATTACTGGTAGTAATAATAACATTAGAACTGTCATTTTTAGTTTTTTGAAAAATTTGAGAGGTAAAAACTGTTTATTTATGTTCACTTTTGAGTAAATTGATACGGTTTTATGATCAAGACCCATAGTCAGGAAAGTTTGTATCTCAAACTCATTCAAAAATTCATTTTTTTTAACACCACTTACTTTAAATGCGTTCATTTTATCGTCTATACGATCCAATTCAGTACTCGAATCAACCTGATTCTTTAAAATGACAGCTCCTTGATGAATCGTTATATTGTTTATTACTTCGGAACCGATATTTTTAGTTCCATGAATTTGTGAAACTATAAAACCATTGGCGTTTTCGAAATAAAATGCAGACGTTGCCCAAAGTGGGCCCCACCGACGAACACATAATACTAGATGCAGAAGTTGATGTACATTATATGTATACTCTCTGTCACCATATAACTCTTCGATATTTTTTACAAAAGTTTGTAAGCATTTCTCTGCCACCTTAAGATCATCTTCAACAATCTGACGTTGGAGCAAAATGTGTATGGGCTTTACGAGTAATAACCAATGGTCCAAATATTTTTTTGGTAAAAAAAGCGACAGAATCGGAATGGAATAGTATAGAATCCAATTATAAATTTCAGAAGCTTTGTAATGAGCATGTAGAGAAAGTTTTCGTGGTAGTCTATGAAAAGAATGTGGAGAGCAAATATTCAATAACATTTGGTCAATTGCTTCTAAGTGTTCAGAAATATTCCAGTCGCCTTTTTTACAAAAATAAATATTCATAAATTGTTTGCCCACGCCCAGTAAGACCGAGTGCATGTACTCTGGCATAATACACGTAGCTAAATCTAAAAAAGGCAGTGCATCGACTACTGATAAACCTTTGACACCTTTAATGAGTTTTCCTGGATTCTCAATAAGTTGTTCAGCTTGACCGTACATCCTTAATTCATCACGCAATTTTATTCTTTTATCAGTAAATTTATAAATACGAATAGTCTTACTCCCAACAACAGGTTGACATCGTTTCTGTTTTATCTCACAAATATTGCAACCATATTTTCCACTAAAATATTGAATATTTTGTATTTCAGCTCTTGCTGGTGCATCAGCAATGAATAAGGGTGCAACTACTTTAGAAATAAATTCCTCACGCGTAATAGGATCAATCCATTTTATTCCTTTCGTAAAACAAGTTACCAATTTTTCACAGAAAGGACGAAGAAAAGTATTCATCGATGGTTTTTTGTCTGAGTCACACGAAAAACCAATCATTACTAAATGAGATTCTCGTAGATGCTCTGGGAGTTCAGCTATTGTGAACATCAAGGGCCAACAATTTAATTTAGAGCTATTGGATAGTGAAATACCATCTGTATTGAGTATTAATATTAGATCATAGATATTTCTATTTCTTCTAGAGTTCACTCTGATGTACTCTGTTCCATCAACAATATCTTCAATAATACGATTTTCACGATTACGATTAAATTGTTTCAACTTTTTCGCTAAGTTTCTATGTTCAAACAGGAATTTGATAGCATCTTCAACATCATATTCGTAAAAATATGACATTACTTTACCATCCAAACAAATCTTACAATTTTTAGATTCATCCAAATCTATACCCTTGCCAATATCTAACGGACCATAGTATTTTAAGCATCGGTTGCAATGAAAATGTTTTATTATTTTAGTTAGAGGAGCTCGATCTTTTACAAATTTAAATAAATTATGAACTGTAGCAGGCATATAGTTTGGTTTCGGCAAAAGATGTTGCAGCGTTTCTAAAATCTGTTGCAATGACTGTTTTGTCAATTTTTTTTCAATATATAAATCCATTAAATACGAAACAGCTTTAGGAACATTGATATCACTACCATCGTATAACATTTCAAAAGTTTGTCTGTTTATACTTCTTCATATCTATTAGAATGATTATCATTATCATTAGTGTCATTTTCAATATTTTCTTCATGATCTGAGTCTGCATTAGAATCCACATTTAAATCTGTATCTAAGTCTGCATTTGAATCCACGTTTAAGTCAACATCTAAGTCCGCTGAGACCAGATCTGAGTCCGCATCAGAATCCGAACTTGAATCATCATCAGAGTCTATATTTGAATCAGGGTTTGAATCCACATTCAAATCTGAATCCGTTATTTGTTCGTTTAAGCCTTCACGAATCTCTAAAGCATGGTAATTTTCCATACTTTTCCTCCATCTTTGTTGTGTTTTTAGAGGAACCTAAAAGATGAATTATAATTAATATTTGACATTATGTAAAGGCGTAATTACATTTTAATAGTGTATAAAAAAATAAGATATTTTGAAAATTTCATTACAAGTAAATTGAAACAAAAAATGTTGATATAAATTATTATGATTTAAAAATAAGAAAATATTGCAAACAATAAATATTTTTCGTTACAAAAATTAATTCGTTAATTAATTAATTAAAAAAAAATACTGATGTACTACTCTATGCTATGACTTTAAATTAAGCAGAAAAAATTAAATATTCCGAATTGGAAATACAAAAACAAATAGTTAATTGCAAAAAATGCATTGACAAGTCTTCCAATTTTTTATGTCCTTTTTTTTCTAAATAAATGCTTAACATTAAACTTGTCGTTACTTAATAATTATTTAATTTGTGTAATTAAAACAAAAGGAGTTAAATATATTTCATATTTTTTGTTTTTTTCCAAATAAATGAAGAGTTCATAAAAGTAATAAACTGGGATATTAATGACATAACACTGGAAAATCTAATGAAAAATCACATGAAAGTTAAATTATTACCTCATGATCAAAAGATTCTTTTTACATTTAATAAAATTACGAAAGTTTTAAATTTTTATTATTATTTTTTAGGAATATGAATCTCAACAGTCAAATGAAGCTAAATATGTAAAAGATTTGGATCGATTGGACCTTATTTCTCAAGCTTATGAGTACGAAAAGCGTGACGGAACTCCTGGGAAACTCGAAGAATTTTTCGCAAACACAGTTGACAAGATTTCTCATCCTTTCTTGAAAAAAATGGCTGCCGAAATCACTTCTCAAAGACAAAAAATTTTAGGAAATAAATAAGACAAATGAATGAATAGGATATAAATAATTTTTTTAATCATAGAAAAATTACGTTTGGAAAAAACTTATTTATTTCAAGAAAATTATCAAGTATTTATAATAAACCAGAAAATAAAGATAATGTTTAAATTATTTATTACATATCCCTGTAAAGAATTAAGAAAATAAACATAACATTTTTTATATCAGTAAAAAATTATTATATTAACATTAAAGAAAACATTTTTATACTTGAAAAGTTATTTTTAACAAATTTTTTTTTTTATAAACATTTATATAAATATACATTTTTCAGTTTGCTTAATTGTTCTTCAAGTTTCAGATAAAATTTGGTACTTTTAGTTTAATGAGAGTAGCTACTAAAGTCTTACAATATTCAACTGTTGAACATCGATACCACTCATATTGAAGGATGTTTTTAAAAAAATTAGTAAAACGGTTGATAGCCTCTACGGGCTCAAAAATATACTTTTCATGGCTATTTTGAGCTATACAATCCCCAAGATAGAACTGTCAACGCTTTTGAGCTCAAAAGTCTAGTTTGTAAAACACTTCTTGGAAAATATTTGAACTGTAATAATTTTCGGACAAACCAACCGAGTTTGATGTGCTTCGCAGCATTTTGCGTAATTAAGAGAGATTTACTAACATTTTCAAAAAGAAATTCGATCTGATGAAGAATTAAAAAATTATATTAAAAAAACCATGTTATTTATTTTGAACTTCCCGTTATGAAAATCAATGATCTTCAAAAAAACGTGGTCAGTGGTTTCACTCTGATTTTCGAAAATCAAGTTTTCATCAGATCTCCACGTTTTGAGGTCATATGAAGGCTATTCTGGTTATTCACGCAAGAATGTCCCGATGTGTGTGTGTGTGTGTGTGTGTGTGTGTGTGTGTGTGTGTGTGTGTGTGTGTGTGTGTATGTATGTGTGTGTGTGTGTGTGCGTGCGTGCGTGCTTGCGTGCGTGCTTGCGTGCGTGCGTGCGTGCGTACGTAGATCTCTTATAAATTTTTAACAACTTGACTTATCGAAACGCAGTTCGGCATTCCAAAAGGATCTATTCCCATTAAATTTTATGTTAATTTGAATCAGTTCGGCGGGGTAGATTTTGACAAATTTTTTTCTCGTACAACTTCGAATTTTTTGTCAAATAGTTTCTTAAGGATCGAACAATTGTCTTGTGGTCAAATAATCACGTTAAATCCCGTGAACCGGATCGAAATTGGTTAATTCATTCAAGAGATATTGCTGTCGAAAGACTTTTAACATTTTTTTTACATAATTTGAAATTATAGATCTTTTTTAACGTAGAATGTTCTTCAGTGCTTCGAAAACTGCAATGATTGCCGCAAACTGCGCCAAAATCGGTTGATTCGTTCACAGAATATTGCAATTCTTAATTTTCAATAAAATGCCCATGCAATCAATACAACTACTACACGGAGAAAAATTAATTATACTACCTACTATACAAAAATAGTAACTCCTACTATCTAAAATGGTAATAAAATTAATTAGTAACAAAATAATAGGTGGTATCATTGACAATTGTAATAGTTACTATTAATAATGGTAACGATTACTATCGAAAATAATAATTGTAATTATTATAAATTATAACTGTTACAATCGAAGATGGTAACTGTAACCATCTCAGATTGTAAAAATTCTGAAAGAAAAAATAATATAAGTTTACTTAATTAAATCCATTATTTACATATTTTAACTAATGTACATTTTTTTCTTTGAAATATTAAAATATTTTAAATTCCCTTCAAATTTTTTTTTTTGAAAATTTGACTTTTTTAATTAAAATTTTTTTTTTTTGAAATTTTAATTTGAATTTTATTGAAAATTTTGATTTTTTTGGAAATTTCAAATTTTTTTCGAAAAATTTGGTGTTGAAACTTGTTTTAGACAAAAAAAATTTTAATATAGATTCAATCCGAATTTAATCCCGATTTTTTATGCACTAATGAAGAAATGCATCTACGGTAACGCAGATTCTTAATTTTGCATGCCTTAAGCGCGAAGCGCGCAGGTATGCTCTACTCTCGCCTAAAAATCGTGATTTCGATTAAAACGTGATTTTCATAATTTAAACGAAAAAAATTATGGATAAAAAGCATTTTTAAATAAGTAATAGTAACTACAGAACACGTTAAAAAATTTTCTTATCGATTAAATAAGATTTCTCAGAAAAAACTCGCTTTTCTGATGAATTAAATGAATAAGAGCGTGGTATTCACGGGCTTGATAACACCACAACTTTGTCAAAAATCACTTTCACGATTTAATTTTTTTTTTGTTTTATTTCTGAGGAAGTTTGTCAAAACCCTTGTGAAAATTTCGTGTCAAAATAATTCCGTTTCGATACAGTTAATTTTTTTCGATTGTCAGTTCGGTGACTTTTTCTGCGATTTCGGCAGCCATATATATTATTTTTCATAAACAGAATTGAAATAACTACCCTGATAGCCATCCAATTGTAAAAGTTAACGTTAAGTTGCAGTCCAACTTTTATACAATCTAGGGCCGAAATTTGACTTTAACTTTTATCAAAATGTTTTAGTAAAAGTCTTAATGTGAAGTTTTAGTGAAGTTGGACAAAATGAATGAAAACACTCATTGATATGGCAGTTTATCAGAATTTTTCTCTTTTTTACATCGGTAGGTAATTTATCGGTAAAAAAACGAAGCACAGTAAAAATTTTTAACTACTGCCGTGACAAAAAAATTAATATTTTATTGTTAAACCGGGGACTCGAACCCGAATCGCCTGGTTCCAAGCAGAAACTATACATACATGATGGTATAATTACTAACTGTTTTATCATCTGTTAAAATTTTTCTTTAGCTCGTCCTACAGAGGGGATAATACTACTCGCGGGAAAATTCAAATTAAAAACGAATAATTTTTGTTATGATCTAAATAATTTATGTATGACATGAGCGCTTAAGGCATGCTTATTTGGACTTTCCAAACTTTTTTTTTAAATATTTTTTACTAGATAGATAGATAGATAGATAATTAAGATTTATTCGATCCTGGAGCCTAGGCTCCCTCAGGACCATCAAGATACATTTTTTTTTAAAGTGATTCGGACGTATACATAATTTTTAATAGTTAGAGTATTTTGACAACTGATATTAATATTATTATTATTGTTGACAGTGATATAAAGTAATATAGTAATATAAAGTAAGTGAATAGTAAGTAAATAAATAGTAATAGCGCATCAAAGTTCATTTTCTAACAGGAAGTTAAAACAAATGTTTCGAAATTCATCAAAGCTACCAGCTACTAGCTTAGATAGTAGCTAGTATTATTACTGATGGTAACTGCAACCATCAGGTTATATTAGGAATTACGATTTTGATATTAGTAGTAACTAATTAAAATAATAACAGTTATTATTACTGATTACCATCATAATAGTAGTAGTTGACATCAGGATGGTAAATACTACAATTCAGATGGTTTACTTAATTATTTAAATAATATTTACTACTATTGAATTCAGTTAATAGATTTTAACATAACTAGATAATGAACTCTACTATAAAATTTTCTCCGTGTAGATTTTCGAGCTCAAAAATGTACAAGTTGAGTTAAATATTGAGTTTAAAATTTTGGAATGTAAGACTTTTCAAGCGTTTTTTAGTTTGAATATAGCAGAAAGTTCCAGGGATGTCCTGCAGGGTCAACCGCTTTTCAGATATTATCAACCACATCAATCACTTGGTATAAAAACGGATAATTACTTTAAATTTTTATAACAATACATGTTTCATAAATGAAATTATCAATTTTTCGAAAAATGGATAATTTCTAAGTAATGAAATTAACAACTTAAAAAACAATATATAACCCTTTTAAATATAATTAACAGTTTTATTGGAAATAGATCATTTCCGTTAATAAAACATTTTTCATACACGGAGAGAATTTTAGGGGAGGGTGGGGCAAGACGGCCCACCTGGGGCAAGACGGCCCACCTGGGGCAAGACGGCCCACCTGGGGCAAGAAGGCCCACCTCAAAAATTGACCAAAAATTTATTTTTCTAATTTTTTTTTAATCACCACAAATTCGGATTATTGGTGCCTTTTTAGCCCTACGCGTGAAAACAAAAGCAAAATGAGCCACTAAAAAGTTCTAAAAAAGAAGTTATCTTATAATCCTATAACCTAATCATGATTAATAAAGTAAAAATCATATTTTTCAGCTGATTTTATAGATTTAGGGCAAAATAGACCATTCGAAAAAATTGTAAATAACAATAACAAATTTTTTATTTAATAGAAAAATAACAAATATTAAGATAAGTTATTTCATTAATTTACAATTCGTAATGAATTCAAATGATTTGTTACATTAACCAACAGGACAATTAATATTATATGAGTCATTCCATGTCAAATCGACCAATAGTTGGAATCGACCCCTTTCGATTTGGACAGATTTTTGGTCAGAAGTTTTCTTTTATCATATAACGAAGTTCTGTCAAAGGAAAAAAATAAAAAAATTTTTTTCTGCCCTCCAGCCGGAACGTGGCAACTTTCTGGCCGCTGCGCCAGAAACAAAGTTGCCACATTCCGGCTACGAGTTATTTGGTGAGACTTTCGTCTGCCTCCTTTCGAACAGGCCGTTTCCTGGGCTTAAAAAAGCTATACACGCACTTAAAATAAAACCCAAATCTCACCAAACAAGAGCACTGTCAACTCGCCGAGCAAGGAAAAACCCTGCACTCCAGCTTTTACGCTATCACTGGACAGAATGTGAATGGAGTTGTATTTAATTTAATGTCAATCTGTCCTCGTAATTGTTCACTGTATCAAACCTCCCCTATACAACTCCATTCAACGACCACGTTGGCCTGGCCGGTAATATAATGACAATCCGACCAGTTGCCCAGCGGGGCCCATGCGGGAAGGAGTAGCCGTGAGGCCTGTTGAGCTATAATATTTAGTTATCCCTATATGTGTCTCGTTCGTTTGTTACTTGTCTACCGTCATCCCCATAATCTTTGAGCATACCTGCGTTGCCAAATGCTTTGACAACGTCACGAGGCCTTACTCATGAGAAATGTGCTCGGTAAAAAGTAATTGGTAACTACTACTGACTAAGTATCAGTAGCGACTCATAAAAAAAAAATCGGTAGCAGATTTTAGTCGAAGCGGCCAAAAATGGGATGAATGAACACTCAAATGTTGAAGAGAAAAGACTGGAAAATCGAGAGTGGAATTGCAGTGAATTTTTAATTTGAATTTACTGGGTCACTTCGGGTTCCAGGTTTTCAACTTGCCGTTAAAAGTAAATAGAGTTTTTTCGGTGAGGTGATTTTTGAGTGAATCTGGATTTCATTTTAAGCTCCATTACTTTGATGGATTTTTTAATCTTTAGGAATAAATTATGAGCCGTTTTTTCGTAATTCAGAAGCTTTTACCTCATAACTTATTGATAATACATACATTTAGTTTTCAAAAATATCTATGAAAAATTTGATCCTTTTCATCTAAATTAGTAGCGGAAAAACTTGGAGATTTGCAAAAAGTAGTTTAAAAAATGTGAAAAGATAAATTGCATCTTATTACTTTATCTAAAATACTAATAGAAATTCAATATTACTTCGCCTATATACGATCAACTTTTCTGTTTATCAAATAAACTCAACCAATTTTGGATCACTGCTTGATAAAGTTAAGGTTTAGTCTGAAATTTCTATCAAACATTGGAATCGAATAGGACTGATGATCGCATTACTTGTCATAACTATCCCAGTCATTGAAAGGGATCCCTCACTACAGACAAAATATATCTGTGAGAGATCATATCCGTTTCAAGCGCCTTATCAGAATTCTACTAGTCAACTGAGGATAACATTGTATGGTATTGATAACACTAATTATTTCAATCGACGTAGATAATTCCTAATTTATGTAAAATTCTTATTGTTTTACGGAAAAAAAATTCTGTAAAAATTACAGGAAAATCTATTAAATTTACAATTTTACTCTTGTCAAGATGTAACTGTCAAATTTACATTTTCAGAAATGTAATTTTTACATTGTAAAATTGTCAATTTAAAAATGTATATTCTATATTAGAAAAAATGTTAAATTAACGAAAAATGTAAATTAAGCATTGAAAAATTTTTTAATTTTACACTAGAAAAATGCATTATATAAAACTGTATAAAATTGGATACGTTCAAAACGATTATGTATTTTTATATAAACATTTTTTTCACAGATTATTTTTACAGATCCATTTCTGTAAATTTAACAGTTTTTTTTTTGTATATAAAACATTATTCAACAATGTAATTCTTACATATTCATACATGTAAAATCAATACATTTTCTTTGTAAATATAGCATTATTCAACTATGTAAATTTTACATATTTAAACCCGTAAATTTAACTGTTTTCATTAACAAATATGACATAAAATACGTAACCATTTCTGTAATTTTCACCTACATTTTTTTCCACATATTACAAACCTGATCTTTTATTAAAAAATTGGTTGGCTTTTCAAGTAACCCAAAATTTTAATTTAAAATTTGACTTCAATAAACTCAATCTATCTTCAGTATGTTGTCAACATTATTCTATTTATCTGAATTTTCTATGATTTTCAGTTATCAGTCACAACATAAATAATCATAAAATTCCTATCACTTCTACCAAAAAATAAACTCCTGCTATCATCAATGAAAACTCCAGTTCGATGTCAACATAAATTAAACCACGTGTTCGTAGTTAATGCACCGAGCTAATCAAACAATTATCAATCAATCAATAATTACATATTTCCCGGGTCAAAAAATTTAAACTGACTTTAAGCTAAATGATCTGCATTTGAACTTATTGACCTGTATTTGAACTTTTAAAAACATTTTCATCTGTATTTGATCTACTATTCAAATTATTTTTGATCGGTTTTAAGTCTAAATAACTTTTTAGTAAAATAATTGAGCAGCTATGAATATTTTATACTGTTTCTAATCTAATGAGACTAATAGTATATTACACTACAAGGGCAGAAAGTTTGAGATTCCTGCACTGCGCGCCATAATATAATTAGTAAGTTCAAAAATATTAAAAAATTAAATAAAAAAAGATGTTTTTGTTCCTTTAATATCGATAAATTTTGAGAAAGTTTATAAATAAATAATAGTTTAAGTTGAAACAAATAAAAAACAGTTTGATTTTAATATTTTATATAATTAACAAAAAATTACTTTATAAAGAAAAATAAATAATTTCCCATTAAATAAGCGATTTTTTGTTTTATTTTAGTAATCAATATTTATATATTTTAATAAATAAAAACAATAAATATTTTCAAGAAGAATTATTCTTATTTAGAATAAAAAGGTTGTGTTTGAATTTAGATTATATAATTTAAATTTCCTTCACCGCCAGTTACCTAAAAAAATTTACCTTACCGACAACTAATTTCTTACTTATGACTTAGAAGACTTAGGGTGCGTTTCACTAAGCACTCACAACGATCACGCTCACAACCACGGTTTTTGCCGTTCCACTTGGTTCTGGGCGTCACAATTATTAACTCAAGTGGAATGGATTTTGAAGCGTTTTGAGCGTTTATTTAAATAATACAAACGGCGCGTCTGAAAAAAACAAAATAAGAGGTTGGAGACGTTATGGTAAAATTTGTATGTGGTATCATCAAGTTTTATTAATTATTGGTTAACTTGATTTATTTAAAAAAAATAAAAAATACATTTATACTTTAATTTTAGAGGAGTATTTAACTAATTTATGTTCACATATGATAAAAAAGGCTTTTACGGCGACAGTTGGAAATTTGTTGGTACGTCGAAATAATGCTCCACAAAGTACGAGTTATAATCTAGCAAAAATATATAATACGAAGTGGTAATTAAAAACAATATTTAACATTAATTTCTAACTGTTATTTTTATTATTGGTTGTTGTAGAATATTTTCTTGAAATGAAGGATATCAAAAAAATAATGATAACATCTAAATACTCTAAATACTACCAACTCGTTCTGTCATTGCCGGATTTGCTGTTATGATCCTTTTTAGATTTAAAAGTTTTTTTTTTAAGCTTTGTCATTTTTTCTCGGGTTGGGCCTAGTTACATTGTTTTCTTTTTTATTGAGCTCCTTCGCAATTCTTTCCCAATTTTTTTTTTTTTTGGAAGAATTTCCCACTACTAAAGTATTTTTCCATGGTTTTGTATGTCTCTAATAGTAACAAAATACACAAAGTGGATTCCACCTGTATAAAGAAGCTGGGAAATGCAAATATGTTACTGACATCGTCATACATTTAACATAAACATCAAGATAATTGTATAATTTATTACTTCTCCAGATACCTTCACTTCCGTGGGTTTTAGAGTTGAGATCATCTGTAACTTCAGTATTAAGACATTCTTCATGGCTAGAATTATTGTTAAACGTCATTAGACAAAAAAAGATTGTCATTATCAACATTTGTCGATGTCGAGTGCGGTGATTGTTGATTTAAGACTCTGAAATCAAAATAAGCTTCTTTTGACAAATAGATTTTTCTTGATAATTAACGTTGTTTGTTTATTCATTAACTTAGATATGTTGTTGACAAATGATGAAAAATATATAAAATTGCGATAAATTATAAACTGCAATTATGCTTACTAAGCTTCATTTGACAATAATATTTACCTGTTAAAGCACGTTGAGCATCTGCAGGAGAAAGTTTGAGATCCACAACAGTATCACTTTCGGCGCAATAGAACGATATTGTAGTTGTCGCCATGTTTGCTCCTTTAAGTTTTAAAAATTGCGCTCAGTTTCTCAAAACGCTCACATCGACCCACCTCTTGAGATGAGTCGTCGTGAGCTAGGCGTGAGCATAAGTAATGACGTCATTAATGACGTTTTCGCTGCGACCACAACGATCGCGGTCGCCATGTGGAACGCCTGAATGAGTATTTTAGGCGTTGTGAACGCTTAGTGGAACGCACCCTTAATGTTTTTATATTTTTCAATAGAAGATTTCATCATTGACGTAATTCTTGGATCTGAAATAATTGGTATTGGAACTTCCGCCCAAATAATTGCACGCCTCATAGCGCGAAGCGCGTGAGGTTGTGCTTTACACTCGACTCGTTAATGTCAAGCAATTTTGCGATCTTTAAATGCCTGTATCACAACCATACTACACTTATACAATAATTAAAGTATATGTACACCGAGAAAACACTTAAATTAAGCCATATTTCACTTTTTAAAATCATTTCATGTTGTTATTTTGAAAAAAAAAACGTTTCAAAAAAAATTTTACGTGAACTTCCGGATGTCACCCCATTTTGTACCAACGATTACTCCCGAACGAATTGATATTTCGAGACGGGGTTTTGATTATTAGTTCAAGATTGCGATGAACTGGGTCCGTATTTCATTTCAGTAGCCTAGCTTACGTATTTTTTCTTTAAATTGACTTTTATTAAAATTCACTATGACATACACGTACAGAAAGAAAAACGAACTTTTTCTTTTTTCTTTATTTTCTCTTCTGGGCAATAGAGGTCTACCCTTTATTTTCCTCATGTGAAAACGATGGCGCCACTTAATCCAGTTAAAATGAAGTAAAGCAGTTCATTTTTTTTTTTTTTGGTACTTCTGTGCATAGCGAGTATATACGAAATTTAATAAAATAATAATAATAATAACAAAAAAAGAAATTAAATTTAATAAATAAAAAAAAAAAAAAAAAATTGAATTAAAAAATGTTTGCTAACTGTGACATACCAGACTTCCATGCTTTTTTGTATTTACCGAAACATATAGAATTCAGGAACTAAATAACGAAAAATAAATACTTTTATTTTATTTTTTATTTATTTTTTTGTTTATATATAGACGCCAAGCAAGCCAAGCAGTACTGGCTAAAACATTTAAAATAAAATACCTAGATTCTGATTAGTTATAACCTGCAACATCACTAGGTTTTTTTTTTCTCTCTAGATGGAGCCACAAGAGGGATAAGTGTCTTTATATTTAAAAATCATGAAATTTTTTAAACTCCACATGCATTTTAAACTGCACATGCATATGAAGAATTCGTGCCATTGATTAAAATTAAAAAAATTATTATTGCATTAAAAAAAAAAAAAAAAATATTCCGTCAATATTTTTATTTTTCAAATTTTTCATTAATTTATTTTTTGTTTTGTTTTTTATTATTATTATTTTATTTATTATTATTTTTTTGCACGCCTCATAGCGCGAAGCGCGTGAGGTTGTGCTTTATACTCGACTCGTTAAGGTCAAGCAATTTTGTGACCTTTAAATGCCTCTATCACAACCATATTACACTTATACAATGATATAAGTAGATGTACACCGAAAAAACACTTGAATTAAACCATCTGTTACTTTCTAAAATCATTTCATGTTGCTATTTTGAAAAAAAAAAACGTTTTGAAAAAAATTTTACGTGGACGTCCGGATGTCACCCCATTTTGGATGTACCAACGATTACTCCCGAACAAAATGATATTTCAAGACCGGATCTTTTTTATTAGTTTAAGAATTCGATGAACTGGATCCGTATTGCATATCCTGCATATCAGTGGCCTAGCTTACGTATTCTTTTTTAAATTGAATTTTTATTAAAATTCACTACGATACAACCGTACAAAGACAAACGAATTTTTCTTATATGTCACGTGAAAACTATGGCGCCACTTGATCAAGCTAGACTTTTTTAGACTGCGAGCCCATATGACAAGAAAAAAGGGCGCCGATATTTAAAAAAAAAAAATAAAAAATACTCTGTAAGAAATTACTTAATGATAATTTTTTTTTTAATCAATTACACAATTAATTTTTTTCTTAAAAAATGAATGAGCATTATGAGGCGTGCACTTTTAGATTTTCCAAACTTTTTTATTTAAGTTTACATCAGTGAAATTAATGAGTCTTCATTAGAATAAAAAAAATTATTGCAGCTTACCGCACACATGGAATAAAATTATTATTGGTCATATTGTTGTCAATCGAATATTATTATTATTTTTATAGGTTTTATATTTATCAAAAACTAAATTTTTATTAAATGAAATTTAATGTTTAATTAATTTTTTTGATTTAATTTATTTTTGAAGGTTTTACATCTAATATTTAACATATTTTTACAAATAATAAACTAATTGCATAAAATTTTATTATTTGGAATGACAATTGTATAAAAGTTAGTTAGAATTAACAGTAATTGAGCTACAACTGATCAACAACAAACTATATACATACTTCACAAAAATAGCCTATTTCACAAAAATGTTTCAGAATATCTAGTATTACACGACTCGTCATGCGAAGCATCAGAGAGTGCTTTACGATCGAAAAATTTTTTTCAAATCTTCCAGCACGATTTTCAAAATGTCTTCAATGTTTGGATGTTTAGGGGAAGAATTACGTAGCTTAGATTGAGTCCATAAAAAATGTTTAAAAAAATCTTCGTAAGTTGGCAAACATCCCTCGCGGTTTTGAGAATGCCGTAAAAATACCGTAATTTTTCGGCATTTATACTCATGCCGTATATTTACCGTAATAATGCGGTTAAACTATAGTTGTTTTGGCCAGTTTTTATACTGTAAATATCCAGTATATATACTGCGTTTATGCTGTACAGTTACCGAAAATATACTATACAATTACCGCATTAATGCCCAAATTTTACCCAAAAAATTCCAAATAATTACCGTATTAATACAGTAACTTTGCCGAAAATTTTCTGACATAATGGAAAATTATTAAAAATTTGGTTTTATTTTGAGTTCACTTCTGCAATCGCTACTTTGCAAAAACAAATACTGTTTTTAAATAAATACTATGTAGAATATTATTTTTAAATTAGGTATTTAGCGGTAATGAATATTAAAGAATACATTTGTTAAGTAAATATATTCTAATTTCAATTTCAATTTTTAATTTCTCACTAAGAAAATTGCAAATTTTCTAAAATCGAAAAGTTACATTGTTTCATATATATAACTACATTATTTAATTTTAAATATGCTTATCGTAAGATGGACGGTATGGCTTAATGTATATAGAATAAGCAAAAATAAATATGGTACAAGCCGGGTAGCTCAAATGGTAGAATAGCCGAACCAGAAATAACAACACGCAATGTCTACCACCGCAAGCATTCATTTATTTTGATAAAATTGGAGCAATTCAAAATGAAAACAACATCCCGATCTTGTACCATGCCAGGAGACATCAAGCGGATAAAAAAATAAGAGTAAAGCCTGATTCAAAATATATTGATCCTGTATATAGTAAATCGATCCCAGATCGTGACTATAATGATTTCCTTCAATTAAATAAAAAATATTGGTGGCTAACTGATGAAGCTCAACATCGTAAAGCCATCCGGAGAAGAAGAGATGAATACGAGACATCGAGACAAAGTAAGCGATCTAAAAATTAGCATTAATTTAAAATACAAAAGAAATTACACTTATGTTACTTTTCTAATTTATTTTATTTTAATTTTATTATTTATTTATTTATATTTAATTACCTTTATTACATTTCATTAATTATTATACAAGAGACTGAATATGATGTTTTTTTTGCAATATTTTTCATCATTTAATACAAAATACTGAGATAAAAGATAATATATTATATATGAACTACACTAGAAAATAACGTACTATCAATAAAAAGAGACTAGAATAATGTGAGAAGCCAAAAACACGTGGACTAACATTATAAATATAATAATAATTATTATTAGCGAGGATAATGGCAATGTTTTTAAGTTAAGTTTGCAGCCACTGTAAATATATGTATATAAATAATGTATTTTTATAATGCAAATAAACTTTTTCAAAAAAAAAAAAAAATAGCTCGTCTGATAGTGAGCTTGGCTAGGAACCAGGCGATTCGGGTTCGAGTCCCCGGTTTAACAATAAAATATTAATTTTTTTGTCACGGCAGTAGTTAAAAATTTTTACTGTGCTTCGTTTTTTTACCGATAAATTACCTACCGATGTAAAAAAGAGACAAATTCTGATAAACTGCCATATCAATGAGTGTTTTCATTCATTTTGTCCAACTTCACTAAAACTTCACATTAAGACTTTTACTAAAACATTTTGATAAAAGTTAAAGTCAAATTTCGGCCCTAGATTGTATAAAAGTTGGACTGCAACTTAACGTTAACTTTTACAATTGGATGGCGATCTAAATATTTAGATCAAAATCAAAAAATATATTCTTTATATCAAGTTATGATAACAATTATTATTACAAACAAATTTCATTTTGAAGTTAATCAAATAATTTTGGAAGTATATCTTTAATTTCTTGTTTTGCTTTAGCTTTTCAAGTAAAAATAAATTAATAAAGTTATATTTTACTCACGGAAAATCAATAACAATTCCATAGATGTATTTTTTCTGTAAGTTTGACATCGTCTGATTTTATTTTGTGTACTGAAAATTAAAAATAAATTTTATACCTAGCTATAAAAATATAAAACCAAAAAGTATGGTACTGAAAATAACAAATTATTTGATGGTACCTCATTGAACAGACATCTAACAATTTTTTAGATTTTTATAACAATTATATTATAATGAAAAAAATTTAGCGGAAAAATTCCACTTGTAGAAATTGTAAAAAATTATTCGTGTGAATTATAAAAATTGTTTTATTACAATTTCAAAAATTGTTAGATGTCTACTTATTTTAGTATCATAATTCTTTGACTATAATTCGGTTTATTAATTCAAGAAATAAAAAATCGTATATACATGTGACTTTTTTAAAAATACAGAAATAATATGAAAAGTATCCGTATTATTGAACGTATTATGTATATTTATGAAAAAAAATTAATTATTCTACCTTAACTATTTTATGGAATTGTAATGCTTTAACTTTTAAAGATTATACATGTTCATTTATAAAATATAAAAATTTCTCAATTTTTTTATTATTATTAAAAAATTTGTTAGCAATTCTTAAAATTTTAGTTCACAATAAAATTTTGTTAAAATCAATGTGTATCAGTAATATTATTATTATATTTTAATCATCATATTGTCAAGTTTAATAACTAATAGTTATTTACTGGATTAATTTTTTTTATTTTTATTTTCATTAAAAAATTATTTTTTTGTTCTCGTAACAAAAATTTTATTTGCACCGTTACTCAACGTGCAATGTAAAAAAAATTTATTACCTCAACTCAGTTGTTTATTTTTTTTTTTTTTTTCCCAGATTACTTAACTTTACCTAACTGTGGGGACATAAAAACTTGTAATTTTCAATCAACTTTCCTTTATAATTATGATTTTCTTTCCCTCTGCTATTTATCGAAATAAAATCTTGATAATACTTCAGATGGCGTTTATCGTCGACATGGTTTGACTTGACAACCCAATATTTTTTTTTTATATATTTCATCACAAAGTGAGCCTCAGTGAGCCTGTGAGCCTTGGCTGTTGTATATATGTGCCTACATATAAAGCTATATATTTATCAATTATATATCCATAATATTCTGTATTTCATAAATATATTTCAATTTTCTTCAAAATAATGGTATATTGGATTTTAAAAAAACGTACATTTAAAAGGTATATTTTATTTTCATTCTGCACTTAAAGTACTGGCTAAACAACAATTAATAACAACAAATTGTTACAAGTTCTAATTGAAAAATTTTTTTTCACAACACTATTGAGTTATATTGAATAATAAAGTTACGTATAATCATTAATAAGATGTTTTATTATTAAAATTGTACTGATTATACTAAATCAAAATAATTCATAAAATCTGTTTTTATAAACAAATTTAATGATCTATGACTTTTTGAACTTTTGTCTGTGATAGTAAATAAAAAATATATTTTTTATAAGCTTTTAATGATATTAACAGTAATTAATGGTATTAAGTTTTGAAACGTTCAGTGCTTGGATTTATCTATAGTTATACAAGAATGAAATCATACAGGTACTTTAATTATTAACATTTTAACAACAATAGAAAATAAATATTTTTTAATTTTAATATTAATAACAAAAAGAGTTTTAAACTCTTTGTACTACACTTTGAAACATAAATGTATATATTCTTAATTTGTATTTAAATGCAAACAATAATTACTTTTAACAAGTACACTGTTTATGTTGTCATTATGACGTTTAATGTAGTGATTCACTGTAAATCATTAATGCTTATACATATACTAGTTTTATTCACACTTTTTTAATGCCACATGGAAAACTGCTTGCTTTACTTGATTGATTTTTTCATAGGTTGCACGTTGACAATAGCTCCTGTTGATGTTTTAATCCGCGGTTAGTACTTGGTTTCTTCAAATATTTACGGATTAATCTATACAACACTATTAAAAAAATAATACATAGTCATTTGTATTAACAAAAAATAAACAAAAAAAGAAAAATAAATTAATATAAGGATTCTCTACTGCTTTAATAAAATACATTTTTTTGGGTTGTAAATTATTACTAACAAAATGCAATGGATATACCTCTTAGCTGGTTTCGTGCCATTCGTCATCCTTGATATTTGGTATATGGGAATGTAAGTTGACTTATACTTGATTTTAAATTGCAAAATCATGTTATTCATCGTTTGTCATGATTATTTTAAAAGCATTTTAAAAATTTTCTTTTTTTTTTTTTTTTTTCATCCTTATTGCGTCATCTACAAAAATATAGAAATATTTAAAAAATTTTTTATTAAATAATTAATTATGGTATTTAGCGTATCTTTATACTATCAAATTTTCTACTCTTTTTATTTTATTTGATAAATTTATTTTAGACAGTATGTTTTTGATTAAAAATTTATAAATATTTATTCATTCATTGGATTTTTGTATAATCACAATTTTGTAACCTCATATAAATAATTACAAAACAAAAAAAAAAAATTTAATAATAATAATAATAATAACTGATAAGTTGCTTTGTATTTTTACAGAGCCGCACTATGGACTATAAAAATAATTATTATTACTTACATAATTATATTTGGTATTTGTCCGTTTATATTTCATTACTCATACAGTTTCCAACGTAAAATACTTTTTTTAAATTTCGGTAAGTTTTTATATTACATATTACATTATTTATAAACTGATAGTTTAATATTTATTATTTTTTAGTACACTGGCCACCTAGTCTAGACTTTGAAAGACCAGAGTCAATTGGATTGGAAGGTGTAAGGAATTTTTATTTACACACTGATGAGAATGTTAAAATTGGAGCATGGTAAAAATATAAAACTTTAATTGTTATTGTAATTTTAATAATATTAACAAATGATCATTATTACTTATAATAGGCAAATGCTACCTCGATCTTTACTCAATGACTCTACAATACTCAATGACGAGTACTTTGAAGCAACTTTAGCAAATGCAAGTAAACCAGTATTTTTATATATGCATGGCAACAGCGGAAACAGAGGAAGTAGTCATAGAATCGAATTATACAAAGTATTCCAAGACCTAGATTATCATTTAATTGCTTTTGATTATCGAAGTAAGTGTTATTATTGACGATAAATATAAAGTTTACATAATATTTACATAATATGATTGTATAAATTTATTTTTTATTTTAGGCTATGGTGATAGTGACCCTGCTGAATTATCAGAACTTGGAGTTGTTACTGATAGTAAATACGTAGTACGCTGGCTAATGAATAAAGTTAACAACAGTGCGCCTGTTTTTGTGTGGGGTCATTCACTTGGAACTGGGTATAATACTAATAACAATACTAATAATCGAAATAATAATGAAATTAACCGCTAAATAATACTTAATAAATATTTATTTTTGTTGTAGAGTGTCCTGTCATGCTTTAGATTTATTAGCTGCCGAAAATATACATCCTGCAGGATTATTTTTAGAATCTCCTTTTAATAACATTGCTGATGAATTACGATGTCACCCTTTTGCTCAAATATTTAGACATTTACCATGGTTTGATTGGATAATTGTGCAGCCGTTTTATGGAAATAATCTAAGGTTTGAGTCTGATAAGCATAGTGCTAATATAAAATGTCCCATAATGATACTACATGCAGAAGACGATAGTGTTGTACCATTTAATCTAGGTGAAAAGGTAAAATAATTTATTTCAAAACTTTATTTATTAATATAGATAAATGTTTAAATAAATATCCACAGTTAAAATTTTCGATAATAATATTTAAATTCAAACGAAAATTGATTAACTTAATTACAATTTATTATTTAAGTTATATGAAGATACTTTGAAGTCACATGGGAATGATACGGAACAAGTTCAAATGGTTCGAATAAATGCGTCATTAGAGCTTGGTCATAAATATATATGCCGATACAAACCATTACCGTCAATTATACAGTATGTATTAATAAAATTATAATATTAATGCTCATAAAATTAAAGAGCGATATTAATTAATAATTATTTATTTCAGGAACTTTGTATTACAATCTGTAAAAAATCAAGTTCAATGAAATGCTTTAATAAGTCTAGCATCGTATAAGTGTGTCTATCAAATCCAAAGAATATGATGGTTTCGTCCATTTTATATTTTCAGTGATTTAAAGAGAATATAATTATTTTTCTCAGTAGAATTACTTAGGAAAAAATACAACTGAGATTAGAAAATTATATTTTTTTTTAAGATAAATTAGAAATTGTTATTTATTTTTTACTTTAAATGGTTGATTAAAGTATAATCGGCAAAACAATTTAACTATTGGCTCTCTTGGTATTAATTGATAACTTACTCCAATTGAGATCTACAATATGAAAAATAGATAAATTTAATCTATTTGAAAAATATTTTTTGAGTGAAGTCTTCTAGAAAGTATTCTAGAAATCTTATAGTATCTATTGTGTCAACATATAATTATAACCCTTGTGAAATTATTTACATTTGTGTATAAATTAATTTATTATATTTAAAATTGTATTTATAATAAAGTGTGTCTTGAAGTTCTTAAAATTATGAAATGAATAAATTTTTTTACAAATCCGCGTGATAATTTTCAATTTATTGAATCTTATATTTTTCATGCAGTCTATGTGTAATGCTGTGTACTCAACTAATAATCCAGAAGTTTGTGAAGAAGCTTCATCTGTCCGAAAAACTTGAATTCTATTTCTATAGTATTTTCGTACAGAACTTCTCAATCATAACATATGTTTGTCGGAACAGATTCAGTTTAAACTTTTTAATTTATTTATTGCAATAATAATCATGCTAAATAGTAGCTTCATTCTAACTATATTTAAGCAGAATAGGTATAAATAATGTTGAAAATATAAATATCTTGATGCCATGAAAACCGCAAGAGATGCCACAATAATATGTATTTTCACAAATTTTTTTTTCTTATTACTTACCTATCAAATAAATTTTGAAATCAAATAAAATTAAGTTTTCAAAAAAGAGCATGTGATTAAATATTGCGGAAGTTTTATAATAGCTTATACAAAAATGTTTTGAAAATGTAATTAGTTAAATAAAATTGCTAAAAATACATTTACTATATTAAATATAAATGAAATTCATATTTAAATAATTTACAGTTGAGATTGATTTTTAACAAAAATCTGTTACTTGATTTATGCGTAATAGATTTATCGGTAAAAATTATTTTTCTTGTAAGGCAAAACATTTCTTGAATTTGTATTCATCATCAGGAGCGACTGTTAATTGTCTGTTATTTTCTAGATCCTAAAGAAGAATTCACTTCGCAAAAATAAAAAATTCAATGTATTTTCCTCCAACAAGATGTTCTTCTTCAATCTAAAATCTTTTTTTTTTTCTGTTTCAGGTAATTTTAATACTCATAGAAGAGTTAACATGATTCAAGAGAAAACATTTTAGACCAAGAAAAGACCAATCAAGCAGACAAATTCTTGAATTATAAAATTGTTCTTAGTTTAATTAGATTATTTGATTCAAGAATTTTTTGTATTGATTCAAGAGCATGAAAATTTTAGATATAATTTCTCAGTACCAGAGTTTTTTCTTAAATCATAATAATTTTATCGGTAAAGTTAATCCATCGGTACGCTAATGAAAAATTTTTGGTGTCAATATACAAATACAATATACCAATATTATTCTTACTTTACATGTTGACATTTTTTCGTTTACGTATGATTAAAGATTGATGATTCAATCCGTGAGATTAATTAATTACATACTTAATTCTAATTTAAATAATAATTTAAAAAAGGAAATAGCTGGTCTTATTAAAAAAAAGAGTCTGGTAAATTCACACCGTATAAATACAAGGATTTACTTGTAGAATAAATCGCCGGATTAGATTTTTTTTATTTACTTACTTAAATAACTACAACAAACTTACTAAAGTCAATTCAACATTTTATAGTGATTAAATCATCTATCAAGAATTTTCCCCACTTTTATTACATTACCTACACCATAATAATTTCTTACATCAGTTCATTGGTTCTTGTTTTTCGTATCTTCAGTCTTCAGTCACCTGCGAACCATTCAGTAGTAACAACGTCTGATTGTCCTTCTATTAATTAAAAAACCTATTTTTACGCTGTGTTGTTTTACAAAATAAACTTAAACAATATAAATAAATAAATAAACAATCAACATGATTCCAACAAATGAAAGTTACGAGCTCAAAGAAGTAAAATCTCTCATCAAAGCTTTGATCATCTCAAATAAGGGCGGGATGCCAATTAACAAAATCGATGGTAACTATTTTTTTTTTTTTTTGTCATATATTGTCTTTAGGTAAAAAATTTTTTTTTTTTTGTTACAGATGAGTATCACTGTCAAACGGGTGACTTTATTCCATACCTTCGCTTAGGTTTCACCTCTCTTTACGACATGCTTCGTAATTTTAACGGCATAAGAACAGAAAGGAACGAGCTTGGAGACGTCGTTTACAGGGTTGTGGATCTAGGACGCATGGCGCACATCGATGACCTTGTGAGGAAGCAAAAAGATGAAGTAATTCGACCTGATCGAAAACGAAAGGATCGTCTCACCCGACTTAACAACAACCAACCACAACCACCCAAAAAAGCTAAAAACACTCATCCAGCGTTTAATAATTTTATCTCTGGTAATTATTATTCATTATTTATTTTTGAATATTTTAGTTAATAAATAATAATTATTTATTTATTTTTATTTTTAATTTATCAGAAGGAGAGGATTCTGCGTATGAATCAACGGCGTACGACGATGACAACCAGAGTCCCATAAGAATTGAAGATCCTCCTCGGGATTTAGTAAGTTTTTTTTATTAATGATAATCATAATCATTTTTTCATTTATTATTTATTATTTATTATTTACTATTATAAACTTTCTGATTTTATAGTTACATGTTCACGAACCTTTGATGAACGGTCAACAGTTGATCGGAGACGATTTCTTTTTACAACTCGCAATTCGCAATTTAAGACGTCCAATCTGGAGAAAAGCTCGTAAGAATTAGTGTTCTTTGATTTTATTTTTAGATTTTTAATAGTAAGAATAATTTTTGATTTGATATGTAAATTTATTTAGCATGCACAGCTCTTCATTGTGGATTGTGTATTTCTGGAATGACGATTCGTGCGCTCACCAACAAGATTCGCCGTATCAAATCGATGTCTAATAAAATTATTATATTAATTGGGGCTGAAGACGTCTACAAGGTAATTATTTTTTTACTTTGTTTGTAACATATCAAGAAATTTATAATAAATTTTATAGAATTGAATAGATTAATAGAAATTTTAAAAATCTTTAAAACTAGTAGTCTTTATATTCTTAATGAAAAATTTAATAAATTTTAGTCGAATTAAAAAAAACGATTCAATATTTTCATGATATACTTAAAAAATTGAGATTATAAATAAAATTAACTATTGGCTTTAAAATAATTATTGTAATTAGTAGAAAAATTCTTGATATTGATAATTTTAATTCATGCTCATAAGTGAAAAAATAATCAATTTCAATAGAATCACAATAATTTTTTCTACGGAAAATATTAGTGAAATTGTTAAACTGATGTCATTGAATAGTTATTTTTGTTTTTCAATAACATATAACATATTAATATATTGGCATTGAAATTCCTACTCGATTCTAACTAATGTGTGTACATAATTTTTTTTTTTACAAATTTATTGTTTCCACAATAATCTTCCGGATTTAGGATTTGTTTCCATATGAAATCATATAAAAATTTTTATTTAACAAAATATTTATTATTATTATTATTATTATTATTTTATAATTAGGGTCATTCATTTGATGAAATGAAGTGGGACTTTGACGATATGATAGATTTATTGCATGTGCGGTTCGCTTTTTCACGTGATGCAATAAAATTATGTACCATTCCACCACTGGCCAACCTGGGAGTCTATTCCAACGGAAATAAGCTAGAAGCACTCCGTTGTTTCAATAACTACTTAAGATGCTTCGCTTCCAGTAATAATTATGGTTTAGTGGATTTCTCCACCCACATGACCAACCCAAATTTGGACACAGAGTGGGACTTGTTCCAGCTGGATGCCAGAATGGTTTCTGGAAGTAGTCATCCTTACGTTCTCTGGAACAAACGAGGTAGATGTCTCGCTGTCAATCTGCTGGCTCGCCCAGCTGAACCTATTAATAACGATAATGATAATTACAATAATTGTAATAAATACAATGATTGTGATAATTACAACAATTGGGATAATTACAATAATTGTGATAATTACAATAATTATGATAATTACAATAATTTGAATTATTGTTATTAATTAAACAAATCTATTTTTTATATTTATTAATTAGCATAATTTATTTTTTTATTTTCACTTCATTACTAAACTCATTTCATGTTTGCCATCATAGTTTAATATTTATATTTATTTTTTTACTCTAAATTTTTAGCTAGTCATAAAATTATGCTAATTAATAAATATTTATAATAAGTTTAATTGATATACAAATTATAATAATTTGTTTATGCAAAAGGTATGGGTAATATTTTTACAAGTAAAATGTGATAAGTTATGATCGTTTATAGTTTAAATGTTAATAATTATGTAAATCCATAAAATTATTGTAGTGATTAATTCAAATCAATTTCACTTAATCACTTGTTTATAAAATGAGTAATCAATTTTGGTAATTTTTTACATTTTATTATATCAAATAAAAATATATAATAAAAATAATCGAGAGTAAGTAATATATTTATCAAAGTCCAAAAAATAATGATTTTTTGACTTTATAAATAATTCTTACGGATTTTTATTATTCATTTTTATTTGATAATAAAAGATGTAAATAATTGATCAATTAATTTTTTCTTGACGAAATAACTACAATTTTATGGATCGCACTTATTTAATAATTGTCGTTATCTCTCGTTATTTTAAAAATTTTAGTTTAATTGTTAGTTATTTATTTATTTATGAGTAAATCGATCGATCGGTTAGGTATAAGTTTAATTATTTATTTATTTATTTATTTTTAAGAATAATTATGTAAATACAATTATGTGTACTTAGAATAGAATTGCTGCGAGTACTCGCCAAAAATAATGCAAAGGCTTGTCTGTGAATAAATTTATAAATTGTTATTGGTGCGCAACAATTACAATTTTATATTTATTTTAATACTAGACTAGTCTTTATATTGTTAAATGGTAAAAAAATGTAAGAGTGTGTTATAAATTTATGTTAAAGAGCGAATGAGTATGAGAGATAAATAAAATAATTACAACAATAACAATTAATAAGCATTAGTAGGTGATTCAATTCATTTAGAACCACGGATATTATTTATATATTTCTTCGAAAAATCTTTTTATAATATTTATTTAGAACTATTTTAAAAAAATTAATATTGTGATCCAAAAACTTTCCTGATATAATATCTTTAAAAAAATGATTAAATGCATGCATTTTTCTGACTATCCCAATAAAAGCGACACAAAATTTTTTTTTATAATATTTTGTTCAATTTAAGATGATAATTATTCATTTTTGATTTTTTGATCAATAAAATCTTCCAATAAGTCAATATTTTTTTTGTAATTTTTTATATTATATTTTTAATTTTTAAATTTTCGTAGTTACAAGTTATTTTGTGGGACTTACTCACCTTTCAGAGGGAGTCTCTTATGTGAGTTCTTTAATAATTTATCTAATATACGATAGAGTGCGCTTCTAGTTCAAGCCTGTGGCGGTACTGTCAGCGCGGTCACGCCTCTAGTGGTAGACTCGCAACTAAAAACGCCTCAACACCGCCAAGCGGCAACAACTGGGACCACTCAACGTACTGTAGATCTCACACGGATATACACAGATAAATCGCTGAAGATACCACCACAGCTGTGGCATCCAAATCATCTAATTAATCCAATTAAAGTTTATTAAATAATAATTAATCATTTAAATATATTTTGTTGACTAATAAATAATAATAATAATAATCGTATCACTTTGGTCTAGTAATTTTTAGTATAGTGTATTCCCTTTGAATCCACAAAGGATTGATCACAACGCTCTCTGTATATTAACATAGAATTACGTATAAAAAGATGGCTGCAATGAATGATAGCGGGAAACTTGAGCTTGCCATTTAAGAATGCTGTCTTCACATCCATATGGTGTAACAGTAGATTATTCTGATTGGCATAGGCGACAATGAATCTAAAACTAGAAATTCTAGCTACGGGCGCAAAAGTTTCATTATAATCTATCATGTATTCCTGGCTAAAACCCCTTGCAACTAAGCGAGCTTTATATTTACTTGGATTTCCAAACTCATCGTTTTTAATCGAAAATATCCATTTACAATCGACAATATTTTTATCATTGGGTTGTGGCACTAATGTCCAAGTATTATTTATGCAAAGTGAATTAAGTTCACTTTTAACTGCCTGTTCCCATTTGACCCTATTAGTATTATTTTTAATGTCATTATAAGAGCGCGGAATATCTTGCATTATTGTTTGAACGGACAACATATATTCATCTGAATAACTATTTTCATTATATGAAACTTTTGGAAGACCTTTGATTCTTTCACTCTTTCGACGACCTGTTTTTAAATTATTTTCTAATCTAGGATATTTATAATTACTACAACTATCTAATTCATCTGATTTCTCATCATCAGATTTATCTACCCCATCTGATTTATCAATATCAGATTTATCAACACCATCTGGTTTATCAATACCAGATTTACTTAATCCATCTGATTTATCAATATCAGATTTATCAACACCATCTGGTTTATCAATACCAGATTTACTTAATCCATCTGATTTATCAATATCAGATTTATCAACACCATCTGGTTTATCAATACCAGATTTACTTAATCCATCTGATTTATCAATATCAGATTTATCAACACCATCTGGTTTATCAATACCAGATTTACTTAATCCATCTGATTTATCAATATCAGATTTATCAACACCATCTGGTTTATCAATACCAGATTTACTTAATCCATCTGATTTATCAATATCAGATTTATCAACACCATCTGGTTTATCAATACCAGATTTACTTAATCCATCTGATTTATCAATATCAGATTTATCAACACCATCTGGTTTATCAATACCAGATTTACTTAATCCATCTGATTTATCAATATCAGATTTATCAATACTATCTGGTTTATCTATACCAGATTTAATTAATACGTCTGATTTCTCAATATCAGATTTATTTCCATTATCGAATGATGCATCAATATTATCATCATTAAGCACTGATTTTGACATGTCAGAAATATCAGCTTCGCTTATGGAGTTTTCAATTACTCCCCCAGGTTTTATACCTGGTCGAGACATCATAAAATTTGTCTCGTCCACAATAACATCCCTAACTACAAAATGTTTACCTAAATCTACATTCCATACCCGGTAACCGTTCGGCTCATAACCCACTAATATACCTTTCCATGATTTGTTATCAAATTTGTTTTTACTGATTTTACTATGAACATAAACTGTAGAACCGAATACTTTTAAATATTTAACTAAAGGCTTTTTCTCATGCCATAGTTCATAAGGTGTTTTTAATTCTTTTAATGCTCTGCTTGGAATAATATTGATTAAATATGTTGCAGTTAAAACTGCATCACCCCAGAAAACTTTATCTAAATTAGATCCTGCTACCATTGACCGTGATTTTTCTGTAATAGTTCTAACCATGCGTTCCGCTACGCCATTTAATTGAGGAGTTCGCGGAACCGTCAAATGATATGTTATGCCCTTATTTTTACAATAATCTTTCATGTCATTCGATAAATATTCTCGACCGTTATCTATATATAAATATACTAATTTTAGATTAAATTTAGCTTCACTTTTGGCTACAAAATCTTTAAATGTTGAAAACACGTCTGACTTATGTTTAATCAAATATACTACGCAATAATGAGTGTAATGATCTAAAAACAAGACAAAATAATTTTTATCGTTTAAAGCCATTGGAGTAATAGGACCACATACATCTGAATGTACTATAAATAATGGTCTTTTAACATTTTCTCGATTTTTAGCTTTATTAAACGATAATCGAGTTTGCTTTCCGTTAATACACGCTTCACATAATTTATTACTAGGGTTAATTCCTGTTATCTGTTCTATATCTTCTATCATATTATAGTTCTTGAGTTTAATAAACTTTTCTTTACTTATATGACCTAATCTCTCATGCCAAATATCATAATTTATCTTATTATTGTTGCTTTTAGATAATTTAACGACAGAATTAACTTCATGTATGTCAATTTTAAAATCAATTTGAATTAGATTATTTGAAGGCTTACCGTTCATGATGACTTTACCATTTTTACTCAGTCTTACTCCGTGATGGTCAAAGACCACCACCATACCTGACTTTTGCAATTTTGATACCGACAGTAAATTGTACGGCACCTCGGGACTGTACAGGACCTCATCTATTGTTCCTGGAATACCCTTATTTGTAATGACGCTGATGGATCCCCTCTTCGTTGCTGAAATGAATTGTCCACCTTTTGCAACTGAAATCTTGATAGGTGTTTGAAGATTTTTGAAGTTCCTGGCAATGTCTTCTCTATTAATAATATGATCAGATGCTCCTGAATCCAGTAGAAATATTATTATTTTGTCACTATCAGTTTTAATTTGACTGCTATCACCTGCCATAAATGCTATCCTAGGCTGTGAATCAGAATCAATCAATTCAGCAATCTGAGCCGATTTGTTTCTTTTATTTTGTTCAAATTGTTGGCACTTTTTGTACCAAATGCAATTCTTCTTCAAATGTCCTTCACGGCCACAATGATAACACTTGGCCTTGAATTGACCCTTTTTAAAATTTTTCGAGTTTTTAAAGTTTTTCGAAACTGACCCTTTAGACTGACGCTTATTATTATTATTATTAAATTTATGTGACGAAAATTTATTTTCACCACTTCTGTCACTATTTTCACTAACTAGCACTTTCACAGTTGTATCACTGTTTACAGAGTTAATTCTTATTTCTTCCTCTAGAAGTCTTACTTTGACCTGCATATAGGATATATTATTTTCCACCACTGTTTCGATCGCTGCAGACACAGCTTGGTAGGCTGGTGGTAGAGACGACAATAGTAGTCCCACTCTGGATGGCTCATTTAATATTGGGCCTCCCGATAAGATTAATTTATCATACAGCTCTTCGAATTTTTCAAAATGTTCTGTCAATGAGACATTTTCTTTTAGCTTGAGAGCGGAGAACATTTTGAAAATGCTTACTTGAGTAGCTGTACTGCTACGCTCATAAGTCTCATCGAGTTCTTTGATTATTTCACGTGCTGTCTTATTTGATCCGATGAGGCTTATGTATCTATCACCGAGATATTCACACACAATACCCTTAGCAGACCTTTCCGCCTTTTTCCATTTTCGATCTGGTTCTTCTGGAATCGGATTGTCTAAAACTTTTGAAATATTTCGTTCTTCTAATAACGCGCGTACTCTCACTTTCCATATATTATATTTCTCACCATTGAATTGAGGAATATTTTTCTTTCCTTCCATTTTTTTATTGTTATTAATTGTTTTGTTTAAAAAAAATTTTTTTATTGTAAAATGAATGTCTATTATTATTATAAATTTTAGGAAACGCTTGTCACAGTTTAAACTTTATTTCAACTTGTTTTAAGACACTTGTCACTGAATGAAATTTGTAAAACCTTTTTAATTTAGCGTTTTTAAAATTAAATTAAATTATACGGATAAAAAAAAATCACTAAATTTTAATTTTCACGATTCTAATACACGGCGTGTACTGGGCCCATAACCTGTTGGATTTATAGGGATAATCGTGATAAATAAATAATTTAATTAAACGCAATATGTATATTATAGTTAAAATAATCTCTTTATTTAAGAGATCGTGTTGAAAGAAATTGGTCTTTACGTTTCAAAGGTTTTGCTTAGACTAACTTATATCTTAGTAACTATTTAATACTGAGGTCTAGTAACCTCTCCTTATTTTCCTTAAAGTAAACTTAAACTATATATAAAAAATTACTTTCAACTAAGACATAAATATATATGTATAGCTAGTACTTTAACGGGTAACAAAAAGGTCCTTTTAACTGACCCAAGTTCCCAGAGTCATAAAATTCATTTCTTACAGGCTTACATAAACATCCTGCATGCACATGTTTGAAAACAAGGTTTTCCAAATATTACAAAATAGAGAGAAATACTCTCGCTTACACAAAGAGTATTTTCACTAAAGAAATATTTTAAACTAAATTCATTTTTGAATCAGAGAATTCGACATTCATATTATATTTTTATATTATATATGGGGCATTCCATGCCAAATCGACCACTTTTGAACCCGACCCTTTTCGATTTTTCTGAAATTTTGGTATCTTTCTCTACCCTATTGAAAACAATAGAATTTTTTATTGTTTATAGAATTTTTAGATACGAAAATAATAAAATAGTATCTATTAGATACTAATTAATAGTATAATTAATTCCTTTTATTGCACATAAAGGTTTTAACCCTTTAGAGTCAGAGGATCTTGAAACGTCTTCGCGTGAGAGTAGTGGGGAGAGCGCAAATCCATAGTAAGACCCAAGAGTAGGTTTTCAAGGTCAGACGCTAAAGGGTTAAACCTACGTACAAGAAAAAAAATACAGAGATGTTATTTAGCAATGAACTAGTTACATTAGTTTATATTGATTGAAATCACATGTTGAGTTTTCAGATTGAGCTTTTAAAATACATAATATCTTGAACCAGACCTTTTTTTTTCTATATTTTTATCAATTTAAAATTAAAAATATGAATCACGTAGAGTAAGTTATCCTTGGAGAAAGTCCTCGGCTTCGCCTCGGTTGACTATAACATGTGATATGAGCCATTTCTTACTTTCCCTCCCTAAGGGTGAAATCTACTATTGTCGTTGCCATCTTATCCCACCCATGGTTTTTGGGCCATCTTATTCCACCCTCCCCTAAGTTCATTCCCATGTTACACTTATCAAGACCTTTCATTTAAGTACCCACATCATTTTTTCATATATTTATATATATTATATATATGTATATATGAAAAATATATCAAAATGTATGTGCGTACTCAAATGAAAGCTCTTTAAAAATTATTATCGAGATATTTAATCAAATTATCTTAGATAATTGAAAATACAATCTTATAGTAATAGAACAGATGATAAAAATTAATATATTGGTGGTAATAATTTATATCGTATTTATAATAATAAAAGGTAGTATTCATTACTATTGAAGTATTTTAGAGCTTTTTACAATACGTTGGTGATAGTATTTACCATAAAATTCTCTCCGTGTGGTTTCTTTGGAATAACTTTTAAACGGCTTTATTGATCAGTTCCAAAAACTAATTAGCATTTAACATAAAAGAACACGAAGATCGCCGCCAACCCGGTCAAAATCGGTTGATTCGTTCGTGAGTTATGGTTGTCAAAAGAAAACAGAAGAAAGTGTTTTTTCGGAATTACTCTGAAATTTCTTGTTTGATTAATTCAAACTTAAAGATTCTTTATGAGGCTTAAAAAACTGCGTCGAATGCCGCCAACCGCAAGAAAATCGGTTCATTCATCAAAAGTTATTGCGGTTTGAAAACTCAAAAAATAGTTCTCTATCAAACTTCTAATAGACTTTTGAGCTTGAAGAGCTCAAAAGCATAGAAAAGTTACCTCTTTGAGCTCGGAGAGCTCAAAACATTACATAAACTGTATTTTTGAACTCGAAAAGCTCAAAAACGGCATAAGTGCAATTTTAAGCGTCTAGGTATGGAATTAGCGGGAAGTTGCAGGGATGGCCTTCAGGGTCAACCGTTTTCCTAATTTTTTTTTCAATATTATTCTATGATAGAGAGGGGAACCTCTTTTTATGTTCCATACTAGCTGAAAGAAAAAAATTATTTTCTTTGTGGAAAAAAATTATTTGTATCTAAAAGAAGCTTTTTAGACCGCATATTTTTATACATAAAAAAAAACTTCATCCAAAAACTTCTGGATTATTCAGCATTATTCGGTTTGTTCTTACCTAATTTTGCCCTTTTCAGGTCAAATGATTAAATAACTTCTTACTTATTATCTGGAGATCATCATGACATCAGAATATGGGATCAAAAAATAATAGAAGTAAAAAATGTTAAATGCATTAACGTTTATATTATAATTATAAAATATTATAAGTCGGAATTTAATATTTATAAGTACAATTGTTAACGTAAGTTTTCATCTAATTGTAATAGTGGTATACGTAAGCGTTATACATTTATTAAAACAGCGGAGTGAATACTAATTCTAAAAACTGTCAGTATAAAAAAATCTATTTGAAATTTGAAAAAAGAAGAATAATTATATTACATCTTGCTGTATGCCCTATTTTTTTCTATCAAGACCGGTTTCTGTAACCCCACATCGCTTAACAAAAGACTACTTTTTTTGCGGACACAAACGAACAGTGAACTTTTTTACTCGTTTCATTGTTTCTCAGTTCCTATTATTTATAAGTCTTTATAGTTTAAGCATATGGCTCTATTGTCAAGCAAACTATTTATAGAATGGCAAAAAAATGCATAAATCTACGTTTCATTTAAAGTGTACTAACCGAATAATTAAAAAAAAGTATGCACCTTTAACAAGATCGAGCACTTTAAAAGCTCGTTGTTATAATTTTAACTTCCTGTATAAAAAAAAAAAAAATATGGTTAATTTTAGTTATTTTCACAGAGGGTTTTCATTTTTTTCGATTTGAAAATTTGAAATAATGGACTTCTTAAGAATAAATCTTCATACGCATAGTTTTTCTCACTTGTTTAATTTTTATTTAGTTTCTTTGATATGCTTTAAAAAAAGAATATTACTGTGACATCTTTATAGCAGAGATGTTTCATTACTAAAAATAACAAAGTTAAATACTTGCTTCACCTTACTTTATTTAAGTGTTAAAAATGATTTTTGTTTCTGATTAATATTAAAAAATTTCTAATTAGGAAAAAAAAAATTAGAAAAACGGTTCACCCTAAAGGCCATCCCTGCAACTTCCCGCTAATTCCATACCTGAGCGGTTAAAATTGTACTTATGACATTTTTGAGATTTTTGAGATTTTTGAGCTCAAATATAATTTATGTGATATTTTGAGCTCGCTGAGTTCAAAGAGATAATATTTCTATGCGTTTGAGCTCTCACAGCTCAAAAGTCTGATAGAAGTTTCATAGAACACTATTTTTGGAATTTTCAAACCGCAATGACTTTTGTATGGATTAACCGATTTTTCCGCCGTTGGCGGCATTCGACGCAGTTTTATCATCCTCATAAGTTAATTTCAGGTTTTAGTTGATCGAACCGAAATTTTCAGAGTAATCCCGAAAAAACCCTTTTTTCGGTTTTCTTTCGTTCACGATAACTGACGGACGAATCAACCGATTTTGACCGGACTGGCAGCGATCGACGCGGTTTTTTGATGTTAAGAGCTGATTAGTTTTTTGAATTGATCGGTAAAGCCGTTTAAAAGTTATTCCAAAAAAACCACTTTTCAAAAAAATTTTTTTGAACCCTGCCGCTTAGAGTACTAGCAGAGGAAAGACGGGCCCTTTACCAACGAAAAAGGTCAACTGCACTGAGCCCTGAAGAACTTAGAACAGAAGAGGGGCAGCACAGCATCTCGCGATGGCAACTTGAGTGGGACGCCGCAGCAAAAGGAAGATGGACATACCGCCTCATACCAAAGATCGATGTTTGGCTGAACCGAAATCATGGCGAAGTCAACTATTATCTAACGCAGATGTTGTCTGGACATGAGTGTTTTCGAGAATACCTGCACCGCTTTAAGCATGACGATTCTCCGGAGTGCCCGTCTTGTCCAGGAGTTATTGAGGACGCAGAGCACGTTTTCTTTGCGTGTCCACGTTTTGATCCTCAGCGAAATGAGTTAGAAAGGATCCTGAACCGGAGAATCCAACCAGAGACAATAGTAGAGACAATGTTGTCGAGTCAAACTGCTTGGAACGCTACAAGCACTTTTGCCACAGAAGTCCTTACAGAGCTGCGTTCCATTGAAAGAAAAAGAGCGAATAACAGAAACTAGAAGGAAGAAATAACATCTTAGCCACCAGAAGGAAGAGCGGCAGCTAATTACTCCCCCCGCGAAGAAATGCCTTACGGTGGTACCATGGGGGATCAGAGGATAGAAGAGAAAGGGGTTTAGGGTTTAGTGGGTAGGGGCGTCAGCGTCGAGTTTATGTGTGCGTCGAGTCGCCACATATCCAGGCCATCAACTATGCCTAGAATCTGTAAAAAGGATTCCCCCCCCCCAAAAAAATATACACACACACACACACATAAAATATGCCATCAGCTACGTCGCCGAGCAACGAGAGCCGCGGAACGCTCCCCAAGCCAGGACTTGTATTCAAAAGAGTATAAGCAGGCCAAAAAGACGCTAAACCGAGCCATCAAAGAAAGTAAAGCGAAGTTGTGGAAAGAGATCTGCAATGATCTCGACAATGACCTCTGGGGTAAAGCCTCCCAAATTGTCACCAAACGACTTGGAAAGGCTTCACCAGAGGCGCCGAAGTCTCCTGCCTCGATGGACAGCATTGTAGCGGAGCTTTTTCTCAAATACCTGCCGCGGGAAAAGAAACACTACACTAAGAACAGCGAAGTAACACCCTTCACAACTAAGGAATTACAAGACGCGGCCAAGTCACTCAAAACAGGAAAGACACCTGGACCTGATGGCATCCCGGCATCGGTGATCAAGATTGTAGCCCTGGAATACCCAGACATACTCCTGAACACCTACAACGCATGCTTGGCAACTGGTACGTTTCCCGCGGTCTGGAAACGGCAGAGATTGGTTCTCTTAGACAAAGGTAAGGGAACCCCCATAACACCTTCGTCGTTTAGACCACTCTGTATGCTGGACATTGCTGGAAAACTGCTCGAGAAGCTCATACAAGGGAGACTTCGCAACGACATAGACCGTGCTGGAGGTTTTGCCGCGAACCAACATGGCTTCCGGAAAGGACGTTCAACAGTAGGCGCGATATAGAAAGTCGTAAGGACAGCGAGAGAAGCATGGACTGGTAGCCTCAGAGCCCGCAAGGTGTGTCTTGTCCTCACGCTAGACATTAGAAATGCCTTTAACAGCGCAAATTGGAGAGATATTTTAGACGCCCTGGAGCACAGATTTGACGTAGAACCGGAGAATCTGGCACTAGTCGACAACTACCTTGACGAAAGAAAGCTAATAGCAGAAACCACGGAAGGCCCACAAGAATACGCCATATCTGTTCATGTATGATGTATTTTTCAACTCAGATACAGTTATATCTGTTTAGATCTGATCAGATATGACTAGATTTGATGATGTCTCCAATCCCATATCTGATCAGATATAAATAGATCTGACCAGATATAATTATATCTGGTCAGATCTAAACCGTTTTCCCCGGGTAGTAGTTTTAATTTTTGATTGTTCATTTTATTTGTTATTTATGGTTAACCTTTATTTTTTATTGTAATTATCCCCTGGTGAAAAAAATTATATATAATTTTATATGATTATATCTAAATCATCCTATGTAAGGAGTGCCCTGATAAAAAAAAGTATTGAGACAAAGAAAAAAATATTGAAGACTATTGGTCTTCTAGTCAATCCAATACTTTTCAATACTTTTCTCTTTGTCTCAATACTTTTTTTGTTCAGGGTGAGCTGTTGAAATTTCAAGGCGATCCGAATATTTTTCCGAGAGTTAAATCATTTCTTTACAAAACTAGGCTGAAATTTGAATTGTTTAAAATTTTTGTGCTATTGGCCAGACGTGGATACTTTAAAATAGATGAAAGTCTTTGAAGTTCGCCGTTAGTCAAAACTTGCAAATAAATAGCTATGATTCCTGATTGGTCAAACGGGAAACTTTACTCACTTACTATTGTTCAAGCCTAAGAATGTCGACATATATCACTATATATCGATATGTATCAAACAAGAAAATCAATAAACAATGTATTGCATTAATGTATAAAGCTTAGATTAGGAAGCATGTGGATGGGCACTGAAAATTTCTAATTTAAAAAAAAACAACACTGTTTTTTTTAAGCTCTACAATTCATTTCTGCACCTCGAAAATCTAAAATCAATTAGCTCGGAAGAAGAATTTACTCAATTAGCATTTTTTCAATTGCCTATAATTAATTAACAAATAGTGATCGTTATTCAGTTTGTTCTGGAATTTCATAATATTCTGTTGAACTATCTAGAAACAACCTCCCGAGTCCAATTGAAGGTAATGCTATTTAATCGAGTAAACCCACGTAAAATTGACTATCTTTTTTGGGCTATTCGACTAATTTTTTACGTTAACTAGTATATGGAAAATTTAACAAGGAAGGTTTGCTTTTTATTTTACTATGTATATAACAGCAGGTCGAATTATTAGGAACTACTTTGCCCTCACGATCTGTAACGGGGTTTTGCCTGACCCGGGGATTTACCAAGCCAGGCTCACCGTTTATATTGGAATTTTGGCATACTAAAAAAAAATATTAAAAAAGGGCGCCAGGAGAATGATCTCCAATTAATTACTACTTCGACTTCGGCTAGCTCTTACCTCTTCTTCAGGGCGGCGGGCCATGCTGAAATACTCGTCGTTAAAAAATAGGATAGCAAAATAAACGAAATTCTTAAAATTACTCGACATACATTCAGAAGAATTAATAAAAAAAATAACAATTTATTTAACAAAATATACGTCGGAGGTCGATATTAATTTTTAACAAAAATTAAAACGTCGTAACTTAACCTTTCGCTTAATTTTAACACAACTAAACAAACGTCGTTATCTCAACTTCATGTCTCACACTAGCATTCATACATCGGCAATCACACCATGTAATAACAGCATTACAAAAAAAAATCGTAAAGCGTTGAATCCTCGCGTATTATTTTAGTAATCAAAATCTTTTACAAAAATAACAACGTGGACTCGAAACGCTGGATTCAACACTGAACAAGGACGTCGGCTTACCAAGAAATTGAGCGTCGTCCTCATCTTAGCAGCTCGAAAAAGCTTCGTGCGGTCGACTCGTTAAATAATTAAATTTAGAAAATTAATACTTTACAGCAAGTTACAAATTAAGTTCAAATAAGCAAAATCGCGACATAACTTCGAAATTAAATTTACGTTGCGGAGCGCGCAAAAGTGCGTCCGTGTACGTCGACAGTCCAGCCTCGAATCGTCTTCTTCATGGAGAAGTACCCGCTTCTTCCTTCGTTGAAGTTGGCAGCGCTAATCGTCGTTTCTATTGGAATTGATCCCAGTCGATAGTTGATCTAGGTCCGTATAACAGTCAACGGACCTTCATGACAATTTTTAGTCACCTCTGCTCCTGCAGTACTGACTAACCAACTGTCATCGATGTTGATCGTCGTATTGGAAAAATGCGGCACTACAGCGTCGATCGTCCTCAGACCCCTCGGGTGTTTACGCCGCTCGGTGCCTCGCTCGCTTCGGTACTCGCTTCGGTGCGTCGTATCTCCATCCTTGGCGCTCCAATGCGTAGCCTCGGACTCACTGTGACTCGTTCTATCTTCGTCACTCGTTCAGCGTTGTATATTTTACAAAATAAATTCAATACAAATTAGTTATATTTTCTTTCATTCACACATAACATTCACGACCTTGGATTCGAGCCTGGAAGGCTATAATACCCCAAGTATTGGGCGTCGAATAAAAATCTACCACGTTACAGATCATATAACTTAAGTCAGATCGTAGTGGGATACTTTGGTCACGTTTTGTTAACAATTAAAGTCCTTTTCAATTGATTCTTTCAACATTTTACAAAATAAGTAAAAATTTATCAAAAAAAAAACTTTAACGCTGATTATATTAAAGTATTTTATAATTGAAAAATTACATTAGATTTCTCAAACGTGCTGTCAACTGTATCTTTGGTTCAGCTTTGAAGCACTCTATTTTTTAAATTAATGAACAAATAGAAAAATGTTTTAAATTATATCTGTGGAGAATTTTACTCTTTACAAACTCTCAATTAGTTGTATTTTCTGTGATTCCAATATAATAGTTTAAGCTATTTTGAAAAAATTGAGAAAACTTGTGAATTTTCGAAAAATTCTGCTCAGACATTATATAGGATTTTGTATAATTATATAGAATTTTATATAATTCTATGTATTTATATAAAATTTTAAATTACAAATATGTATACCCTGGCGGATTCGTGGTCACGGTAAAATGATCGTGAAACGACGGTGAATGTACCGTGAATTCACAGTGTCGACAAATGATCGTCGAATGACCGTCACTTGACTATCGAACGGCCGTCATTTGACAGTGAACGACGAGTATCATTGTGAAAGTTTTTCACTGTTACTTTATGATTTTTATTCTGTATAGTTATCATACTTCACTCTTCGAAAAACCAAATTTTTACTTGACTTCTCCGATTTTTTACCTAAGTAAGAATCTTAGATCATCGATCGATCGTCTGTCATTTGACAGTCATTCGAAAACATATAAATTGTCAAAAAACCGTAACTCGGTGGTAGATGCACAGTAGTTTGTAAGTGAAACGAGCGTATAGTGTCGGTAAGTCAGGAATGTTTCACTAGTCAACGATGAAAAAGTGCTGACAATATTTTATTTTTTTTTATTTCATCCACAGATTCGGTAGAATTTGGCGCCAAGTTCCGTTCAAATCCGTTGTCAACGGAGCGCCAGACTACCGACTGTGTTTACTGTAAGCAGAACGGTATTTTAAGGTTGCAAAATTTTATTTAATTCTACGGTACTTTTTTTACCTAAATTGTATATTATAACAGTAATTCATACTTTATTTTACTGATATTAATTAATTATATTTAATTATAACAATTAATCTACTTGAAATTAATAAATTTAATCAGCACAAACTATAGCAACGCAAAAATTTCGATCCTGACTTTTTGTCGATGGGCAAAGTGATCTGCCACAGACTAAAATATTCGAGAATGCATAGTAATCCTTCATAAGATGGGACACTACAGTTAAAAAAAGATATTTCACAACTTGCATCTACACCCGCCAGGGTGCGCTAGAATTATTTTTACATAAACTGTAGCCTCAAGGGAATAGTTTGCTATAAAAAATGCAGCCAACGCGAGAGTTAAGTTGGTACCAATTGTAAATTTTTATTAAAATTACAAAAAATACTAAAAATCCGAACAAAAACAGTTTCACTGTAAAAAAAACGCGCCAAGTCCACGTTCATAAGACTAATAGGAAAAAAAAATTAGTTTTTTCTTTACAAAAAGACATAAAATAAAAAAATTAAAAAATCCAAGTAACCGATATGATTGCTTATGATTTTCGGAAATTAAAAAAAATTTTATTGTAAATTTAAAAATTAAAAAAAAAAATTTTGGAACGTACTTGGTGTGCGTCATATTGTGCATTTCAATATTTTTTAAGTCCTAGTAAATAGATTTTACGAATTTAATTAAAAGTAAAATATTTCGCAACAACGCACACTAAATACGTTCCAAAATTATTTTTTTAATTTTTAAATTTACAACAAAATTTTTTATATTTTCGGAAAATCATATACAATCATATCGATTACTTGGATTTTTTAATTTTTTTATTTTATATCTTTTTGGAAAGAAAAAACTAATTTTTTTTTCTTAATAATCTTATGAACGTGGACTTGGCGCGATTTTTTTACAGTGAAACTGTTTTTGTTCGGATAACATTTAAATACATCTATATCAACTTACAGAAATAAATTATGTTATTTAGAAGAAAAACATGCTTACCGTTTGCGTAACTTATAAACAGGAAGAGATTTTCGTTGTTGTTGTAAATTTAACGTATTCTTGTCATTTATAAGCTTATTTTTTTTATTTGTTTCTTTTTCAGTTATTTTATTATTCGACATTTCGCCAAAATTTACAACGGTTGGTTTTTTTAGTGTAAGTTTCAAAAAACTTATACCATTTATCACATTGTATTTGGAATCAGCATTATCATGAACACCCATAATTCACCTAAAAATTTTAATTACTATGAGATAATATTTTTTAGAACAAGTTTAGTTTTACGAGTATAACACAAGCACGTGTTGATTTGAGACTGACAGCACAGCTGTTGCATGCTTATAAAACACCTGTTTACATGGAATTCTTCGCTTTATGAATATGTGCACATGAAAACAGGACTTAAGTTTTTTTGAATTTTCGTTCACTAAATTGACACTTAAATATCAATCATGAGTTGAAAATCAGTCAGTAAATATAAATAATCTTACATCTTTTAAAGAGATTGAGTAGTGTTGCAATATTGAATGTCAGAAAAAGGCTGTCATTAATATACAGGGATAGATACTAAGAATAAGTATGAAATAGTATTAATAGTAATGAAAATTAAGTTAGCTGACATCTGAAAATTTTTAGAATTTTTTTTTTATTGAAAAAATTATCACAAAAAAAATAAAAAAAAAAAATTTCATTTGTAAAAAACTTGAAAAACTGTAAGTACAATTTTTAAAAAATATTTTTTTGTTCTTATTTAATTAATTAAAAAAAATTAAAAAGTTGGCTAACTTCAGTATCATTAATAGTATTGTAATGCGACTGTGATATGAAAGATGAGGTGTGTAAAAAATTAAAAGAGAATAATGTAAATAAATGTAAATAATTAAGATACAGTTTTGTCAGGTAATGGTATATTACGGGTACGTTGTTATTGTCTTGTAGGTAGTTGTTCCGGTCCAGGTAGAAGAAACCTTCTGGAGGGATATACCCAATTTTTAATGCTTTTTCTATGCAATTTTTATTTGGCGATAAAAATTTATTAATATTTTAATTAGTTGATATTTTTGATGTATTAGCCCAGTGGTTTCGTATTAGTTGTAATATGTGTGAGTCTATTCGCGGAATATTTGCTTTATTGTATAAGGTTTGATTATTAATGCAATGTTGATAATTAGTTATTTCGGAACGATACATTTTTAAGCATGATCGTAAGCATTTACGCTCGAATAATCTAATTTTTTCTAATGTTGTTGTATTTTGGTTAAACCAGATGGGTGCTCCATATGTTATTAGAGGTCTAATTAGAGATTGGTAACAAATAATTTTTACTCGTTTATTCAAGTGTTTGCTATAGAATAATCTATTTAATTTGAAAAATGCTTTGCGTGATTTTTCTAGTTGTAATTTGATGTGTTTGTTAAATCTGAGGTGTTGATCTATTTGCACTCCTAGGTAACGAACCGAATTTTTATGTGGTATAGTGACGTTATTTGATTTTATTGAAAAGTTTTTCCAGTTTCTCCTTACTTCTCTCATGGCTATTTCTAATTTTGGGCGGAAGAGGATAGTTTCGCATCTCAGGTCATTAATTTTCAGTCTCCAGTTGTTGCTATACATTCGTATTAAGTCAAAAGTTTTTTGTAGTTTGTCTTGTATTGTTTTAGAGTCTTTGCCTATGACGTAACCTACGAGATCGTCAGCGAATGCTATGGCTTTCGTGGTTGTTATTAATTTTTCAGCTTTTGTCAGTTTTTTCCTACGTGTTCTAGGTTCAGTTGAGTCTCTATTGTCTAAGTTATCTTCGTTATTAGATACTTCAGTTTCTTTATTTATGTCTCCTAGGGATAAGGCTGCACCATTGTATATATTGAACAGTAAGGGAGAAGATACTGTCCCTTGCTGAAGTCCGTTCGGTAAGGTAAATACTTCGTCCGATTTGTGATGTCCGTCTGTTGTTTGGAATTTTCGATTGTCTATCATGTTCCATATTAATTTTATAAGATGTGTAGGGAATTTATATTTTATTAACTTAAAGATTAAGCCTCTGATTCATACGGTATCAAATGCTTTTTCATAATCAATTAAGCATGCACCTACGCATTCGTTATTATTTAAGGCTTTACAAATGTCTGATGTAAATTTTGTAATTGCATGTATTGTTGATAGTTTTTTTTGAAATCCAAACTGGTGGTCAGGTATAATTTTCTCTTCATTACAAAAATGCATTATTGCTTTGCTTATAATTATTTCATATACTTTTCCAATATTAGGAAGTAGGCTTATAGGTCTATAGCTTGCTGGGTCATTGCTATTTTTACCTGGTTTCTTTATGGCAATTACGTCTGCTTTCTTCCACTTTGATGGAAAATACATAAGTTTGAGGGCATTATTGAATAGAACGCAATAATCTGTGATTATACTCATTGGGAGATTTTTTATAACTATATTCGGTATTTAGTCACGACCTGAAGATTTTTTGTTATTAATTTTTCTAAAAATTTTCGCTAAATCTGTGAAATTAGTAAAATAATTCGGTAATTCTAGCGGATCAGATGCAGGATTTTTATCCGAAAATGAAGTTAAATTAGTATTATTTAGTTCGTCAGATTGAATTTCGTTTTTTAGTAAGTTTGTCTTGGTTAATATAATATTTTTTAGTCCTTTCGAGCCTAGGTGGTCGTTTTGCTTGTGGATACTTGCAAAATGTCTACCCAATACGTTGAGTTTGTCTAGCGGTTCTGTTATTAGGTATTTGTCATTATCGTTCTTTTTTAATTGCGTCACGTCTACATTGTCACCTAATAAGTGTTGTCTATTATTGTCTATTTCCATATTGTCGATTTTTATTTTGCCTTTTGGGCGGAAAATTTGATTTATCCTGGGAAACATTTTTTCCGAGTTTTTTGGTATGTTTTTGACTTTGTTTGCCCAGTAGTCATTAATAGATTTATTGTATTCTAATTTGAGTAAATACCTGACACTTTGAAGTTGATCTTTCAGATTACGTAAGTGTTCATTATCATTGTGATGAAATTTGCGGTAAATTCGATTAATGCTAGTTATTAGTGAGCTTTTCCATGACTCGAGGTCTTTGATTGTTTTATTTATGTAACATTCTACGCTATTGTTTTTTTTAACTATTGGTACTGTTGATTCTATTGCGTTTGTAATTGATATTTCAAGCGTATTTAAGTGAGAGTCTATTTCTTCGCGGTTCAAGTTTCTGTCTTTAGGGATTTTTACGTTGTGAAGTTTATTTAGTTTATTTTGGAATCTGTCCCAGTCTGTTTTTTTGTAGTTCAATCTGGGTCTTTCTACACGGGTGTCAAGAGACCATATATTGTCAGTAGGGGGAAAAACTTTAAAGGATAAAGCATTGTGATCACTATCATATGGTATTGCTTCTACGTCATTGCTATTATTTTTTGTATTTATTTTTAACCTACAATCTGCCAGTATAAGATCTAAGTAAGATTGGCTTCTAGGATAAGATGGGATATCCGAAGTATATAGTTTTGTTTTGAAATTAATTTGATTATTTTCTAACCAATCATTGAGAAAATTGTCACGAGTGTTATTCGTGGTATTTTTCGATTTTTGGTGTTTGGAGTTTAAGTCACCCGCAATAATGAAATAATTATTTAAGTGATCTAGGTCTAAAATTTTGAATAAATTATTAAATTCTTCGCTAAATTTATCATGATTACCATGCGCTGCATATGTCGCTACAATAAATAAGTTTTTGTTTTGGCATATTTTCAGTCTTATAATTATGTTTTCTAATGATTTAGTATTGTCAGAGAATTTGGTATTTACAATTTCATATTTAATTGGAGACTTAATGAGAATAGCTACCCCTCCTCCTCGTTTACTATCAGGCCTGTCTCGTCTAATTATTTGGTAATTTTTGAATTCTATTTTATGTTTCTCATTAAGCTTTGTTTCGTTTATTAATACAATGTCAGGCTTATTTTTTACTAGAAGATTTAAAAGGGATGATCTTCTTTGATTATGGATAATGGAATTTACATTTACTGTGATAATGTTTAAGTGTTTTACATTTATTATACCCGTAGGGATTAAACTAGCCATTTCTGTTGTAAGAAGGGTTGTTTGTTAGCAATGCGAACAAATGATTTATTTTTTCGGAATTTTCTCTAGCAATGTTCACAAATGAATTTAATACTGTCATAAAATTATTAATATCGTTTACCTGAGGTATTTTAGTATTTTTAAAATTTTCTGCGTAGCTTATGTCTGGGTCGATGGTCTGGAATTTCCTCGTTCGGGATTTTTCGGCCTCTTGATTTATGGTTTTATTGATGTCGGTTTTCGTCTTGGCTTGCTGGTTTTTCGTTTTTATTTCCTTGTATTTTGTGCACCCTTTATAGGAAGCAGCATGTCCATTTGTATGGCACAGAACGCAAAAAAGATTACTTCTGTCCGTTGTATCGTCTGGTTTTTTGAGTTGACATTCTCCAGGTCCATGTGGTGTGTTGCATTTTACACATCTGTACTCTAAATTACAGTTGGCAGCTGTATGATTAAATCTTTGACAATTCTTGCATTGCACTATTTCAGATTTGCGTAGGGCTTCCCATGTAATTATATGATGATCCAAGCTCTTTATTGCATGAACTCCATTGCGTTTGCTGTCTGGGCTCATTTCGACTATGTATATTGGTAAAATCCATTGATTTTTTATGGAGTTAGGTGTTGTGAGTCTGGTCACTTTTGTAAACGAGACATTACTAATTTTCTTTTCTTTTAGTAGTTCTAGAACTTCTTGTGGTTCGTATGCATTGTCGAGTCCTTTTAATAGTAGTGTTTGATGTTTTTCTTCTTTCGGTGTAAAAGTATAAAACTGAGTGTCTATTTCGTTCAATATTTTTTTTTGCTTCTACGAATTCATTGTAGGTTTCAAGTCTGATAGTATGGAGATGTTCACTATGTTTTTTTTATGTTAAATTTGTCAGTTCTTAATCCGTTCTTGATAGCCGTGACGGTGTCTTTGGCTTTTTGGCCTAATATATTAATTGGCGGAGGTTTGAAGGATTTGTTTCTTACCCCGTTGGTCTCTTGATTGAATGGTGGTATTATAATTGGTAGTTGTTTTTCGTATCGTTTGCTCTTTTCATTTGCAGTTGATATTTTGAATTTTTTATTTTTATTTCTTATTACAGTTTTCCACTCTGTTTCTGTTTTATCGGTTTCAGTATTATTATCTATATTTATTTCCATAATAATATCGTTTTCATCTTGGATATCTTTTGGAGTTGTTGGTATTGGTGTTGAATCTTCGATTTGTTGTTGTAACGATTTAATTGTTTTTCGTAGTTCTTTTACTTCTTCTTTCAATAGTTTTATTATTTCATTTTCACTATTATCTTCGTTTTCACTTAATAGGTGTTCTCTTTTCCTTGCAGTTTTATCAGAACTCGTTTCATCTGGAGGCGGAGGATTGGAATCCATTTTCGCACTTTTTTTTCACAGATTTTTTTATTAAGTAGTTTTTTAGGTTTTAAGTTCATTACACTTGTAGACACATTTGTTTTTTTCACTCGGCTTACGCCACTATCACTTATTGTTTGTACACTTATTTTGATTTAATTTAATTTTCATTAAAAGTTAAGATAAAAAAGAAATAAAAATAATTAATATTTTCTTTTTCTCTTTTTCTTTTATAATTAAGGATTCTTTATATTTAGAAGGAATTTATGTACTTCATACTTTCGAATTTAAAATTACAAGTTCGGCAGGTCTTTACGCCCATCCGTTCACTACAATTGCTCGGTGAGAAGTGTGACTACCTGTTTACCTATACGAGACTTACTGGAAGAGTAAAGCTTGAAATACCTACAACTAATGCAAATCGAAGACATAATCAATTTTTATAAGTTAAATTAATTAATACAGTTCCATTATTTCATCCACAAAAAACTATAGTTTAAAAGATTATTAATCATTTGAGTAGCAGACTCTGAGATGAAAACAGAGAATGTTTTATAGTAATCACAAAATTCATATATAATTATATACGATTCATATATAATTAGATATGACATATATAATTATATATGATTTATATATAGTCATATATGATTTATATATAGTTATGAATGATTCATATATAATTATATATGATTTCCGTATAGTTACACTGATATTGATAGAAGGATTTGTTTATATTTATTGAGCTTTATTGACTGATAATAAGTGATTTTTTTAACATCATGGGATTTAATATACATTTATTACCAGTTAATAAATTATTCATTAAATACGATTTATTAAATGTTAATAAATATTTGTTAACAGTTAACAAACATTTATTTAAAATCAAAAGCAAAAATAGCAATTTTCTTTTAACATTTTTTATAACCCGACAGCTGGAATACATAATAACTGTAACACATGATAATAATTCAAATCACTAAATAAATTAACGTTTTTAATATTGAAAAATTTAAAAGATAAGCTGTGATAGAATTCGGTGAGTTACAATAAACGTTATTATCATGTAATATAATTAATGAAAATAATTTCTAAAGATGATTTTTGTTTATAAGCAATCTTCATATCATATGACATTGCAAGTGGAACAAATTAACTCAACAAAATATTTATTAAATATACCCAGATAGCCAAAAGTCAGCAGTACCCTGGCGGTTTTAGCAACACGGTGAAAGCATAGTCGATTGACGGTCGTTTCACCGTATAAAGTCCGTTGTTACCGAGCGAGTTGTCAGTCTGCATCGGATACAGTTGTGAACGATATTCACTGTGAATTGACAGAATATATACAGTGCAAATGCAAGTGAATCTACGATGTTACGACCGACACCGTACGCTCAATATGCTGTCGAAATACGGTGATTTTACGCTACTGTCACGGACAATAAAATAAAAAAAAATACTTCGGACAGTCTAGACCGGGACTCGAACCCAGTACATCTGGTCGCGCGCCCGAATCTTTACCGGTTAGGCTATCTGCGACGTTGCACGTAACGATCGATTCAGTGACATGATAAGGTGTCAAAACCAAGTCTTTTTTTTTTATTGTACAGATAAAAATAGCTTAAATAAAGTTATATTTTTTCTTGATAACAAATAATTTTTCCGTAATTTCGAAATTAAAGTTTTCGTCTAAAAAAAAATGAAAAAACCCAAATCTTTAATAAAGAATTCAAATTTTGGAATTACGGTGAAAATATATGACCAAATATGTTTATAGTTAAGTTGAAATTAAATTATAATTTATTAATTAATTGTTGAATAAAAATATCTTCCGATTAAAAAAAAAAAAAAACAATATTGATTATTACATTTTTCACAATCAAAAAGTATTATAGTTTCTCATTTAAAACTATGAAAAAAAATTCAACACTTGTAAGCCATAAACTCTTCTGAAAAGTATTGAAATGATGGATCTCTGTTGATTGCCTATAGTCTGATTAATTTTTTATGATTTTACTTTGAAATAAACAAAATTACAATAATTTAATATTTTTTTCAAATTTTTCATCCCAATTATTTATTGAAAATTTCTCATTTACCTATCTTTTTATACACTTTGAGTATTTTTAATGAAATAAAAAAAAAATATAATATTGTCAGCACTTTTTCATCGTTGACTAGTAAAACATTCCTGACTTACCGACATTATACGCTCGTTTCACCTACAAACTACCGTGCAATGACAGACGATCGATCGATGATCTACGATTTTTACTTAGGTAAAAAATCGGAGAAGTCAAATAAAAATTTGGTTTTTCGACGAGTGAAGTATGATAACTATACAGAATAAAAATCATAAAGTAACAGTGAAAAGCGTTCACAGCTATTCTCATCGTTCACTGTCAAACGACGGTCGTTCGACAGTCAAGTGACGGTTACTCGACGATAATTTGTCTACACTGTGAATTGACGGTGCTTTCACCGTCGTTTCACGATCATTTTACCGTGACCACGAATCCGCCAGGGTATTCTGTTATACCAATGAATCATATATAATTTTTAAAAAATGTATTGATGGTTGATGATTTGAAAATTTTATGGAAAAAATATTCTCTAATTATTTTAATGTTAAGATGATAGTATAAATCGAAGATTGATCTCAATAATGCTTGTGTTGTTATCCAAAATTAGACTTTTGTTAATTTAAAAATGTACTAACACTGCAATACTATTCAAATGTGTTAATAAGTTTAATTAAGTTTTACTAACTTTAAGATTTTCAGTTCAGTTCATTTAATTATTTCTAAGTTTAAATATTAATTCGTATTGTTTATGAAAATGTAATTTAACGCAAATAAAATGAAACCAAACGTTATTTTTAAATAAGTCAATTTTTTTTTAATTAAAGAAATTTATCTTGTTTGAAATTTTTTAAATTGAAGAGGCTATAAGTATACGTGTGCATGCGCAAAAGGCGTGAGAGTTTTTCTCATCGCGCGAGTAATGATAGTGAATCGTTTTGAGACAGTGCTGAAGGGTTAATTTTTTTTTTTTATTATCATTAACAGTTTCTTGTTTCTTGTAACTTATTCGGTATTTTTTGTTTCTTATTTTTAATTGTTTCACGATTGTAAGATTTTTGTTAAACAAATTTGTTTATTGAATTAATCTTTAATAAAAACTTTTTTCATTCCACTATGAATTAAAATTTTTTTCGAAATTTAAAATTTTTATGGTTTCTCTTCGTTATTCGTTTGAAAATTATAGATAAAATAAGTGTTGTAATTCGTAAAATTCTTAAAAAAATTCAAAAATTGTGTGTAAATTATATGTTACAGTCAAAAACTTTTATATTAAATAAAAAAAAATAATAAAATTGAAAGAATTGAAGCGTAAATACAGCGTTTTATTGACTGTTATAGAGAAATTTTGATATTTTGTTGATAGATTTTAAAATTTTTTTTAAAATTTATTATTATAGCGAATAATTATTAAAATAGATATTGCAAACCTCACAATTTTGGAGTCAAAAGTGATAAAAAAAATTATCTTGGTACAGATTTGTGAAACATTGAACGATCTACTAAAATTTCCTCAAACTTTGTGGTCTAAGATCAAAATTTTACACATTAAATGGAAAAAATCGAAATTTCAAAAAATCAATACTTTTTAACACAAATAAAAACGTCTTATCATTTTTTCCAATTGAGTTATACTTTCAGTCTGTTTTCTGAAAGAAAAAAAAAAAAAAATTAAAATTTCAGTGAAAAGTTGAGAAAAAATGGTGAGGGAAAAATTTTTTGGTTTGTACACGTTTTTTCGAGAACTATATTTCAAAACCAAAAAATAGCCACCGATAAAATGACATTACAATTAGTTGAGCAGGAAGTGAACATTCTTTTAAATTATCGTTAAAAAAGGTAGACTTTGTAGAAAAGTTATAAAAGAATTTTAATTAAAAAAATTTTGATTTTTATTTAAAATTTTTTGGTACATATTTCAATAAAAAAATTAAAACTTTTTAGTCTTACCTTAGTAATTTTTGAAAAGTATCCATTTGATTTTCACACTAAAACTTAGACCACACTTACAAAAATTTTCCAACCCGTTTCAACGACGTATCAGTAAGTACTACTTGAAACCAGCAGATCCCAGTGTGACATTGTCTCCATATACCCTTACCACCTTTTTCTTTTATACCTGATACTGTATTTACCAATATTGGTCTTATACTAGGTACTTAAAAGTCCCACTGCTTTTTACAAACGTTTTGAGAGTGAATAAAAATTATTTTTAATTCTCAATCAGCGAAACAACCCATAGTCATTGTTGACGGTTTCGGTATTATCTTTTATATATTTAATTATAGTGTGTTCAATCAAATTCCTTTCATTATTTATGTAATTTAAAGTAACTCTTTTTTTTGGAAGATATCTTTAATTTACGAAATTTCGTCGTTTTATAAAAATCCATTCTATGATTCGTTGGAATGATAATTTTCGTTCTGTATATTGTACGTGAATGTCTAGATATTTCTATTTTCTTTGTTAGAAGTTACAACTTGAGAAACATATGTATGCTCTTTTACTACTTTAACTCATACGTAACCAATGACTATTTCGAAGATATGTTTAAAATTGCTTAAAGAGTCTTAAACCTGAAGGTCACTTGAACCACAGTCTGTAAAATAAATCTATTTCGCATGTTATATTCTAGCGAGATTGAATTTTTAACACTCAAAAATGATTATTCTGTTTAGAAGCTACCAAGTCACTTCATAGATTTCAATTGTATATTAAAGTATATTTTCAGACTGACAAACTTATTTATAAATAATTTCAAAATTCTTTACATTAATTTAATTGAGATTAATCATTGCATATTTATGGAAAACATGTCTTGGATTACATTTGTTTTACTTGCATTCAGAAATATTGACCGCTCAAATTTTGGCAAAAAAAAAATTTATACTGTTAAACTAAGTTTAAAAAAAAATAAAAAGACAACAACTCCAACATATTTGCAGACTTCTTAATAGCTCAAGTATAACTATGCTTAGTATTAAGTAAGCAATTTTCCTGTAGTATAGTAAAATATACTTACAAAAAAAACCCCGTCTGCAGGCTCAACGACAAGGCCCAAGAGTAGGTATTACAATAAAAAAATTACAAAAAGGTAATAAAACGAGTAGACATACATATAGTTAAAGCTTATATCCGGGTACTAAACCTCTATTGTGGTCTCAATTTTTTAAGACCTAAAAGCATACAACAAATGTTTCAAATATTTGTAACGTAGATTTTTAATTTTCACCAAAGATACCTACACTATTTATTTATCATAGAAAAATATTTCCAACGATTACTAATAGAAGGCATGATTTTTCAGGGTAGTAAATTTTAATAAGTAAACTTATATTGAAGTAAATAGCATGTAAATTTGATATTTTATTTTTGAAGTAATACAGTTACAATATATTCATTCGGTATGGGATCCATAGATATTGCATTTTCTTTCGGCCAAAATGGCATTCGAAAACATTTTTTGAGAACATTTTTAATTTCAACAGAAATTAAATCATCGCTTATACTAGAACAAATATAGCTACCTACTGCAGATGAGTTAATACCGATATCAAAGCATGGGATAATTGATTGAAATTTTCGAACAATTAATAATATATCGTTGTTATATTTTACTATATTTTCAATTAGACAAATAGATAAATCTTGAAGCATACAGCAATATATAACGCTAGAATATAACATGCGAAATAGATTTATTTTACAGACTGTGGTTCAAGTGACCTTCAGGTTTAAGACTCTTTAAGCAATTTTAAACATATCCTAGAATTCCGTTGGTTATGTATGAGTTAAAGTATACTTATTACGTAACTCTATTGTTATATTTTTTATAATAATAATAAAACTAATAACGTAATACTGGACGAGATACACGTCGGCACCAATCTTTTTTTTTTTTTTATCCCGAGAAAAAATATTTATATATAATTATATATATTTATATATAAATTGATTATATATGATTATATATGAAAAATGGCCAAATATAATCATATCTAATTATATATACTTATGTATAATTATATATAACTATATATAATTATATATAACAATATTTAATTATAGATTTATTACATCTAATTAATTATTGGGTTAATTTTATGGATAGAGTATTTAATATGGTCCTACGCAATTCTGTGTAACTGATCAAAATGCAAAAAAAATATCTAGATCTAATTTTATGGCTATAACACCAGCGGTGACCCATCCAACTATTAACCCTACTCAATGCTGCTTAACTTTGGTGATCTCCGTGCGTCTTGAAGTTTCTGTCTGCTGTGCTGCTGTCTTAGACAATAATGATTCTATGATCTACTTAATGTATCATATGAGTTTATCATAAATATAATATAAAAATTGATTTTATAATATATTTGGATAGTCATAATTCATAATTTATTTATCTTACCGTATTTCATTATAATATAACACTTATTTAAATAATAAAATAAATAATGATTTCACTATTACGTAGTAGCAGAGCAGACAAAACATCTCATAGGAAATGTGACAAATTTTGTATTTCAGAATTATTTAAACGTAATTATACACTTCATTTTACACTTTTTGTGATTACCAAAAAAAATTTTTTTTTCAAAGAAA
>CAJNRD030001118.1:15195972-15210896 GCA_905319865.3 Cotesia congregata
AAAAAAAAATTTTTTTTACGAAATTTTGGGGGTACCCTATTTTGCCACCCCTACCCCATTTTGCCCCCCCCTCCCCTAATTATATATGGGACTATGTACAATCTTGCATAGCAGTATATTGCTCCATATATAGTCATATATGATTATATATGACCTCATATACAATTCCATATATAATCATGTATGATTATATACAATTATATATGGGGCATTCCACGCCAAATCGACCACTTTTGACCCTGACCCCTTTTGATTTGGCTGAAAGTTTACCATCCTTTTCTACCCTATCAAAAACGTCTCTCATAATTTTTTCAAATTTTTTTACCCAACCAAAAAAAGTTCCGAATTTTTCAAAAAAACCGCTTTTTTATTTTTAAATTGCCATAACTTTTTCAAAAATTGGCTTATCGGGACGTTTTTTTTTTTTTCAAAATTTTTGTTATTAAATGTTCTTTTTGCAAAAATCCTATTCTTTCCCGCTTCACAGCATTATTTATATTTGTTAAAAAGTGTATTTTTTGTCTTTTTTTTTTTTTTTTATTTTTTTTTTTTTAATTGTTTTTTTTTAATATAAATTATTTTGCGTGGATTCTTTAATAATGCTGTGAAGCGGGAAAGAATAGGAGTTACGGATAATTATTACGTGAAGCGTTCCAACATTCACGTAACAGGATAATTGGTAGGAAAGGATTGAGAAAGGATTATGGAGAGGAACTTCTTAATGTGAGTGTATAGAATATGTGAGAAAAAATTTTTTATTCATAAATACTTTATTTATGTACTTATAAAAAATAATATAGTATAATAAGATAATATTATATAAATATTATATAATAAGATAATAAAGTAGAGATACTTAAACATTATTTATAAATAAAAAAAAACAATTGTTTTTCAATTTTTTCTTTGATTTAAAAAAAATTGCTTTTCTCGATGTTAAACATGTTCAACTTTTGGTTCTATACTTTTTTCTTGTTTTTTGAGGATTCCCGTAAATTTTTGGACCGGTGTTATGAAAAATACGACAAAAGAATAAAATTTTTTTTTTTTAATTGAAAAGAAAAAATAGAAATCGGAAAAACACCTTTCTGGAAATTTCATGATATCTGTAAAAAATGTCAAAGTTTAGAATGAGAAAAAGAAAAAAGAAACTAAAAATGGTATTCATCAAAAAATTCGGAGTTTTTTCTAAAAATTTTAAAAATAACGATGAAGATAGCTTTAAAGAATTTTTTTATATTTTTTTCTAAAAAGAACATTTAATAACAAAAATTTTGAAAAAAAAAAACGTTCCGATAAGCCAATTTTTGAAATAGTTATGGCAATTTAAAAATAAAAAAGCGGTTTTTTTGAAAAATTCGGAACTTATTTTTGGTTGGGTAAAAAAATTTGAAAAAATTATGAGAGACGTTTTTGATAGGGTAGAAAAGGATGGTAAACTTTCAGCCAAATCAAAAGGGGTCAGGGTCAAAAATGGTTGATTTGGCGTGGAATGCCCCATATATAGTCATATATAATTATATATGATTATATATAACCTCATATACAATTCCATCTATAATCATGTATGATTATATATAATTATATATAATTATATATGTAATTCCATATATAATCATATATGATCATATACAATTATATATGATTATATAGAAACATTTTTTCTCGGGTGTTCCTACTCCGATTAAAATTAGAATGAAAAAAACCCAAAATTTGAATTTTAAATTATAATAATTATTTAGAATATTAACATACCTAAATCGTAAGATAAATTTTAGCCAATCTGTTTCTTTATTTTGCGGGCAGTATGCTAGCATGAAATGTCTGCTTGATGACAGCGTATTTTGCCACGCAGATCATGCTTACACTTTGCTTGTAATATTCCGCCACCGTTGCACGAGCATGAAATGTAGGCACAACGGCAGCAGGCTATGCTGAACAAACTTATACCTGCATTTTGCTAGCAAATGCGGCCGCAGATGCCTACGGTATTGCTAGCATATCTTGCCAGCATGTTTGGCTATCTGGGTAATCATTAAAAAATGCTGCATCTAATTATATATTATTATATATTAATGAATGTAAATTTATAATTTACATTTGATTAGATATAATTATGTACATAGCTTTACGTTAAATTATATACATGGTCCTATATAAATTAGATCTGATCAGATATAATCATATATAGATTTATATATAATCATATATAGACCTAGATAACTCAGATCTGATTATATATAGACTTATATAAAATATACATACAATATATTAGTCTATATATGATTATATATATTTTATATAAAAATTTAGATATAATCATACATAATTATATATAATTCTATATATTCAATATATAATCATATATAAATATATATGATTAGGCAAATTCATTTTTTCCCGGGCAGCCATATATATTATTTTTCATAAACAGAATTGAAATAACTATAATAAACAAGCAGAAACTATACATTCATGATGGTATAATTACTAACTGTTTTATCATCTGTTAAAATTTTTCTTTAGTTCGACCGACAGAGGGGATAATACTACTCGCGGGAAAATTCAAATTAAAAACAAATAATTTTCGTTATGATCTAAATAATTTATCTATGACATGAGCGCTTAAGGCACGCTCATTTGGATTTTCCAAACTTTTTTTTAATTAATTATATTCACTTATAACAATTAATCTACTTGAAATTACTAAATTTAATCAGCACAAACTATAGCAACGCAAAAATTTCGATCCTGACTTTTTTTCGATGGGCAAAGTGATCTGCCACAGACTAAAATATTCGAGAATGCATAGTAATCCTTCATTAGATGGGAAACTATAGTTAAAAAAAGATATTTTACAGCTTCCATCTACACCCGCCAGGGTGCGCTGAAATTATTTTTACATAAACTGTAGCTGCAAGGGAATAGTTTGCTATAAAAATGCAGCCAACGCGAGATTTAAATTGATACCAATTGTAAATTTTTACTAAAATTACAAAAAATACTAAAATCCGAACAAAAAAAGTTTCACTGTAAAAAAATCGCGCCAAGTCCACATTCATAAGACTATTAAGAAAAAAAAAATAGTTTTTTCTTTACAAAAAGATATAAAAGAATAAAATTAAAAAACCCAAGTAACCGATATGATTGTTTATGATTTTCGGAAATTAAAAAAAATTTTGTTGTAAATTTAAAAATTAAAAAAACAATTTTAGAACGTACTTGGTGTGCGTCATATTGTGTATTTCAATTTTTTTAAAGTCCTAGTAAATAGATTTTACGAATTTAATTAAAAGTAAAATATTTTGCAACCGCGCACACTAAATTTTTTTTTCTTAATAGTCTTATGAACGTGGACTTGGCGCGATTTTTTTTTACAGTGAAACTGTTTTTGTTCGGATTAAAAATACTCAAAGTGTATAAAAAGATAGGTAAATGAGAAATTTTCAGTAAATAATCGGGATGAAAAATTTTAAAAAAATATTAAATTATTGCAGGGATAGGGAGTACTCCTCAAGAGCCGCTCATTTTCGAAAACTGACCGCTCGTATTGAGAGTTACTCGTCAAAAGAGTATCGTGCACGAGAGTATAGATTTCCAAATACTCTATAGTAGAAGTACACATAGATCTAACTCCGAGTCGGAGCGAGACAGGCTTGCTCCGTCAATAGATTTCTCCTACTCCGAGTAACTGACTGAAGAGCATTGTCAGAAGACTCGTTTAGAACTTACTCGTAAAAGGAGCGATTCACTCTCCGAGGATAGCCAAGATACTCCTCCCACCATTTGACAAAAATTCGTCTCTCTGCGTTAACCATTATACAGCGTACACTACTTTTTCTACACTAATTTAGAAATGATTTTAGGTAGCCCATAGTAAGTAGCCCATATGTATATTGTGTACAAAAAGAAAGTATAAATTATAACACTAGAATATCAGTCGATTGCAACTTTAATTGCTTAAAAGCGCACTTGTTCATTAACAATTTTTTTTTGCTATAGTTAATATCAATATTGAAAAACAATTTTTTTTAAAATCATTATTTCTATTGTGTGCTTTCTCATTCTTAAAAAAAAATCACATTAAAATTTTTATTTCTTTACTAAATAGACAATTTTTTGTAAATAAATAAATTTTCTTGTAAAAAATTTTTTTTATGCTATATGAATTGAATATACAAAAACAACCATTTATCGTTTTTTAAACAAAAAAATTTTATTCTATTTTGTATTTGCAAAACAAATGAAAAATTTTAAAAGTAATTTTTTTTTTTAGAATTAAAAAGTACAACAGAAATAATGATTTAAAAAAAATGGCTCTTTACTATTGATACCAACCCTTAACCGTGTAATAATTTGAATAAATAAAAAAAATGATAAACAAATAGGGTAGAAGTACCGTTTGTGGCCACTACTCTTTATGACCATTTATTGTTCAAATAAACGATAGAAATGAATTTATATTAATAAACTATTACAAACTCAATTTGTTTTATTATAAATTTTTTAAAACTCAACAAAAATATGGTTACAATATTATAATTTTTTATAAATTAATTCAAATGTTAACTGACCAAAAACGGTGCTAAGGTGGCCAAAAACGGTACTTCTACCCTAGAATTAAAAATTTTAAGACATTATTTTTGAGTAGACCAATACTTAATTACTCTATTAAATTGTCCTGAATCATAAAAGCCGTAGCTTCAATAGCTTAAAAGATATAATTATTTAAAAATTCAAGCAATGCATTTTTTTATAAACAAATGTTTATAAAAATTGAACCATAATAGATATCGAGCATGTAAAAAATTTATTATATAAATCAATAAATTGTCAAAAAGATCGTCCAGAATGTCAAAGACCGTATCATCAATAGTTTATAAGTTATATTAACAATTTATAAATTGATAAAATAGTTGACCGCTTCAACTTTGATTTAGACAACTTTGAAAAAGAAAATTTTTTTTTACAACTTTTATGCACATGGCTGTATTGGTAATTTTTTAAAGCTACGGAAAAAAAAATAAAATGAAAATATAAATTTGTTTATAACAAATTGTTTATAAAATAAACAACGAAAATTCAAATGAAAAAAAAATTCCTCCATAATTGTATTGAGAATTGTAAATAATGGATTTTAAAAAAATGATTTTTTAACAAATATTTTAAATGGTGGATAAATTAAAAAAAAAAATAAAAAAGTTTTTTTATTTAATCTTTATTTTACTAAGACAATAAAATGACAAAAAAATTTTTTTCAAAAATATTCAATTTATCTATTTGTTTATATCAAATTTTTAAACAGTTAATGTAAAAAATTTTTTAGCCAAACTACTAAACACAATATAATTATACGAAAACAACCAAAATTAAAGATTTAGGAAAAAAAATTTTTTTCATAACATTAGCCGGATATTTCAACTTTTGATAACTTTGAAAAATCATAATACACAAGTGAAAAACTTTTACAACGGAATCTTGTTCATTATTTATATAACAAGAGCTCCCAAAAGAAAAAAAATTTGTAGACAAATTTTTTAAACTTTTATAAAAGATTTTATCAAAACTCAAGTCTCCAAAAAATTTGTTAATTAACAATTGAATAACTTAAACAAAAATCAAGCTAAAAAATTTTTTTTGCCGGGCTATTTTCCTTTAAGTGTTTAGATGACACTATCATTTATTCAGATTTTGAAATTAATGTTAACTTATTTTACTAAAATTTTTTCCTCTTTCAGAATCGTTTTTCAAATTTCAGATATCTTTAATATTTTTAAAGTTATAGTTACAAAATGGAGACGCCCTATTTGTTTCTTCGTTTTTTGTTTATAACAAATGAAATTTTTAATGGCGGATAAATTAAAAAATACCCATTTCTCAAAATAAAATTCTGAATTCAATGCACAAATGGCCATATTTTTAAGAGTAGTCTAACATTTTTTCGCAGAAAAGTCACTTCTTGACTAGACTATTAGTCTAATTGGCCTGGAAAAAAGTGGTTTATTAGCAACTTATCGACAAAATGGTTCAATTTTGGATTTTTAACTTCCCGCTAAAAATCTCAGATTTTCAAAAATCAGGAAGTTATTGTTTTCACCCCGTTTTGCAAAAATCGAGTTTTCATCATGTTTAAATAATTTAACTACATATATAAATTAAAGAATGTTGATATCTAAAATTCTCATATAGTAAAGTACAATTTAACATTAAGATCTCTGTGTGCATATGTGTGTGTATAGATGCGCCTATATATTATCACAAATGTACAGTGCACATCCTGTGACCTATACTTGTGCATCAATATACAGAGTAGACTGCCACTATAGTAGTTTTCCGAAACATCCGAAGAGAGGGTAAGAGTCCCCGAAATTCGATAGCTAATTGGACATTGGTTTCTCCCTCCAATTAACAATTGAGGGACCGTAAAAATCTCGGACCCGGAAAACTGCTGAGTGTTCGATCTCTTCGTGCTTCGACCTATCTAGTGGTAACATCGTACACAGTTTAAGTAAGTCTCAATAGACCACGTGTAATTTTGTCTCATTGAAAATTTTAACAGTTGTAAAAGTAAAATAGAATCATAAAGTGAAATCAACTAAAATAAATTTGAATTAACAAGATTCATCAACTTTATCAGGTACATTTTAATTATTAATATTTGTGAATTTAATAATTCGGTAAAATCGTTATATGAAAGAAAATATTAATTTTCAACCATAGTGTAATAGTTGTAACAATTGTAATAATTTTGTAACTTTTAATTTAAATAATATATGTATTAAATTCAATTAATGATTAATTTATTCAAAGAAACCTATTCTCGATAAATTAAAACCTTGGAGTTCCCGGTCTATTAGCCTAACACGCTAGGACTAAATACTAAATAAGTAAACAATTTAAATCAATTAATTATTCATAAATTAAATGATTTTTACATAACATAATTTTACTTAGAGTTAATTTCCATAAATTCATAAACAGTGGAATAGGCTTCATGAGGCCGAAGTCAGCAGGATCCTAACATCCTTTCAAATTTCTAAACCACTATTTGTAATCATAGTAAGGTTTGGGAATAATACGGTAGATGAATCGTTCTATATACTCGTATAAAAATATAAAAATTAATTTAGTTATCGTTCGGAACTAGTGGTTGGGTTTTGAGATTATTTCATAGCCTTAACGCCCCATCACAAACTCCGTTCGTGACATTTTTATAAAAAATTCTGTGGTATAAAGTTTGAAAATTTGGATATCGCATTTTCGGAATTTAAAGAGACACGCTGCATTACACTCTGTCATCAGGATACCCGGATTGTACTTCAAGGAACAACAGTTGGGTCATTAAAAATTGTAGCACCTGCTGTAGATTATTGGTTAAATTATATTCAATCTCTTCCAATTGAACAGTATAAAAGATTAATTGTGAACACATCTGCAACCCAAATTATTGATAATCTAATAAAAAATACTCGAGATGTTCCAACAATGGGATTAGTGATGAAATATATTCAATCCAAATTTGAGGAAATTTTCAAGTTCTGTGAAAGAGCAACAACCTTGACTGCACACCTGGGTGACCAAGGATACTCCATTTTCTGGGAACTCCTGTACTTCCATGAAGATATAATCAACGATATAATCAACGAAATTGAAAGTCGTTAAATTCAAAAATCATCATTTAATTATTTTCAAAGTACCTATGCTCCATGCGACGATCAAGATGTACCATATTAAAAATTACTATCTAAATCATTGTATATTATGACTGTAAAAGAATTTGAATAAATATAAATTAAATATAATTATAAAAAAATTGTCAAAAATAGAAATAAAAATAAATTAAATATAATTATAAAACTATTGTCAAAAATAGAAATAAAAATAAATTAAGTATAATAATAAAACAATTGTCAAAAATAGAAATAAAAATAAATTAAATATACTTATAAAAAATGTTAATGATAATATTTAAATCAATCTATAAAGGAATTTAGATCAATGTGTAAAGGAATTTAAATAAATATACTAATAAAACGAATATTTTTATTGGTAATTTATTGATAATTTATTTTATAAATATTATTCATAATTACTTTTAACTATTTTACTTATCAATTGTGGTGTTGGATAATCAGTAAAAATTATGTATAATGCATTTTTTGGGTTTTTAAAATATTTGAGTATTCTATAATTCATTCCTGTAACTTGACCTGGATCTAAAAGGTTGACTTCATACCAGGAATACCCATTAGCTATGGTATCTGGGCCTATGACTCCTCCATGAGCAGAAAGATAATTAATACAAGGATAGCGTATATAATTCACATCTGGACGAAATGATTTATCTTGATGAGTTGATATTGCCTTCTGTGTTTTCCTGTGATTTCCTCTCAACAACAAAATTTTTCCACGATGTTATTTTATAGTATCTTCAACTGACCAATTTTGTACAAATAGATTCGGGTAGCGTTTAATGTATCTATTTTCTAGAATTTCACATTCAGTCATATTACTGTCTTCACTAATATATTCCTCTTGTATACTCATTATCACAAACTTATATGGATATAAAGTAAAAAAATAGTAGATATGAGTTAAAACATAACCAAACATCATGTTCAAAAAAATTAAGTTATGATCCATAGCAAACACATTATTAGTGCGACGCACTCTTATATCTAACACTCTTATACCAGCTTTTAGTTGATCAAGAATTAACAAATGTTGTGTTCAAGCAGCCCCTATTAGAGTATTATAAGACGCTGAATCATGAGTGCCAATTAGGGCTATAGTTCATTAATCTGAACATCTTCGTCTAAGTCTGTTAGAAAATATCCATGATCACCATATACTGCAGAAGGTGGACACGCTGTAATATTTGTAAATAAAGATATTATCACTAATAAAACTTTTCTGTCCCCCATGGTCATTGTTGAAGAATTTTTCTTAACAGTTGTTTTTAATTAGGGGATAATACTGAACTATCCTTTAAAACATTTGTTTGTATACTGTAAGGCACTTTAGTCTTTTCCAGGATTTTAATTAAAAAATATCATAGGGAAATTTTAAGTTGGGAGTGGGGAGAAGAAATTGAATTTACTTCTTCAGACTAAACTATTAGACAAGTCAGTTATTCAAATATCTCCATAGAATAATAATCTACAAAAAAAAAATTTAAACAATGGATCCTCGAGACATCCGTACTTTTGCTTTTGATGATATTGACAATATTTTTTGATAATATTCCTAATTCACCCCTTACCCGTTGATTTTAATCAAGAAGTTCAAATAGGAGATTTTGATTTATCAAATGTAGACGACTTTCTCAGTGCAAGTCAATTACCAGAAAACTTACCCATTATTCATAATATCGATTTGAATATACATTTAAACGGAAGACAAGAAGGTATGTATTAATTATATTGATTTCAATTTTTAATGTTAATCTTTAAATTTTAAATGTTAATTTTTTTAATTTTTTTATTATCTACAGTTCAAGTAGGTGGAGGAGGAAGAAGAAGTCCGATACACCCTCTAAATAATCAAGTGGGAAATAATATAGTACTTAACGATGAAGAAATTCAAGAAGAAGAAAACAACGAAGAACAAGCACTCATACAACTTTATGGTGGACGCCAACGATTGGATCATTTCCACATTGACAATTATTCATTACAATTTAGAGTTGCCGATGTACCTAATGGTCATAATCCTGTTACATGGGTAATGAGAGCATTCAGGGAGCTTTACAGCATGATACTACGGGCTGGTCGTGACGGTAATAATCGTTTCATCCTTGGTTTAACCTTTGAAAGGATCGAAAATCAAACTGCATATCAACACTTGAGACCCATCGAAGGTTATACTTTTGACGACTTATGGGATTTAACTTCAAGAATTTCACAAAGTCATGGTGGTTTTGATGTTGTGAATAACTTTCATATTGAGTTGCATATTATTCAATGTCCTCAAGGGAGAGTGTGGTCAGAGTCGGTTGACAACAAAAGAAATGAACTATCTGGGATATTGAAAAGACGCGCCTGGTAGCAGTTTCTCCTCTGCCGCAGGTCTGTGTGTGTGTGTGTGTGTGTGTGTGTGTGTGTGTGTGTGTTTTTATAGAGGAGGTAAAATACATTTACGTATGCCAGGACTTGGTGTTGTTACCAGGACTAGGTGTTGGTGCCTGGGTATGTCCGACTCTTAAGCCAATATTATTCTTCAACAATACCGACTAAACATCCTCCTCTCTAGTTTCCCTATAGATGTTACAGGGAAGACTGGATCAGGACCGCGTTAGCATTACTTCAATCCAGTCCATGTTGTGCCTCACAACACCTACTTCTTGTTATTACTGGTTTCTATTCCCTTTCTGCGATTTTTTCTTTCAAAAGACGCTGCGCGTAGGCTGCTACAGCTGTTCAGTTTTTTTCTTTTTTTTCAATCATGTAGGTTACCAAGCTCTCAGGGGAGAACGCGGTACCCATTGTTTCTTCGGTGCAGATTCTATCGTCCTTCCACCGATCACACTCGAAAAACGTGTGCTCGGCGTTGTCAATTTTGTCTGGACAGTATTTGCACGTTGGTGTGCTGTGCAAACCCATCTTGAAAAGATAGGCATTGAACTGCCCATGTCCCGTCAGTAGCTGGGTCAGAAAGAAGTCCGTGTCCCCGTGCTTCCGAGAAAGCCAGACGTTGATGTTTGGGATCAAGCGCGCCGTCTATCTGCCCGTCTCTCCCGACGTCCATCGGTCCTGCCACTCTTGCTGCGTTTCCGTTTTTATCCTCGTTCTTGCCTTCTTCATGTTTTCACCACTGGTTTTAGCGTCGTAGAGTCTTGCTCTCTCGAACGCTAATAAGTCGATGGGCGCTGCTCCCGCAATGACCAATACAGCCGCTTCGGAAACCGTGCGGTAGGCGCAGGCAACTCTGAGAGCGCCTCGCCGCTGCACTGCTGCCATTTTCCGCCGATAAGTTTTCTGCTTTAATATACTTGCCCATATTTCCGCTCCATAAAGCAGTACCAAATGGACTGCTTCCAGGACTCTCCTCTTTTTGGTTCTTAGTCCCATAGTATTCGTCATAATTCTTGCTAGGCTAGACACCGTCTTGCTGGCTTTCTGGCATGCATTATCGAGGTGTTCGCGGAAATATAGTTTCTCGTCTGTCATTACCTCCAGATAGCGCAGGGCCCTTGTTGACGTTAGTGTTGTTCCTCCCATGTCCACAGAAAATGGTTCTGGGAACCATTTTTAGCGAGTCAGAACGACCATCTCGGTTTTGTGTTTTGCGAGTTTCAGGTGGTGTTTATCGAGCCAAGTCTCGACAGTATCAATGGTTTTCCGAACTAGTAGTTCGGCCTCCTCTACGCTGTCTACTATTATCGTGGCCACGACGTCGTCTGCAAAGCCCGTTAGCTCCACTTGCTTTGGCAACGGGATTTCCAGAAGCTCGTCGTAGTCTGCGCTCCATAGATCGGGCCCCATTATTGAGCCTTACGACACGCCAGCCGTTATGGCGTATTCTTGTGGGCGTTCCGTGGTTTCTGCTATTAGCTTTCTTTCGTCAAGGTAGTTGTCAACTAGTGCCAGATTCTCCGGCTCCACGTCAAATCTATGCTCCAGGGTGTCCAAAATATCTCTCCAATTTGCGCTGTTAAAGGCATTTCTAATGTCTAGCGTGAGGACAAGACAAACCTTGCGGGCTTTGAGGCTACCAGTCCATGCTTCTTTCGCTGTCGCTACGACTTTCTGGATCAGGCCGACTGTTGAACGTCCTTTCCGCAAGCCATGTTGGTTTGCGGCAAAACCTCCAGCACGGTCTATGTCGTTGCGAAGTTTCCCTTGTATAAGCTTCTCGAGCAGTTTTCCAGCAATGTCCAGCATACAGAGTGGTCTAAACGACGAAGGTGTAATGGGGGTTCCCTTACCTTTGTCTAAGAGAACCAATCTCTGCCGTTTCCAGACCGCGGGAAACGTGCCAGTTGCCAAGCATGCGTTGTAGGTGTTCAGGAGTATGTCTGGGTATTCCAGGGCTACAATTTTGATCACCGATGCCGGAATGCCATCAGGTCCAGGTGCCTTTCCTGTTTTGAGTGACTTGGCCGCGTCTTGTAATTCCTTAGTTGTGAAGGGTGTTACTTCGCTGTTCTTAGTGTAGTGTTTCTTTTCCCGCGGTGGGTGTTTGGGGAAAAGCTCCGTTACAATGCTCTCCATCAAGGCAGGAGACTTTGGCGCCTCTGGTGAAGCCTTTCCAAGTCGTTTGGCGACAGTTTGGTAGACTTTACCACAGATATCATTGTCGAGATCGTTGCAGATCTCTTTCCACAGCTTCGCTTAACTTGCTTTGATGGCTTGGTTTAGCGTCTTTTTGGCCTGCTTGTACTCTTTTGAATACAAATCCGGGCTTGGGGAGCGTTTCGCAGCTCTCGTTGCTCGGCGACGTAGCTGATGGCATATTTTGCGAAGTTCTGCTACGTATGCTGACCACCAGTACGCCAGCCTGTGGAAACTCTGATTTTTCAGCCGCGGCATAGAGACGTCACATGCGGCAGCAATTTCCTTCATCGTATTTAGCACTGCCTTTTCCGTCTCGCTGCAGGTATCCGGAGTCGGGTTGTTCTGAAGAATAGACCAGCTTCGTGCAAGTGAAGCTTTCAATGCCTCTGAATCAAGCTTTTTGGCATTCCACTTCCGCTTAGAAACGTCGCGTTGTGAAACCGGAGCAAATGCCAATCCAACGCTGAATGTCACGAACTGGTGAGCACTGCCACTGTATTCTTCGGATACTGTCCAGTCTTCGATCATGTTGGCAGTCCTTGGAGTCGCCAATGAGATGTCGAGGATGGATTCTTGGTACCCTGGTCTTCTAAAGGTCGTGGTGCTCCCGGTGTTCAGCACTATGAGGTCGAGTCTAGCCGTGACGTCAGCGACCTCGTTTCCTCTGGTGTCGGAGAAAGCAGCGCCCCACTCAGCCGATTTAGCGTTGAAGTCTCCGGCTACGATAACTTCGCCGTCGAACTTAGTGACCGCATCTTCTATATTTGCCAGTTTCTGTCGGAACACACTAATCCCTTCGTTAGGTGAGAGATAGACGCTCATGAAGTAGGTTGTGGGGGTTTGAATCCAGACAAAACCTGCTCCACTTCCGCTGTTGATGGTGGTAACGTTCTTTGTGTTTACAATCCAGATTGCCGCCGTGCCAGTTTCGTCTGCGAACCATGCTCTATCTTGGAGGTTTAGATATTGTTCACAGATGAAGCAAACGTCGATCTTCTCTTCAAAGACTCGCTGGCGAAGTAAATTCTGCGCCAGCGCACATCTATTCAGGTTTCCTTGATGTATGCGTGTCATTTCTGCCCTTTCGTAGCTTCGGCAAGTGCGGTGCGGAATACCTTACAATCCCCAGAACCTGGAATATGACATAAGCTATCTGGAGCTTCTTGGTCCGGTGTACAGTGGAAGCACTTTGGCTGTTCAATGCAGTCTACAGCTTTGTGGCTTTCTCCACATTTAAAGCAGCACTTTCTTCTGTCAGGCCCCTTGCAGTTCGTTGCGTGCCCGTATCCAAGGCATCTGATACAACGTGTTACTTTTACAACTGGGCGGATGCGGCAGTTTACCCATTCGATCATTATACGGGCCTTGTCAAGGATTTTGAACGCGCTAGCCTCGTCTATCTCACAAAAGGCTGCCCGGTTGCCTCGTCGAGTGGGGTTTGTCAAATTTACCCGTTTGATCTCCAGGCTGTCGGTGAAGTCACGTTTGAGTGCTTCACGGACGTCACTCTCGGTAGAGATTGCATCCAAGTCCAGGATCTCGATCGTTGTTTTTGGTGTGAGCGTTCTGACTGTACCGATGTTAGCGGTTGCTGTTTTTATCGCAGCTGTAAAAGCAGTAGTGTCTTCGGTCTTGCGACCCATTTCTAGAAGAACGCCCCCGCGCTTCGTTTGTTTGATAGACTTTATGTCTACTCCAGTCTCTGTCGGATTAACCTTGGCCTTGATTTCCTTGGAGAGATCGGCGTATGTTCGCCCTTCAGCTGGTTGGACAAGCACAGCTTTAGTTCTTGTCTTCTTTCTCCTCGGTCTGTCTTTTTCTGAGCTGGCTTGTCAATTTCTGAGGAAGGGCTGGGCGTAGATAGCAGCCTCTTCTTGTTGTTGCCCTTTCCTTGCTGTGGTAGTTTCTTAGGAGTGACCAAAGGTGGCTGTGGTTCTTTGCTCAGACTCGCAGATGTTTGAGTCGTTGACGCCGACGTCGTTGTTGATTTGTTGGCCAGCCTATATGCCATACTGATAGATGTAACCAATTTTCTGATCGCGAGATGGAGATACTTCTTGTCTTTTATGAAGTCGGCTAACTCTTCAATCTTGCTGCCAAGCCTCTCCATTGGTGACTGTTTGCCGGTGACGGTTGGTGCAGAGTTCATTCTACCTTGGTAGGTTCGATTAGTGACATGAGCAGAAGGTCCTCCACTTTTTGGAGGAATGTTGCTCATCTGTCCGTTCTCTTCCATCTGGGCTGTATTCGTACTCCCTGTAGCATTTCCAGACAGCGGAGCCATGGGGTCCACCCCGCTGTCGTAACGGTCGCTTGATAACGACGAGTTCAGGCCCGTTTGCACGCCTTTCCTCGCCGACACTGAAGTGTCCAACCCCTGTACTGTAGACAATGTTTCAACGTTCTGTGACATTTCCATATTGTTGTTGGTGTTGTTCATTTGGCACTACCCGGAGAGCATGTGTAGGGTGTTAAAGCAGAACCTACGAACGCGAACAACGCTACCGTCTGTGTGTGTGTGTGTGTGTTGTTTTTTTTTCCTTAGGGGGGGAATCCTTTTTACGGATTCTAGGCATAGATGTTGGCCCGGATATGTGGCGACTCGACGCAGCGTCATACTAAAACTCGACGCTAACGCCCCTACCCACT
>CAJNRD030001118.1:15217652-15229108 GCA_905319865.3 Cotesia congregata
AGCACTGATGTGACTACTGATGATAATAGTAGCCTTCTGCTCTGCATTGGGCCTCTGATGTTAGGCATCAGCCGTGCGAGACTAGCTCTCACTACTGACGCTTTGGCACTGACGTGTTCCACCTGCTGCTTGAAGTTGAGTCGTGCATCCAGCATCACTTCCAGATAACGGATAAATGGTTGTGATATGATTTCTTGTTCTCCGACTCTCATTTTAATGGTTTCTACCGTTTTTCTGCTGTTGATGAGCACTGCCTCGGTTTTATGCTTGGCCAGTTGCAAGTTCATCATGTCCATCTACAAATTGACTCGTCTGAATGTAATATTAAATGCCATTTCTATCTCTTCGAGGTGCTTTGCGACGATCACGACAGCTTCGTCATCCGCATATGCTACAAGTTTGACTCCCGTTGGCAATGCTATTCTCAGGAGGCCATCATATATGATGTTCCATAGCAGAGGACCTAAGACTGATCCCTGTGGCACTCCTTCGGAGATTTCGTACACTTCCGTACCATTCGTCGTGTCAGATTTCAAGAGCCTGTTCGTGAAGTAGCTCGCTACTATTCTGCGAAGGTATCCTAGTACGTTTTTTTCCTCTAGAGCCCGCATAACACAGTCCCAGTTAGCAGAGTTGAAGGCATTCTTGATGTCCAAAGCAGCCACCAAGCAGAATTTCTTCTTTCCATTCTTTCATCTCGTTCCAGCGATTGCATCCTTGGCTGTATCAACAACCGATTTGATCGCATCCAGAGTTGACCGTCCTTTTCGGAAACCAAACTGGTTGTCTGCCAGGAGTGGATCGACTACAGCCTCTATTCTCTGATGAAGGATACGCTCGAATATCTTGCCGGCCGTGTCTAACATGCAGAGTGGTCGGTAGGATGACGGTTCTTCCGGCGGCTTTTTCCCCTTCGGAAGTAGCACTAGCCGTTGCTGTTTCCACTTCCGGGGAAAAGTCCCTTTCTTCAGGCATGTATCGTAAACATCCAGGAATAATGTCGGTGTTGCCCTAAGGATTTTCTTTTTTTAAGACACTCTGAGCGTAGAATGCTAATGTGATCGTTCCACCAGAACACCGAAGGTCTTGAATTCATGCCACGTTTCCGACTGGCGTCGCAAGCTTGACTGACTCTTCTCATTAGGTCCTTGGTCTTCTATTCAGCATTTTCTACGATGATCGGATCGCACTCTAGGGCTACTACTAAAGCAGTAAGGTTGAGAGATTTAACTTTCTACCCAACCGCGCTAGCGCTCCTGTTGACTCTTGTTAGATTCTGGCCAGTTGATATTTCCCATAGTATCGTACTATGGTCACTGGCTGTGTAGATGTTCAATACTTTCCAAGAAAAACCTCTTCGGGCTAAGCAACTACTGACAAATGTGAGGTCGACAATTGAGTTTGCCTCTCCCTTGGTATACGTTGGCGTGTCACCGGAGTTAAGAAGGATCACGTCCAGTGTGGCCATTGCCTCGAAAAGTGCTTTTCCACGTGTATTAGTGAACTTACTGCCCCAGTCTGCTGCCCAGGAATTGAAGTCACCAGCTAATGCCACGGGAAAGTATTTTTTTGCGTCCTCAGTTAGCCGATCAAGGAAGTCTTCAAACTGTTCATTAGAGAGACTAGGTGGTGCATAGCAGCTGTAGAAGCGGAGGCCATCTACCCATGCTGCTACGAAGCCGGCTTCTTCATTGTTGACTGTTCTCTGAAAAGGACATTTACCGCAGGACCAGATGACGGCTTTGTTAGTGCTGCCGGATTCCCAGGGTTGATTACTCAGGTGTCCATAAGGCTCACTTGAGTCTGATGCTGGCCGTCTTAAGTATTGATGGAAGTTGAAGTTTCCAAAACGTGGCTGAGGTAGAGGTCCAGAGTGAGTTAGGGGCTTGGCCTATATCTGCTACTGCTTTGAGTTGGGTAACCCAGTTATATTTCTTCTCTTTAGAAGTAATGTTTGATAGGTGAAGCAGGCGGAGAAAGTAGACTCTAGGCAGGCGATGGTTCTCCATATCCAGGATTCTACAGACCAGGTTTAGAGAGAGTTTCAGTACCTCCAGTTTGCTGTTTGCAAGGTTGAGTTCAATTCTCAGTTCAGCACTAGGAGTCCCATAAGTAAGTGCGAGTAGGCGTTTAAAGAACATGAGATGTGTTTGCTTCAGTTTTTCTAAGTAACGCAAACCCCAAACGGGAGCAGCATACAGAAGGGAGCTTTGCACGCAACTCTTGTATATCTTAAGCATACCATCCCAAGATCTAGCTTTCAATCCAGCGAGTGAAGACAATGCAGCACCTGTTGCAAGTCTGGCTTTTCTGCAGGCCGCATTTGCCGCAGATAGGCCTAGGGCAGACCCTGTTATTGGTACACCAAGGTACTCGTACTCGTTTGTCCACTCGATCAGGTTGTTTCCACAGTAGATCTTAGTTTTTTCATTGGGATCTCCTCTTTTGAAGTGTACAATTTTTGTTTTACTGAAGTTGATGTTGAGTTTGTGTGTACCACAGTACTCCTCTAGTATGTTAACATTTTTCCTCAGGTTTAAGATCGAATCAGACAATATTACTAGGTCATCTGCGTACAGTAGCATGATCATGTCATAGTTGGAGTTGATTTGAATGCTTTTAGCCTTTTTCTCTCTGAAGTACTTGACTATGTCATATAGATATAAAATAAAAAGTAGTGGGCTAAGAATCTCGCCCTGAAGGACACCTTCAGTGACTTCAAATTTTTCAGACAGCATACCACCGGATCTGATTTGGCATATGGCTTGATCGTAAAGGATTTTCAGAATCCTAAAAATCTTGGGACTTATTCCCGCTTTGAAGAGCTTGTTCCATAGCAATACATGCGGGACAGAGTCAAAAGCCCTCTTAAAGTCCACAAATAAGCCAAACATTTTTCCTTTCTTTTTCCTGAGAGTTAGCTGAGCTGCAGCCAGTAGGGAAAAGATGTTGTCCAGGTAGCATTTGTCTGAAGTGAAACCTGCTTGTTTTTCAGGGAGGATTGCAGTGCTGGAAATCCACTTGACGAGTCGTTATTTGATGATCATGGTGAAGATCTTAGTAATAAGGTTGATCATTGCCAAGCTTCTGTAATTTGAGGGGTCATGTTGATCACCCTTTTTATGGAGCATGACCAATGCGACATGCGCCCAATCTTTGGGGACGATCTCCTTGTCCAGGATTTTATTGAAAAGAGTCTGTACGTAGAGAAGCCAGTTACATGGTAGGTTCTTGTAAAGTTCCCCAGGAATAGAGTCCAGTCCAGAGGCCTTGCAATTTTTGAGATGAGAGATGCTGCAGGTTATTTCTTCAAAGGTGATTGCTGTGTCTAATACCGGGTCCAAAACACCAAAGTACAAAGAGTTATCTACTATTCTTGGGGGGTAAATACCCTCGTAGACTTTGTTCCAAGTGTCAACTGGCAGTGGCAGGGTATAGGCGTTTTTTCTGCGATAGCTGTTATACGTGCGCCAGAATTGGGTTGTGTTTTTAACGTCTGCAAACTCTTTTATTATCAGGTCTTGGTAATTCTTGGTTTTATTTTTTAAGATGTCTTTGTAATCTTTTTTAGCAGAGATATATTCAGAAAGTGAGGAGAGGTCGAACGAGGCCGCTTTGGCGATCCTGAGAACTGCCCTCAGTCTCTTCTTAGCTATCAAGCAGTCTTTATCAAAACAAGATTTGTGTTCAGACGAACGGGTATGTCTATTGTAAGTTTTCACGAGTCCAGTAGTTTCTGCAGCATCAAGAATGGCCTCGATTAGATTTCTATTAATAAAATCAATATCCTCCTTGTCAAAATCTATGCTGATTTTCTGTGACCATCGCATAGCATTGTTGAATGTGTCTTTCTTGTCAATAAGCCATTTGACCTTGGTTCCAGTTGAGATATGAGACAGTGAGGTGCGAGGTGGGAGGAAAAGAGAGGGGAGGGATAATTGTAGAGAGATAGGGGAGTGGTCTGATTGTGAAGGGATGTCCAGTACCCGGAGTTGGCTGATGAAGTTGATCCCCGCAAGATTCACCCAAACTTGATCTATCACTGATTTTCCTTTGGCGGAGCAGAACGTATATTTAGCAGGAATGTCACCATGTGTCCTACCATTTAGTAAGACAAAGCCATTTATATCAGCAAAATCCAGCAGTTGGGTGCCTCTGGAGTTCACAGTTGTGTCTAATGAAGTTCTGTCAGGCAGTAGGGTACTGCCTTCAGTCATGATGCTTGGGAAGTCATTGCCCAGGCCAACTCGTGCATTAAAATCTCCTCCTAGAATCAACAAATCCAAATGATGGTTTTCTTGGACGTCATTTAGCATGTATTGTAGAAGGCTCAGGTGGTAATATAGATCCTGGGCAGGGGAGAAATAAACAGTGCAGAGACCGAGACTGATGTTATCTAGTTGAATCTTGATGCAAATCCACCAGGGAGAAATATCCAATAATGTATAGTTGAAAGCCTCGTTGATGCCAATGGGGATGCCACCCCTTGCTCTGCCCACACTATGCTGTTTAACGGCTTGAGAATGGACAACGTTAAATTTGGTAAGAGCTGTTGGGAGGGAAGGTGCAGAATCAGTGAACCAGGTTTCTGAGATACAAAAAATGTCTGACTTACTTAAAAGGTTGTTGTCGTTGATGTTTCCAAGTCCGTGGCAGTTCTAGAATTCTATTCTCATTGGTCATTTTTTTGATGGGTTGTAACAGGTAAATCCTCAGCTCGTAAATTCGCCGGAACCAGGGTCAATTTTATTGAGGAAATATTACCCAGATAATTAATTAATTAAAATTAAATGAACTTAATTGCCTTTAATAGTTGATTTAAGAAAATATAATTTAATAATAATAAAATAAATACAGAGTAATACGGTTAGTTTTTTTTCTATAAGAAATAATTTAAACGTAATTTGAACGAATGATAATAAACGGGCGGTCGGTAAATCAAATCGCGAACTAAGTGAACTCAAAGCTAGCTCCCCCTTCCTGGTGACTCGGCGTCGTCCAGGAGTCTCTGACTCTATTCCCAGGCACAAGCGGATCAAATCCTTCTTGCCCCACCTACTCGGCTTGCGTACCAACAGTATCTCGGCAGAAGGCGAAGATACTGGGAGAGTAATAATTAATTTTTAGCAAGTGTGTATCCAGCGACACGCACTAACTAAAATATTAATTAATGTAAAATCAACTTACCTTGATTTTATCCCAGCGGACCAAATTCAAAGTAAATTGATTGGCGAGAACACAATCCAGCGACTAGTGAACTCAAGACAGATAAAACCTTTGATCGGAATCAGGTTCTCAAACGCGTTTTTAAAATTGCTTTTAACAATTTCGGAACAACAGTCTTCGACCGGACGCGTAACCGAATTTTTCGCGCTCTAGCGGTGGATCGGGAACTAAAAATAATCTAGCTAATTTAATTTCATTTTAAACTTTCTTATTGAATATTTTTATAACATTTAAAACATTTAAATAATAAAAAAAATAAATTCTTGAATATCTTCACAGGGTATCTGTAACGTGTGGCTCAGAGTGCAAAGCTTGTATAGTGCCTGAGGTATCCAGGCTAGGTGGAGGAGGAGTGATCGTTTTTTGCCAAACTCCATCTATCATGAGTTATTATTTCCTATCTTGACTTTGTGGCCCGATTCTCGAAGTTTCTTGGCCTTTATTCTCAATGTGTGGTAAATTCTGCGCTCTTCCGGTGTTCGGTCATAATCAATATATATCTTTTTGGCGCCAAGGGACTTCTTTCTTCTCATGATTGCATCTTTAATCGAGAGATACGAGATCTTTGCTTTAATGATATTACCACCTTTGCCAATCAACAGTGCATTTTCCACACACTGTGAAACGCCAAAGTTTTCCTTGAAGAAAGAGTCCACTAGATCATTGATTTTATGTTGAGGTGTGTTACCAGCACATAAGCCTTTAATGATTACGTTTGATTGTCTTAATTGCTTATCGAGGTTATCTAGCTTATCATTTATTTTTTCCATGTAAGTTTTTTCATTATTGTTTTGCTTGTCAGTAATAGGAAGTGTGTGTGTGTAGACACATGAGGTAAAGATGCTTCCGTGGAAGTTAACCTAGCTTCTAATTGCTCAAGTCTATCTTCAAGACACTTGAATTTTTGAGAATACTGTGTATCCTTTTTTGAGAGCTCATTTGTCAGATTACAGATGGCAGTCGTGCTAGATTTCTTCAACACTTCAACCTCTGTGCTCAATTTCTCTAAGAAAGATAACTTGTTATCTATCATTTTTTGTAGCTCTAATGCCAATGCCTTCGTAACAGAGTCTTTAAGTGCCTGTATGCTTGTGCTGTCAAGTGTTATAGGTTTTGCAGGGAGTTCGTTTTCATCATTTTCTGCGCAAGAATTATCTCTGCTTCGTTTGTTATTTAGCAGCGCGAGTGGAGAACCAGCTGTGGGGTATGAGGTCTTGAATTTCCCCCAACTGTTGGCCTTCGAAGGTCGACCAACATGGCCGGGCGCGTCGATGTTGTTTTGGCTGCAGTCAATGTCATGATTTTTTTCTTGAGATTCATTAGAAATCATGATGGTAGGTATGTTGTATTCTTTATTGGGGTCACATGTTATTGTTTGTGACAGGTCAGTGGAAGTGTACCTTGTGGTGCCCTCCATTGGAGAATCTAGAAACTCTTATGTTGGTTATAAAATAAGGCAGTAAATAGAGAAAGCAAAACAGTACTTAAACACCGATTTATCACAAATTGAACTACTAAAAGCCACTCTTTATGGACCAAAATATAACACAGCATCTACTCTGCACGAATCACTATAATCACGCTCAAAAAATCGTACAGCAAATCGTCGCGTGGTTGCGTCATGTTAGAAAACTATTTATTTAAACAATTCAAAACAAACAAAAGAAAATAGATAAAAATAGTAAACAAAAGAAGGTAATTAAGTTAGTTTTTAGTCATTGATCTAGTAATTCTACGATTTTCATTGATTTTTTCTAGTTCCGGTAACTTAGTAGAAGTTGATGGATTGAAATCATTTTTAGGAAGTTCATTGATAATATTTAACTCAGTTTCAATATCGTTATTCGAGGTTTGTTCATAAAAAGGTTTCAAATCTTTTAAATGTACGATATGACTTTTTCCTTCTTTACTAATTTCGAACATAGCAGGTCCTATAGTTTGAGTAATAGTATAACCGGAAGTAAATTTGTTTGCTAACTTGCTAGAAAAATTATCTATTGCTGAAGATAGATAGTGTTCGCGTTTACAGACTTGATCTCCAATTTGAGGTGACCAAACACGGTGACGTTTATTGTAATATTTACTCTGGTGATCGTAAGCTTGAGCCAGGTTAATTCGGACAAGTTCGTAGGTTTCTGTTAAAGTTTTTGCGATTTGAAGAATATCATATTCTTCTTTGGGACCTTGTTTCTGAGATTGAAGAGATACTGGAGGCATTACTTCCCTACCATAATTGAGGTATACCGGAGTAAATTGAGTAGAGTCATGTCGAGCAGTATTATAGGCAAAGGTAAGTTCTGGTACGAGTTTGTCCCAGGTTTTTTGGTTCTTTTCTACAAACTGAGCTAACATCGTTCCTATGACTCGATTTACGCGTTCAACTGGGTTACACTGGGCCGAGTACAGTGGGGTACATATGTGTTTGATTTGACAGTCGTTAAGTAGATTAGTGAATTCTTTACTGATAAAGGGAGTACCGTTATCTGTGATTACTGTTTCTACTCGTCCAAATCGCAACAAAATACGTTGTTTAAAAGCTCGCGTAATTGAAGTAGTAGTTTGTTGTCGGAGGGGCTGTACTTCAATCCATTTCGTAAATTTGTCTTGAAAGACAACGGCATGAGACATTCCGTTAGATGATCGTGGTTTCGGACTGATTATGTCAGCTGAGACGACTTCCCACGGACGCGTAGCTTCAATAGTTCCTATGACTCCCGCAGTAGGTTTTTGAGACGGTTTAGATTCTTGACATTTAACGCAACTTCTTACGTAATTAGTAATATCCGCACGCATTCTAGGCCAATTATAAGATTTGGAAATTCTCGCGATGGTTTTAGCAATCCCTAAGTGACCGGCGGTAGGTTCGTCATGATTTTCGCGAAGGATTTTTAATCTGTCAGGTTCAGCGATACATAATTTCCAAACATTACCTCGGTCAGTATAATTTAAACTGTGGTACGCGTGTCGGTAAAGATTATCATTGATAATACAGAATTCAGGAAATTTTTGCGGTTCAGTTTTAACTCCGGTTTTTACTTGGTTATACCAATCATCAATTTTTACATTATTTATTAAAATACTAGAGTCTACAGTTTCTTCAATATCACTACTACTACTAATTTCTTCATTTCTTGATAATGCATCAGCAACTTTATTCCATTTTCCTTTACGGTAAGTAATTTCAAAGTCAAATTGTTGCAGATAGAGGCTCCATCGAGCGACTCTACCTGTTGGACTTTCAATAGACCTTAACCATTTAAGAGATTGATGATCAGTAATTACCGAGAATTGATAACCTTCAAGATAAGGTCTCATCTTTTGGATTCCCCAAACTACTGCCAAGCACTCTTTTTCGGTAACGGAATAATTTTGTTCGGCTTTATTTAAAGTTCTACTAGCATACGCAATAACGCATTCTTTATCATCTTGGATTTTAGTGAGTACGGCTTCTAAACCAATGTTGCTTGCGTCGGTTTGGAGGGTGAATCGTTTCATAAAATCTGGAGGGACGAGAATAGGAGCAGTTTGTAATTTTAATTTTAAAGTATCACACGCAGTTTGTTCTGGTTCTTCCCATTTCCATTGTTTTCGTTTATGAAGAAGAGCGGTTAACGGTTTTGTCAGATCGGCACAGTTGGGTATAAATCGGCGACACCAGGAGATCATTCCCAGGAATTGACGGAGTTCTTTAACGGTTTTCGGTGACTGAATTTCTTGGATCGCACGGACTTTCTCGGGATCAGTACAGATACCTTCCCCATTAATTACATGGCCTAAATATACGGTTTGTTTTTCCAAGAAATGACTTTTATCCGGATTTATTTTCAGGTTAGCGGTTTTCAGACGAGTAAAAATTTCGCGCAGTAGTTCCATGTGGTGTTCAAGTGTTTCACTGACAATAATGATGTCGTCAAGATAAACCACCACGTATGGTTCGAGATCTGCACCAAGAATTTTAGACATTGCTCGTTGAAAAGTTGCAGGAGCGGAGTGATGACCAAATGGCATCACACGGAAATGAAACAGGCCGCGACCCGGAATAGTGAACGCGGTTATCGGTTTACTAGCATCATCTAAAGGGATTTGCCAATACCCGCTTTTTAGATCAATTGTTGTGTTACGTCGTGGCTAAATTAACGTTTTTTATTTTTTTTGTCTTAAAATAATACGAACTTTTATTAATTTTAAAATATATTTTTTGGAAGTAAAATTTACAGCAGACACTAATAATGAGAAAACTCATTAAGTGTCTCGTCCGGTCTCGCTAAAAAAAATTCCCGTCATTAGGCCATCTTATCTCTAAGGATTAAAAAGACCTTAAATACACAAGTAAATGGGAGTTTTATTGCCCTCTGTATTGACAGCATTTTGAACAAGAACCTTAGAGATTTTTAAACGTTAATAGGATTAAATTTAAGAGAACAATAAATTTAAAACTTTTAAAATAAATAATTTTAAATAACTAAAATTAATAATTAAATTGAACAACAAATTAAGAAATAATATTCACGTAAATAAGAAATATTTAAATAATTAGTAAAAATAAGAATTAACAAATAAACAATAGGAAATATTTAAATAATTATTTAAAAATTAATAATATACAATTAACAACAATTGCATAAATAATTATGTGCGAAATGAATAACTAAAAGAAATGAATATTATCATTCATAAAACAAACTAAATAAATAAATAAGTTAGTAATAATTATAAATAAAATATAAGACTTAGTTAGAAAAACTATGCGTTTGTGTGCATGTAAATGTGCTTACACGTATACCAATACATAGATATATATTAGCCATAAGTAAGAGAGCGAGGCACCTCAAGCCTCTGGGCCCAAGGAAGGGAGTTCAAGCGAACATCTTTAGAAAACTCGGAAGAGAGAGTAGAATCTAAGGGAAATAGACAGCTAATTGGATACTGTTTTCCCCCAAATAATAATTTGGAAACGCCCGAAAATTTGAGTCCCAAAAGAACTTCGCATAAACTCCCTCTCGTCGTACTGACCCCGAAATGTGCGGATCGCCCAATTAGCTAGTGACCGGGTTTCTCTCATGCAGCTAAATAGTTTTTTTAAATATGTACGCTCTCGTCGTCCTGACCCCGAAATGTGCGGATCGCCCAATTAGCTAGTGACCGGGTTTCTCTCACGCAGCTAAATAGTTTTTTTTAATATGTACACTCTCGTCGTCCTGACCCCGAAATGCGCGGATCGCCCGATTAGCTTGTGACCGTGGTCACTCTCACGCAGCTAAATAGTTTATCTTAAATTAAAATCAATGTCTTGAAATAAATAGTTTATTTTAAAGTAAAATCGTAGTAATATTTTAAATAACTTTTGTCTAAACTTCAGTAAAATTAAATAAATATTTAACCTCGTTAAATAATAAAATATTAATTAATCAAAGAACCACGTGTGTCAACGTAGCAATAAAGGTATGTGTTTGAACTTATTGTAGTTTCACATGTGTTCGATTCTGAATTATTAATATAAATCTGAAACAATAGAATTTTTGTAAGAATTAAACATTTAACTTTTGTAACCTTTGTAACTAGTGTAACTTTTGTAATTTTCGTAACTTTTGTAAATTTTGTAACTTATATTAAATTTTTAATATATTGAATAACATAAATTTGAAGCGAAATAATTTACTTAAAAACAATAAACCAATATCCTTTCATAATACCTCTGGGTTCCCGATCTAGTGGTTGAAAAAAAACCAGGATCAAAATAAATTGAATAATTTACGTTCAACGATTTGGACGTAACACAATATTAATAAAAAAAAATAAGCTATTTATTCAAACACAAAATACTTAAAGCTAAGTCCAGAGACGGATTCCTTCGCCGGGTGAACTATATAAATAACAATAATAATAATTTTTCCGCGTACAATTATTAATTATTAATATAAATCCTGAGTATATTATTAATCTACGACGCCGCTGGTTATAAAATAGAAATTATATCTATATATTATTGAAATGAGATCAACCCGAAATCCCCAGTCGGGTTATCTCGACAAAATAATAAAAATTAAAATAAATAATACTGGCTGACTCTAATAACGCTTTTTCTTTTTACAATAATATATTCGCCAGGAGACAACACGGTGCGTGGATAGTAATATGGCTCAACTTGTGAGTACTCACCAAAAAAAAGGAACTCGGACAAAGGTGCCAGATCCACACTCTTACACTTTGCGGGTTGCCGCGTGTCTCCC
>CAJNRD030001118.1:15251279-15279347 GCA_905319865.3 Cotesia congregata
CATGAGGGTACTGCAGCTCAATCTCAATCATTGTGAGGCAGCGCATGACCTGCTCATGCAATCCGTGCGAGAACTAGAGCTTGATTTGGTACTGATAGCAGAGCCATATAAACACGTGAGTACCCAACCCTGGGAATCTGACAGCGCATCCAAAGCTGTCATCTGGTCATGTGTCAAGCTCCCTTTCCAAAATGCAGTCGACAACAATAATGCCGGCTTTGTAGCAGTATCAGTAGAGGGCATTCGTTTCTATAGCTGTTACGCACCACCTAGCTTCTCTACTGTCGAATTCACCGCATTTTTGGATCGACTTACCGAGGACGCGAAGCATTACCATCAAGTGGCAATAGCTGGGGACTTCAACGCCTGGGCAGTAGACTGGGGCAGCAAGCATACAAACGCGCGAGGAAAGGAATTACTAGAAGCCTTTTCTACACTAGATGTAGTACTGCTCAACAGTGGTGACACACCAACCTACACCAAAGGAGACGCAAGTTCTATTGTAGATCTCAATTTCGTCAGTGGCAGCCTCACCAGAGGTAATATCAACTGGAAGGTGATGGATACCTACACAGCCAGCGACCACAACGCGATTCTCTGGGAAATATTAAACGCTCAGAGCCCGAGAAGACCTAAAGAGCAACTTAACACCATTGGTTGGAAGGTAAACACTCTTGACCCAAGTACATTGCTAGTAGCTCTCAATAGTGACCAGATTATCGCGGGTTGCGCAGAAGAGAAGACCAAGGACCTGATGAAAAGAGTGGCCCAAGCGTGCGACGCCAGTATGTCTCGTAGACGTGGCATGAACACAAGACCTTCCGTTCACTGGTGGAACGACCACATCAGCGCCCTTCGTAAAGAGTGTCATCAAAAGAGAAGAATATCTCAGCGTGGCTACCGACGAACTAACTCTGTGGAACTGGTTGCAGAGTACAAAAAGGCGCGCCGTGAACTGAATAAAGCCATCAAAGAGAGCAAAAGAAAATGCTGGAAAGAGCTCATATACGAGGTGGATAAAGACGTGTGGGGTAGGCCTTATAAGGTGGTTATGACCCACCTGAAAAAACAACAAATGCCATCACCTACGTGTCCTCAACTTCTTCAGAAAATCGTCATTGCACTGTTTCCACAGCAACGCAACTTCGATTACCACTTGGCGCCAGGCGAATTGGACGACATCCCACCTGTCACTGAAGAAGAATTGCTGGAGGCTTGTAATCGTGTAGGGAATAATAAAGCGCCGGGATTGGACGGAATCCCTAATTTAGCCTTAAAAACCATCATAAAGGCAGCTCCAACATTATTCCTAGACGCTTATAATGCATGCCTCAAGGAGGGGACTTTTCCTCGTAAGTGGAAACAGCAACGATTGGTACTGTTACCTAAAGGGAAGAAGCCACCAGAAGAACCGTCATCTTACCAACCACTTTGTATGTTAGACACGGCAGGTAAGATACTTGAGCGTATAATCCACCAAAGAATAGAAGCAGTGGTCGATCCACTCCTGGCAGACAACCAGTATGGTTTTCGGAAAGGACGATCAACCCTGGACGCAATCAACCTGGTTGTTGCAACGGCCAAGGAGGCAATCGAAGGGATCAGATGGAAGGGTGGAGCGAAGAAGTACTGCCTGGTGGCCACTCTGGACATTAAGAATGCTTTCAACTCCGCCAACTGGGACTGCATTATGCAAGCCTTGGAAGAGAAACACGTACCAGGATACCTGCGTAGGATAGTGGCTAGCTACTTCACGGACAGAATCCTGAGATACGACACGAAAAATGGTCCAAAAGAGTACGATATTACCGGAGGTGTACCCCAGGGTTCTGTTCTGGGTCCACTTCTGTGGAATGTTATGTATGATGGCCTGCTGAAACTGACTTTTCCAAGGAGTGTCAAGCTTGTTGCATATGCAGACGATGTAGCTGTCGTAATCGTTGCGAAACACCTAGATGAGATAAACCACATGTTCGGTATCACCTTTGAGAAAGTTAACCGGTGGATGGATTCAATGAATCTACAACTGGCTAAACAGAAGACTGAGGCTGTGCTTATTACCAGCAGAAAAGTGATAGAGACCATAAAACTGAAAGTCGGAGAACAAGAAATCACATCACAACCATATATCCGATATCTGGGAGTGATGCTTGATGCCCGACTGAATTTTAAGCAGCAAGTCGAATACGTGAGTGCAAAAGCATCAGCAGTGGTAGCCAGCTTAGCACGACTGATGCCAAACGTCGGAGGCCCAAAGCAGAGCAGGAGACTACTGCTATCATCTGTAATCACATCAGTGCTCACTTACAGAATATCTATCTGGGCAGACGCACTAGAAAAGCAAGAATCATGGAGAAGGGCTGGACCAGTCTACCGTCTGAGTGCCTTAAGAGTAGCAAGCGCCTTCCGCACAATATCTATGGAAGCAGTGTGTGTCATTTCCGGAACTTTGCCTCTCGGAATCTTAGCTGAGGAAAGACGGATTCTTTACCAACGAAAGAAGTCGACCACACTAAGCGCTGAGGAGCTTGGAACAGAAGAGCGGCAGAGGAGCATAAGTCGGTGGCAACTACAGTGGGATGCCACAGTGAAGGGTAGGTGGACGCATCGTCTCATACCAAGGATCAACGTTTGGCTAAACCGGAGTCACGGTGAGGTCAACTATTATCTTACACAGAAGTTATCAGGACACGGCTGTTTCCGGGCGTATCTCCACCGCTCCAAGCATGATAATTCCCCAGAGTGCCCATCCTGCCCAGGAGTCAATGAAGATGCAGAGCACGTTTTCTTTGAGTGCTCACGTTTTTACTCACATCGGGATGAGCTGCAGAATATCCTGAAGAGGAAAATCCAACCAGAGATAATAGTAGCAGCAATGCTGTCATCAGAAGCTGCCTGGAACGCCACAAGCACTTTTGCTACAAAAGTGCTTACCGAGTTGCGATCCATTGAGAGGAAATGAGCGAATGACAGAAACTAGAAGGAAGAAATAACATCTTAGCCACCAGAAGGAAGAGCGGCAGCTAATTCCTCCCCCCGCGAAGAAATGCCTTACGGCGGTACCATGGGGGTTCAGAGGATAGAAGAGAAAGGGGTTTAGGGTTTAGTGGGTAGGGGCGTCAACGTCAAGTTTTAGTACAACGCTGCGTTGAGTCGCCACATATCCGGGCCAACATCTATGCCTAGAATCCGTAAAAAGGATTCCCCCCCCCCTAAAGGGAAAAAAAACACACACCCACACATACAATCATACAGACACCACCGCGGGGGTATTCAAAAAATTTTTTTCGGTTTTTTTCAGTTTTCTTTCGTTCACGCTATCTGTCGAACGAATCAACCGATTTTGACCGGATGAGCGTTGATCGACGTGGTTTTTCAAGCTCAAGGGCGCATTAGTTTTTGGAGTTGATCGTTGAAGCCGTTTAAAATTTATTCCAAAAAAACCACTTTCAAAAAAAAAATTTTTCCGATTTTTTTTGAGATTTCTCAAAATTTCTCAAAATCTATCGGTCCGAATCGATTCAAATTCACAGGAAATCTAAGTTTGAGGGAACTCTTAGAACGCCGTTTGGTTGGTTTCGATCGATTCAGTCGTTCAAAAGTTATAAGCGAATCACAGTCACACACACACACACAAGCACACACACTGACACACAAACACACACACACACATACATACATACATACATACATACAGACATAGTGACAACATTGCGGGGGTAGTCAGGGAAGCTTCTTGTAACCTCATAACGTCGAGATCCGAAGAAAACTCGATTTTTGCAAAACAGGGTGAAAACAATAACTTCCCGATTTTTGAAAATCTTCGATTTTCTTAGCGGGAAGTTAAAAATGCAAAAGTCAAGTTTTTATATTTTTTTAGACTTTGTACATCGCTCTGTATATTTTTAATATCTAATTTTAAATTTTAATGTTTACAATTATCAATGTTAAAATTCAACTGTAAATTATTGTATTTTAATTATTTTAAGACCATATCAATTTTGACGATATGCAATTGTTTCAGTTAAATAATAAATTTTCAATTCTAGCATTTGCTAACAAGTATTCGTTGAACAATAAATATTTATTGTTTAAAATTCTATTACTCAATGATTAATTAACTTTGGATTTTCCATTGAATGGCCAAGGTTTAGTTGCCCAGTCTTGGCCCAAGGCTGGGTTCTTTTGCCTCGGCCATTCTATGGCGAACCCGTCTCAGCGCGAGGCTGGGTTCTTTTACCGCGGCTATTTTATAGCGAACCAGTCTTGGCACAGGCTCAGGTAATAATTGGTTTGGCCAAGGCATAGTTGCCCAGTCTTGGTCCAAGGCCGAGTTCTTTTGCCTCGGCCATTCTATGACGAACCAGTCTCGGCCCAACGCTGGGTTCTCTTGTCTCGGCCATTCTATGGCAAACCAGTGTTGGCCCAGGCTCGGACAATCATTGGGCCGGCTGAGGCTTGATTGCCCAGTCTTGGCCCAGGCTCGGGTAATCATTGGGTTGGCCAAATATCAGTGCGCCAAGCTTGGTTGCCTAGGACTGGGCCAGGCAAGGCCCCGTCATTTAACTCTGGCAGTTCCTACATGGGGTGATGCATAATAAGCAACTGGAACTATTTTATAAAAATGATAATGTACATGCCTTACTTGGTATTAAGAAAACTTTTATTGTTAACTCAAAATTGTTGAAATATAATCGTTGCCAAAAGTAGTATAAAGAAATATCCGTTAATACCAGGAATAGTATAATTTTTTACTACCTCAAATTAATATAGTGATCAGCTACAAAAGGTTATATTGCTGGGATATATTTGAATGTTCAGTCTGATGATCAATTAATTATCTTCAATCAGGAGTTAGAGGGAGAGAATGAGTTAAATAGATCTTTTTCGTCAATTGATGTCATTATGTTTTGAGGACATGTAGCTGTATTTAATTTTTTTTGTTTATTTAAAATATAAAATTAAATATATATTTATTTTCCAAGCCTATTTACAGATGGTATAATCCATCTTTTTAGAACAGATGTATATATGTGTATTTTCTGTATTTTTCTGGTTAAATAAATGAATGAATAAATAAAAAATATTTGATTAATTCATTTTTTTTTTCAAATAACAATTATGTTGTATAATTCCTGAAATACATATCAATTTTAAATAGCGTAAATGCTTTTTTTTTTTTTAACAATTACATAACATTCATTTGGCAAATATTTACGTTCGTTTGAAACCATAATCTCAGAAATAACGTGCGTGAGCTAAAAATAATTAATCAAATCAATTGGTTTCTGATAAAAACATAACGTAGAATCGTCGATTATTCCTCGATAATACCAGATATATGTTGTGAACGATCGTAACTAAAACCACGCGTACCATCTGGTCCTTTTGGTTGCCTTACTACTGTCAATTTCGGTCCTGCATCTTCCAATGAAATAGTGCGTAATCGACTGATTAAACGCTCCGGCCGTTGTTGTACAGATTCACCACTGTAAAAAAACAATATTACTTTAACATATGCATTTGAAATAATTTTTGTTTTGTAAATAATAAGTATATTCAATGTAAAGAGATAAAATTCCTGACAAAAAGTAACATTCTTTAATTATATAAATTAAAAAAAAACTAATGATTAGTTATGTTTGGATTTTTTTTTTTTCGGTCTCATCGTGAAATTTTGTTGCAAGTACCCAAGAAAAAACACCCTGAAAGTTTGAGCCCTTAATATTAATATTAAGACTTCGATCCAGGCGTTTAAAGATTTCCCCTTAAAAAAACACAGAAACTCTGATTTTTTTATGTTTAAATGTCATAGCATCGCTTCGACCATGGACGGGTTTTTTTCAGAATTGAATGCTCTACAAAAGTGTCCATTGCGGCCAAGCCGTAACTCGAACCGGCAAGGTAATACAGGCCTCTAAACTTGATTTTTCTATGAAATTCGCGTTTTTTCGCATTTATCTCGTGAATAACAAGAGCTACAGAAAAAATGTGAACGACAAACTTGTAGAAAATTCAATTTCCTACAAAGAAGGTTTGAAGCACCAAGTCGCTAAAATCAAAATTTTCAGAGATATTTAATGATTAATTTTTAGTATTTTCAAATGTTTATCGAAAATTGCGTCAAATTATAATAAATATCTTTTAAAAATATTATTAAATACCTCCGAAAATATCGATTGTGAAATTTTATTATTTTAATCGATTATAAAAATAACATATTTCAATGGCATCAAAATCGGAGCTGGAAACCTGGGAACTTTTCCTTGTAAATAATAAAAACGGACGTATCATTCTCTTTGTCCAAAAGTAAAGCTTCCTTACATTTATGAATAGGGTAAAAAATAGTTAAAAACTTTTATTTTAGCCATATGAGCGAAAATTTTTATGAAAATAACTACATTCATGAATTTAATGGATATATTTGAAAAAGTTATTAAAAAATTATTGAAATCAGAAAGCATTGGGGTTCGGTTACGAATATCTTTTAAACGGTTGCAGTAATCAATTTAATATATCAGACCTTTTTTGTAGAGCGTTAAATTTCCTACAAAAACATGGTATATTCATTTGACAACTATTATTTTCCAATGTGGTAGGAAATTTAAAAAAAAAATTTTTTTTTGATAAATTTTTTGAACTTTGACCTTGGATATCTTTGAAATGGTTAATGTAATCACTTTGATTTGATTAAAAAATTGATCAATAGTGAGATATGATCTTTTTTATAAGAGACTAACAAAAAGTATAAAACTGTGATGCGGATAAATAGAAATGCGATTTATAGAAGTTGTATGTTTATTAAATAATCAATATTGTTGTAAGATAATTCGAAATCACTCTAATCGGTGTAATGTAATAATACAACAAAGAATCAATTAAAAAATTTTTTAAATTTCTTTTCGGAAAGCTTAGTGGAATTTACCTTAGACGTGTAATATTGCAAGCAAATGATTTTCCTGTCCTTTGGTTTGTCACAAGAACGAATTCTACCTGATCACCCGGCTGAAGTGTTGTATGATCTTTAACTTCAGTCATGTGGAAGAATAGCTTTTTTCCATCGTCAATTTCATAAGTAAGGAAGCCAAAAGCCCCTTTAACTGCGTCTACTGTAGCTATCCGTTTTTTACGAACAGCTACGATATTACAAGCATGGCCTTCAGAGTCAACTTGAAATTGTACTGGATCACCCGTTTGCAATAGCTCCCGTTTATTTAATAAGCCCATAATACCAAATTCATATTTTTTTGCATTATTTTCGTCAGTGATCACACTTAATTTTATCATTCCAGCATACTCGGATTGCTCAGGATTCGCACTTCGTAACGGTCGAATAACAGTTCCATCTAATACTTCACTAACTATTGCAGCACGGGGAATCGTGCCACGTGGCACAATATGAACAGATTCAGCCGCAGTGCATCCTCCAGTACTACGACTATTACCAGATCCGATTGTGCATTCAACTTCAGCGCCAACTTCTAAAGTACTGGCATCTCCATCGAATGTACTAAAAAAATAAACCAAAGTCAATCATTTCAGTTTATAAGGTAATATACTACATAAAAAAACAATTAAATATGCAAAGCAAAGTTATTCTCAAAACTATGACCCTGTAATTTCAGAAAAACTAAGTGATAAAAAGACTATTAATAATCTTATTGGTATTTTTTATAAATGATAACAAGAGTTTGAATTCTTCGCTAACTGAGAATTGCAATCACGTTAATTATATCACTAAATATTTTTTGATTTTTTTGGGATTTATTTAACATTTCAACTTAATTTTAGAGTGAAAAAAAAATAATTGGAGAATGAAGGAGGATTTATTAATACCTTGACTAAATTCAAATGGTTTATTATTTGAGAACATTTTCAGCTGAGATATAGTGAACACGGCAAATTGTCTTTTTTCAAAGGCGCTCTGGGAAAAGCTCTGTCACCGGCTTGTTTGTGAATATTTTTACATCAAAATTTTGCAGAATATTCTTAAAACAAACTTAATAATGTACATAAGGTTTCAATAAATTTATTCAAACCATTTTTCTAAAAAAATTTCGCAAAAAAAGTGTATTTTTTACGCTGACCCCTTCCCCCCTCTGAAGAATAGCGACAATATTCCAGAAATAGTTTAGAAATTCGAGTTATTTAAGTGAGCGATTTCAGGGGCAATGGAAATCTAATTTAATTGACGCTTTATTAATCTTTGATCCAACTTAATATTTAGAGAACTACAATCTTCTTATTATCGTCGATATAATATTATACCTATTAATGTTTGTATACTCATAATTTAAACCATACAAAAAATTTGTTATTGTGGTTAGCTATGGAAATCGATTTTGCTCATTAGATCCCGATACACATAAAAATCCAATCCTGACATTGTTACAGGGTAAATATAAATTTACTCTGTTGGCGGTCTAGTCAGTCTAATAGGCCTGACGGCGCGCTAGCTGCTCGAACTCGTCCCTAGGTTCAACAATAGTAGTCGTGGTCTTGGAGTGGGGAGCTCGGGGCTTCCCATTTACAAACAAACATGGACAACAAACAAATCTTTCGTCACAATCTGTTCAATGATAAACAGAAAGTTATTCCTTCCCAGGACCCAGGTTGAGTAATCACCTCTTCAGCTTCCGTCGTTAGCATTTAAGTGAAGACTTCATTCATTCACCTATAAGCCAATGGTAGCATTGTTCTGATCTTATAACACTACAAGTTTATCACAAGTGAGAATAACGGTTTAGTTGTAGTAATGTATGCGGTCTTTCTACCTTTTTGACGTGATAACGTCTTATAAATTGATGAATACCAGCAACACTCATGAAAAATAGTAACGTTCCATCTGAGCCTGTGCGTGCAAGCGAAAGCGCGCAACAAGCGATAGAGAGGCACGATAAAACAAACGATAGAGAGGCCTAAGCGTTGGCTTGTGACACACATATCTCTCTTCTCGCGTGACGTCAGAGCTAGCAGTTCGAATATTGTTCTATAACTAATTGTTCGTGAATATTTAAACAAATTACTTAAATTAAATTTGCAAAAACTGTAAATAATATTTGAAAATTAAAAATTAATGTTTATAACCAGTTTTAAAAATATTTATGTCAAATTATATCAAATTATTATTATTGATAATATTAATAATTAATATTAATTATGAATAAATAAATTAATAATAAATATAAACAATAAATGAATAAAACGCGCAACAAACGATAGAGAGGCCCAAGCAGTGAGGCCAGAGTCGAAGCGTTGGCTTGTGACACATCGCCGCCACGCGAGCTTCGAGAGCTTTTCCAATAACCTCCGCTCACCTCGACGGAAGCTATTATTTGTAAACAAGTGATGAATACGCGACAACGTGTTTTGTGTTTATTTTTACATTTTAATAAGATTTAATTGATTTCCTTCATTATTTTCAGTTTAACTTCATTTTGTTCACTTCAGTTAACTGTTTTTCTCAGAATAGCGGCAAAAAAAGTAATTAATTCTTCCATTTTAAGAGTAATATGAATCATAATAAATAAATAATAATATGAATATAACTAATTATTTGTGACTATATTTAAACAAATTGTTTAAATTAAATTTGAAAAAACTGTAAATAATATTTAAAATTAAAAATTAATGTTTTTAACCAGTTTTAAAAATATTTTTAAAAATTATATCAAATTATTATTATTGATAATATTAATAATTATTAATATTAATTATAAATAAATAAATTAATAAAATAATTAAAAAATTATAAAAAATATTTATTTATTTATTTAATTCTATTAAATTACATTTACTTATTTTAATTAATTATAAAAAATAATAAAAAATAAAATAATAATAATAAAATAATTAATATATATTATGAATAGTTATAGTTATGTCAACTATAAAATTATTATATTAATTTTTAATTAACAATGTATCAATAAGTTTTTTTTTTGTTAAAATAATTAACAAAAAAAAATAATTAACAATTTCTTTTGCAGAACCGCTTACAATCACACCATGTCAGACCAACCTGACGAACCTATGGATTTTACGGTCCTGTCACTACCTTCAAGAAGTAATGTACTCACGGAAGCGCAAGATGCTGCCGCATGCACATCTGCAACGCCATTTGCTGAGCCACTAATAATTGCTGCTCCAAAATCGAAGGCACAGAAACAACGTGATTACAGACAGCATATAGTAGCATCCAGAACTTCTGCACAGGCGATAACTGCCAGGAAATCGAATGCCAAAAGACAGAGCAAATTCAGACTATGCAAAGCTGCTAACTTGGCTCGTGTCAGTGGTTCATTAAAATCGACTACTGCATCCTCTTCTCGTTTAGAGGCAAGGTCAAACGACGTCCAAACTGGTACTCAACGACAGCTCACACATCAACAATGTCGAACTTCAGCAGAAGAACTAGCACAAATCACTGTTCAACCAAGTACTTCTTCTGATCAAATTGAAGTACAACAGGCACAATCTACTTGGAAAACCAAATGAGCATCCTCGATCATGAGATTCAAATCAACTTTTCTGGACAACGATTTTGGCTACGCTTGTTCAGTTTGCAACAGACTGTGGTTCAAGAAAGATCTCAAACCCATCACTGATGCACAGCTGGAGGTGATCTCGGAATGGTTCATCAAAGAAAATCTACGACTTTGCAGAGAAGAATATGAAATGGTTTGCAACACTTGTAAATGTTCACTGAACAAAAAATCGATGCCGTCTCTAGCAAAAGTTAATGGATTTTCATATCCAGACCAACCACCAGGTTTACCACCGTTGGATCCCATCAGTGAATGATTATTATCGCCACGTCTGCCATTCATGCAAGTGCGTCGTCTGCGTCATGATTTCTATTATGGAATCATAGGGCAAGTGATCAACATACCAGTAGACGTACAACAGATGGTAAAATGTTTGCCGCGCCAATTAAATGAGGACGACGTCATTAATGTTAACATCAAGCGAAACCCTGCCCACAAATCGGTCTACATCAGCGGATACATGTCCAAAAGTACAATCAGTGCGTGGCTAACTGTACTGCAAGAGTCTCCATTACATCGTTTGTACGAAATTAACGTGGATTTGTCGAGACTGCATCCTACTATACCGTTACTCGATGACATCCAGGATGATCCGTATAGAAAATATCTCCGCTAAAAACACACCTGAATCTGAGATTCTCGCTTCAAGACAACATACCATGATGTGGAATGAAGAAGATTGTCTCAATATCGCACCAGGACATCAGGCAACACCTCTTAACATCATTTATGACCGTCATGCAGAAGAGTTGTCGTTTCCATCGATATACTTCGGAGAACCACGTCGATTCAACATGGGAGTTTCAGTATCACCTTACATGGTAGCGACCAGTGAAACACGACGTCGTGACAGACGTGGAGCCACGCCTCAAAAAATCTTGTACGTTGCAATAAAAATATTACGGCTGCGCATGGTGGATGGAATTTACAGCTCGTTTCGCAATGTTTCGATCACGGAGAATGTTACGCGACTTATGTTAGAGGACACAGAATTTCTGAGAGAATTAATATGTCATACAAAACCTCGCATTCATGAAGTCAGTGCCAAACTCCGTTCAATATTGGGCCTCTCGCAAACGAGACCTCTTTGCAATGATTCGTCAACTTGGTAAACCAACCATATTCCTCACTATAAGTGCTAACGAAATACACTGGATGAAACTGCTAACTATACTTCTCAAACTAAGCAAAAAATATCCTGGAAAAACAGCAAAAGATCTCAATACTTCTGAGCGCTGTACTTTAGTGAGCGACGATCCTGTTACGTGCTGCATATACTTCTACAAGCTCATTGGTTTCTTGATGAAAATGCTGAAATCCAAACAGTCTTACAATCCGTTCGGCAAGTATTTCGTTAAAGATTACTTCCTTCGTATTGAGTTCCAGCAACGAGGAAGCCCACATGCACATATTTTATTGTGGTTGAACGACGACCCACATGAGACCGTATCGGAAAACATGCCAAGAACCATCGATCTTGTGGAAAAATTAAGTTCGGTTGCTCGAGATGATGTGCCAAACATCTCTATCTACGCCAACCAGATACACAAACATACTTTCACTTGCACAAAACGAGGTGAGACAACTTGCAGATTCGGCATCCCTTACTGGCCTATGCTCACGACCCGTGTACTGGTTCCGATGCCTCAATCTGATGGACGCGGCCAAACGCTACAACACAAGGCCAAGGAGCTGCGTGCTTTTCTCGGTGAACGTCGATACGCATGCATGAATGAGTTTCTTAATGCTAATGGTTTGACTTACGTTTCATACCTCGACATTGTGCGTTCAACGCTGCGCAGACCAACTCTGGTGTTTAAACGAAACTTCGACGAACTTATGACAAACACGTTCAATCCGTACCTTGCCGGCGAAATCAACTCTAACATCGACATTCAGTTCATCTTGGATGAATACAGCTGCGCAGAGTATGTCGTAGAGTATGTAAATAAATCAGCCCGTGGAATGGGTAACCTACGTCGTGCGCTTACCACGATGATGCAAGAGCATCCCGATCAGGACTACACAGGCCAATTGAAAGCGTTATCAAACTCCTTAACGCAGTTGAGATGTCAGCGCAGGAAGCAGCATGGTATCTACTACGACAACCAATGGGTGAGGCAAGTCGTCAAATTGTGTACATCCCAACGGTGTGGTCGACAGAAAGACAATGCTGTCGCAAGCGTCGTCAACAAATGTATCGCGAAGGTATCGATGGAGACAGCACTGATGTTTGAACCAAAAACATAATACAGCGATATGAAGAACGACCTGCATCTTTAGAACAAGTGTATTTGGCTGAGTTTGCTTCGTGGTATGCTAACAGTAGTGATTTCGTTGACGAAGAAGACGACGTGCACGTGGATGACGATGAAGATTCTGAAGCTGTGCCTGAAGCGAGGACGTCGAGAGAATCAAAAGAATATCGCAGACGACTGCTCGGACGAGTCATACGATACAGACACTACGATATTGATGAAACTGTCAATTATAAACGAGAGATGGTTCTACTTTACGTACAGTTTCGCAACAAAATGTCAGAGATTGTTGATCAAAATAAATTTTTGCAATTATTTGACGACCACAAAGACACGATTATGAAACATCGTAGCCTATTCGAGACGAATTTAAACATTAAAAACGTCATGAAGGAACTTGAAGCGATGATGATTTTGCAAAATGATAATAACAGCAATTTGCAAGAAGAAGAATCAAGAGCAGCGTTTGCCCAACGATTGTCAGGAGAAGATGGTGCCGAGAACGTCGATGATGTTAACCAAATCGTCCCCCGACTAGGATTCTCGATTGTGAAGAAACGCAGCAATGTGATGACAAAACAGCAGTATTGCGAGTATCTAAGAACCACCAATCCAGAACAACGGGAGATCATTCTTAAGGTCATACATCGATTACATAGTTGTGGAGATGACACTTCTGAAGCGCTACAAATATTCTTCAAGGGTCCCGCGGGCTGTGGAAAAACTTATACCTTAAAATGTCTTATGGAGACGTACAACCGCTACACTCAGGAGAACAACTCGATGAACAACGCCTACATCGCCTGTGCCAGCACAGGTAAAGCCGCTGTACCTCTTGGTGGCACTACTGTGCATTCAGCATTTCGTCTCACAAATTCTCGTCTGACAAAAGTCTTATCCACGGAGAATTTGCAAGCCTACGGAAACATGTTCGTTGGCGTCAAAGCTGTTTTCGTGGACGAGATCATTATGTTAAGTTCAGCTATTCTCCAAAAAACCAACTACCGACTGCAGCAGATTACCGGCATTTACGACAAACCATTTGGAGGCATCCATGTGATTCTATGTGGCGATTTCAGACAGCTGCCACCGGTACGAGCAAGTCCATGTTACAGCATGCCGATCAACCAACTTGGAGGACCAATCCTGTGGCACAGCATTAACTACTTCCCGCTGGTTCGTGTTATGCGACAGACTGATGAGAAGTTTTCAACGATTCTGACCAAAATTGGAGATGGACTAAAACTAAGTATCGATGAAATCACACTTATTCAGTCCAGACATAAATCTAAGTTTTGGTGCAAGGAAAACGTGCCTAATGCTGTCCGGCTGTACTATAGCAATATTGAAGTTGATTCGTACAATCGCAGCGCAATCATCAACCCATACAACTGTCTTGCACATGATATTATGCTCAATTATTCAAGTGAGCGAGAAAAGACACAATGTCGAGGTCAACTTCACAAGATGACGGTAGCAGAGGCTGATGGATTGCCCTACTTGCTGCCATTAGCTGAAGGGTATCCTTACATGATAACTTATAACATAGATGTCGCTGATGGGTTGGTAAACGGAGCTATTGGTGTCTTACGATATATCGAATGCCAACAATTAAATATAGATGACCATTCTGTAGAGGCAGGACCATCGACTAGTACAACTTTGCCGGCATCTCGAGAAGAAATTATTACTCTATGGTTCGAGTTTCCGGAAAAAACAACAGGTGTCAGTGCTAAAATAAAATGTTGGCCTCACGTGCAAAGCAAGCCTAATACTCTGTCTCTCAACTAAGTGCCGGTGTATAAGAAAGTGGCGAACATTACTCTGACAAAAACTGTCAAATGCAAACGAAAACAGTTTCCCTGCGCCCCTGCTTGTGCTATTACTATTCACAAGTCACAAGGTGGGACGTTTGATGTCATTGTTTATAAATACTCCCCGAAACAACCACAACAGTTGGTGTACGTGGCGATGAGTCGGGTAACGAATATAGACGGCTTGTACATCATCACGGACAAAGATGCTCCCTTCATCTTCAAACACGGTCGAGATGGTAACGACTCCCAGACTACGCGAGATATTCGTAACGAATACGTTCGACTCCGTGGACACGCACTTCAAACAATCACTAAGAAAGCAGTCAAATTTTGTGATGACGCTAACAACGCTGGACAAACTATAGTGACAAACCTTAATTCTCAGAGTTTGTCTGCTCATTCCAAAGATATTGAAACGGATACAATAATACCTAGGTCTGATTATTTGGTATTGACTGAAACGTGGATGCGTAGCAATTGTGATCCAGTTCCAATCAATAATTATGAATGTGTATCCTGGCAGAATAATCGGTCTGATTCTGATACAAACACAGCTGGTGGGGTAGCAATCTATCGCAAATTATCATCGACATCCTCAGCCAAAGTTCTCCAAGTTGCATTGTCGGACACAACTCGTGTCATCAAAAACATAGGTGACGTGTGCTTGGCCGAAATTACATGCTTCACTGCTGATACAACGTTTAAATTTGTACTTGGCGCCGTGTATATTCATCCTGGAGCAAGTATCATGAAAGACACGTACAATCTCGAATGCGTATCAGATGTTAATAAGTCAACAACGCTAAAAGGAACAACCATCGATTTGACTTTTTCAAGACACATTACACTTCAAACACTCCCCTTGATTTCGTACTTTTCCTATAATCGTCCTATCCTCAACAGAATAATGCAGATTGGAGAATCTTAAATACAACACATGTATATAAGTTGTAAATAAATTGTTAATAGCACATTGTTACTTGTAATTAATCTATATAATTTAACTAAAAAAAAAATTTGACTTAATGCATGTAAATAAATGTTAATTTATCTAAAAAATTGTAATTTTCAATTAACTCCTTTTTTGTATTACATAAAATAATGATTATGACATTATCACGTAAATCTATCGTCCGTAAACCGACTTTACAGACAACCAATTTTTTTTTTTACCTTCTCTTGCAAAATAGACTGTAAAATTTAAAGTTGGAATTTAATTTCGTTGAATAAAAGCCGTTACGATTTTTGTAAATCTTTTATCAAGACCGTAGAAAACCTCAAGTGAGAAATTCTGTTCAAAGAATTTTCATTGAAAATTTAAAAAATAAATATTTTTAATCTTAAAACTAATAAACAGTTAGTATGAAATATTTTCTGTTTAGGAATGATTTGATTCTGAAATCACAGAAAAACATATGCACTCTTATTAAGATAAACAATTTAAAATGATTCTCTCCTAGCAAAGTGTATCTGTATATCTGTATATCTGTATAGTAGTCAACTTAACAAGAGCCGGTCCCTATGATTGCAGCTTTTCATTTCTCGTCTAAACAAAGAAGATTTTCGAAAAAAACGCTCTGCTAGGTGATAGATTTTTTTATTATCTATTTTATATCAGAGCGTTTTATTCGAAATTCTTATTTGTTTAAAAGAAAAACATAAAACTGCAATTAGCTTTATCATCACGAGTGCAACAAGGATAGTACCGTTTCTCGCCGTGAGTACGATGCGAGAAAAAGATAGGACCGGTACTATTAAACCATTTTGAATTATTTCAGAGTGTTTTCAATGATAATTTGTTTTCAAATTGTTTTCCTTAAAAAAGGCAAAGATGATTTTATTAATTAAGCTATTTCATTTATATTGTAAATATATTAAATTACCTAAAGTGAAAAAATATCTCTCTCTCGTGATTGAAAGTTTCGATGAAACCAAAACCATCCTTAAGCGCAGCGATGAAACCTTGACATTCTAAACCATTTACATTATTTGCATTTTCTGCCTTTTCTTCCTTTACATCCAATAGTGATATGTCAACTGCTACTAATTCTTTATTTCTTTTTACTTGACAGATACTGAATTTTACCTAAAAATCAAATAAATTCAGTAAATAAACTTTGAAAATTATTGTACCATGTGATTCTTTGAATTTTATACTTCAAAAAACGTATAATAAATTTTGTCATATATGTTGTTTACATTCAATAGTTAATGAATAAACAATAGTTTTTGCGGAAATTTATACAAAAAATAACGACAATTTTTTTCGTTATTTTTAGTTGCTTGAGTAAGTATGTATTAATTTATAAAATTTTCAAATTTCTACAGTTGCTTGACTGAAGTTACTTTTGTCTTACTTTCCATAAGATCATTCATTACTAAACTGGGTATTAACAATAAAAATTAAATACATCATTATTTTTATAAAAATAAAATTACACTGTAAGAAAACTACTCGATTAAAAAAAAAATATTATATTCGAAATTTTACTCTTGCTATTGCAACTTTATATTTCTCTTCTAAACAAAGAAAAATTTTGAAAAAAACGCTCTGCTACATAATAGATTTTCTAGTTATCTATTTCATGAATGCAACAAGGATAATATCGTTTCTTGCAGTGAGAGCGACGCGAGCAAAAGAGGGGACCAGCTGTTGAAGAGATTCCTCTAAATAAAAATACATGAAAATCTTGAAGTTAGTAATAGGTCGAAACTCGCAAAAACCGGGCCACGATTCATTATTAGTTAAAATTAAGGCGCGCGCGTGGCGCACTATTCAGATTTCTAGTTACGGTTGAATCGAAAAAGTATCATTCTCGGATGATGAAATAGTATATTACGCACCGAGAGAGGAAAGTAGGATATTCCAACCCACGTGTAGAATGTTCTCCCGAGCCGAAGGCGAGGATGACAAACACACGGATTGAGATGACTTACTTTTTCGCTAGTGCGTATACTATTTTTCATCATATTTGTAACCAAAAATTTACACTTTGTGCGCTTGTTTTTGTGGGAAGAAAGAACAAGTAACAGCGAATATGCGACGTTATTTTATCACGACTTTTATTTATTTAAATTATTGTAAATTCGTACTATTTCATAAGAACCTTTCATTAAGTTGACCGCACGAAGCTCTCACGAGCGGCTACTACAAAAACGACGCTCTGTCAATTGGTAGACCGACGTTTATTATTCATCATAGACTCCAACGTTTAGAGTCCATGATGTAATTTTACGGTTACTTTATTTGATTTTTTTTTTGTTTGAATCATAAAATAATACTCGAGGATTCAACGCTTTACGAATTATGATTACAAATATTGTTATATTGAGTGTTTGATGATGGACGAATGCAAGAATGATGCACTGCTTGAACAACGATTGAGATTACTTGTGGAGTAATACGAAGTACGATTCCACCCCGAAGACGATTCGAGTAACGAAACAAGAAGAATATTTGAGTTGAATCGGAGGTAATTTGATTATTTCGATCGTTGTTTTTTTTTTGTGTCCGACGTGAAATCAATGTTTTCGAGAAAAAATCCGAATTTTTGTCATATTTACGTTTGAGAGTCAAATCACATTATCTTGTAATACCGAATGATCTTGATAGTCCAACGTTGTTGTACAAATGAGTGCAAATGATTTCGCTAAAACGACGATATTAATATCGACCTCTGAACTTTTTTTTGTCAATGAATTGTTATTTTATTTTTTGTTAGTTCTATTCTTTTATTTTGAAAAAATTCAAGTGAAAAATTCCATTTCTTCTTATGACGCGAATCCTCAACATAACCCGCCGCCCTATAGGCGAGGTAATATCGAACTAGCCGTAGTCAAGTTTGTAATTGATTGGACAATATTATTTAATCATGTCGATCATAAAACTTGATTTGTATGATTTAAAAATTTTTCTTACTTTGTCACCCAATTTTGGAATAACTTTAGAATCACAATCTTTAGTAAAGAAAATAATATTATTTTGCTGTCCATTTTTTGTATATCCAATCAATCCAGGGTCCATACCGGAGATATCTTGTATAACAGTTCCTACTAAATCACTTTCGGTAACAGTTTCAAATTGAACAGTGCCAGATGGTAAATGTTTCAGTCGAATCGCACTTTGACGAGTATTTGAAAAGAAAGTCGGAGGATCCTATATAAAAAAAAAACATTATTATTTTTTTTTTTCAATAGACTTTTTAATAATTACGTTAAATTGAGACAATTACTTGTATCACAGTGAATTCCACTTCATCACCTACAGCTATCTCTCTATCGATATCGAGAACTTCATTGAAATGGAAGAATAGTCTAGCATCTCGATCAACACATCTTATAAACCCAAAACCGTCTTTTAATGCCGCAATGATACCTTGTTCTCGTCTCTCACCCGACACAGTAAATGATTCTGGCAATAATGATATTTCTGTTGCTCGTTTTAATTGATCTCTAGTGTCTGTTGCAATTAAAAACTGAACCCAATCGCCATGTCTATGAACAAAAAATTTATAAGCTTGAAAAAATGTCATTAAAATGAGATTAGAATACAGTTTAAATTGGTTACAAGCAATTTCCATTTTCTTTCACTCATTATCAAAAGCATAGCTTGCATAACTAACAATTATCCATTAAATAGTTCTCAAAAATTGTGCAACTTTAGTCACAAATGCTTTCGGGATTCTTTTACTTGATTATTTTTTTATTCGCTCAATCTCATTTCATAATATATGTTGGTCTGGTAGGAAAAACATTTTTACAAAATTTAAACCCATTCTGTATCGTTGACATACGCAAATACTCGATTGAAAATGTTAAGTAGAATTACTTGAATTTTACACGACTCATAATGCGAAGCATCAGAGAGTTCTTTACGATCGAAAAATATTTTTTGCCTTATTTCGACAATTATTTTTATTATACCCTTGTTACTTCACGGAATCAATATACTTTGCATACTATTATGAAGACAGTTTAATGAAAATTAATTCCATACTTTTCAAAAATTGATTCAGTGCAATAAAAATGGAAAAAACATCAAAAGAGTTCAAAAAATTTTCCCGTCCGTCAAGTATGAAACCGTCAATACTGTAACTAGGCAAAAAATTCACGAATTGAGTGAAATTAAAAAAAAAAATTAGGAAAACGGTTGACCCTATAGGCCATCCCTGCAACTTCCGGCTAATTCCATACCTAAGCGCTTAAAACTGCACTTATGAAGTTTTTGAGCCCTTTGAGCTCATAGAGTTAAATATTCTACGCTTGTGAGCTCTTCGAGCTCAAAGGCTGATAGAAGTTTAATAAAACACTATTCTTCAAATTTTCAAACTGCAATTACTTTTGCATGAGAACACCGATTTTTACGCGGCTGACAGCATTCGAGGCAGTTTCTTGATTATAATTTACAACAATTGAATTATCATTATTTAATTTACGACAATGAATTAATTATTTATATTATATTGTTTACTGGAAACTATTTTATTACTGGAAATTATTTATCGAAGTTACGGAGCAAATTAAGATTGAAATACCCGTGGATAATTTTTCGTAATTTATTTTAAATTGAGATAAGTTATTGGTTGATTAATTATTTATTCGGAAAATTCCACGCGGTCATTTTTTACATTGAACCAACTTCTGGAAATATATTTAATTTCATCATCTTGGAAAAATTCTAACAAACGTGGATATTAATTCCGGAAAATTTATAATTAGTCATACTTAATTGATGAAATTTTATAATAATATTTTATATAGTTAATAATTAATTTACAAGTAAAACTGGAATAAATTGAGGCGTCGAAAGATCCAGAAATTTCTTTTATGTTGAGTGTTAAATTCGTGGTAAAATTTGGAATAAGTTTAGGCTTCGGTTTTAGTCCGGAGTTTTTAAGAAGTAAATTATTAGTCGTGGAAATGATTTGTAATTTTAATTGTTAGCTAATGACTGAATAATTAGAGGAAAATCAGTGTGGTTAATTTTGGAAGTAAACTCTGTGATAATTTTTATTAATAAAAGTAAAGTAGATTCAGTGTGTGTGTGTGAGACGCGTGGGTAATGTGTGTGAAGATCGTGCGGGTTATGTGTGTGTGTGTGTGAACAGCGTCCCCTCACATACGATTAGTCTCTGTGTGAGGTGCTTCGCTGGCTACCTAGAGCGTGAGGATCCTGTGGACAGCGCGACGTAGATAGAAACTGTGGTATAGACGCTCCGTATGAGGGTACTGCAGGAATAAGACTTTTGATAGTTATAAGAAATTTACACATCGCCCTCGTATACGACAGTCTCTGTACGAGGTGCTTTGCTGGCTACTTAGGTTAAGTTGAGTTAGTGGTTAGTCGAGTTGAAGAGAGTAGAGGAATAAAATTTTGTCATGCGTGGACGCCGGGAGGGTCACGGGCTAGACAACAAATCGACCGAGGATACGTCGGGTGGTTAGTGGGTTGAGTCGTGGAGTTAGTTAGTTAAGTTACTGCGTTCTCTACTTGTTGATGAATTGCCGAGTAGAGGACTAGCAGTGTTGTTGAGGCGTTAGTTGGTTAGGTTACTACGTTCTCTGCTTGTTGATATTTTGCCGAGCCGAGAACTAGTAGTGTATAGTATTAAGTTAGTGTTAAGTGAGTCAGTGTACATGCGAGTGTACGAGTTGTTATTTTATTTTCACTGTTTAAAAAAATTGATTGAAAAGAATTAAAAATGATGAAATTCCAATTCTTTTCAATAATTTCAATTCTTTTGTTTGTACATATAGATATACAGTTGGCATGGAGCGACCGCTTCACAATTCTTTTCAATCAGTATCTTTAATCAGGGTTGTTAAATAAATTTTTGGTACCGTTGTTAAATAAAAATTTATTTCTTTCAGATCACCTTCCTCACTCTCTCTCCCTGTAGATTATAAGCTCAGCTCTGGTTCCGGTTCCAGGAACCGCGTTATAAAACCCCGGTGGCGCCCTTTTTAATTTAGAATCATTTTATTAATTATTGTATTGTTTTTATTTAAATTAATTAAGGGGCCAATGAACAGGCAATAAAAACCCGTTACAATGTCAAGATAGCAGTGTCTTTGAAAGATTTTTCCTTCTCTATAGAAAAAAAGAAATTACACACACAGACACACAGACACACACACACACAGACACACACACACACACACACACACACACACACTCGGGGCAGAAGAGATACTGCTACCGAGCGCGTCTCCCCGAGTGGATGGGAGAACGCTCGCTGTCCTTGGATGAGACTTGGATAATCTCTTAGTTGATGGGGTACAGCGGGTAGGAGTCAAGCAAAATAACCAAACAAAATACGCTCCCGTGGACAAAACTCCCCTTTAATGGGTTGGTCACACTAACTGACCTAACAAGACGATCGGTCCCTGCTGTAACTCACTGGGAGTGTCCGGAACCTGTATCGTAATTTCCGACGATGCAGGCCACGGCTGATGTGAGCTTGCTCTGCCGAGGTGTAAGTTGCAGTAGTGGATCAGGAGCCAGTCACTTCGGGCCTTGATCAGGAAGTACGCAGTGAGTGTTAGAGATCGGAATCTTCACCGCCCCGAGCGAGTCTAGTCCGTCCGTGTATTCCGGGGCTGGCTAAGTGTCGGCTAGGCCTCAGGGAACGGGTAGGAGTACTATCTCCGAGGGTACACCCGCTCCTAGTTATGACAACCCGCTCCACTCCGTACGATGCGCTGGTGAATCAAAACAATTCCAAAAACTTATCAGCTCTTTACATTAAAAGACCACGTCGATTGCCGCCAGTCCGCTCGAAATCGGTTGATTCATTCGTGAGGTATCGTTGCCGAAAGAAAACCGAACAAAGTGTTTTTTCGGAGTCACTTTGAAATTCCTAGTTCGATCAATTCATACTCAAAGATTATTTTTGAGGCTTTAAAAACTGTGTCGAATGCTGCCAACAGCGTAAAAATCGGTTCTTTCATTCAAAAGTTATTGCGGTTTGAAAACTCAAAAAAATTGTGTTTTATTAAACTGCTATTAGAGTTTTGAGCTCGGAGCGCTCAAAATGACACAAAAATCATATTTTTGAGCTCGAAGAGCTCAAAAACGTAGTGTGTAATTTTGAGCGCTTAAGTACAAAATAGACGGGAAGTTGCAGGGATGGCCTTTAGGGTCAACTGTTGTCTTAATTTTTTTTCAGTGTAATTTCATACCTAAACGCTTAAAATTTTTCAGTGTAGCGGGAAGTTGCAGAGATGGGTCAACCGTTTTTCTATTTTTTTGTTTTTTTTTATTAAAGATATAATATTTTATATCTTTCATTGAAATGCAATTTAAATAGGCATATAAAATGTCCGGGATCTCCTTATTTCATTAGTACCTGCAATGCTTTAATAATCATCTAAGGTTTCCAAAAACTTTTAAAAATATGGATAGTGGTGCCCAACCTTAAAATTATATTCGAGAATTTACGCACACATACTTAATTCAATTTTTTTGAAGGAATAGAGTGTTTAAATTGATCGATAAATACAAAATTATTTGATCTATTAAAATATTTTTATTCATTCTGATTAATTAAAATCAGCTTTTAATCAACAATGTGATATGAAAGAAGAAAACTACACTGTACCGTGGAATTTTATATTATAAGTACAATGATTAAAAATTTTTTTGTATAATTTTCATATATAATTAATTAAATTTAATGCGTTTTACGAACCATACTATACGATTTCATATAAAATAAATAATCACTATGAGCAATAAAACAAGTGGTTTCGATGTTTAGTTCTTGCCACAATAATTTGCAAAGAAATTTATTTAAAAACTTCCATTTTGTAGTTTTTTTATTGGTTGAGTTTTGGTTTGTAACCAGGCTAGAGATTAAATAGTTGAGAGGATTCACTAGACTAGTAGACAACTGATGACGTAACATCTCCCATCGTTTTAAGCTTGCTCTTCAAATATTCTTCAATGAGTCAGGTGTGATTTCTTTCCATTGAAGTCCGCTCAGTTAACTCAGTGTCTTCCTCGTAGATTTTCATAAAAGTGTACTAGCCTAATATGGTCAGAGATAAAAATGATGAAACGTTTTTAAGCTGCTTAACTCAAAAACTTGAGAAATTAGAGAAATCACAATTAGATCATACATAATTGAATCTAAACAGTTATAAATAATCACATCCAAATATTGATAGAATCCAACTATGTATATAGGACAATATAAATAAATGAATGGCTTATAATAATATGAGACTGTAGTCTCGTGTATTTGAAGAATTTCACGCCAAATCAATAAATTTTAAACCTGACCCCATTCGATTTCGCTCAAAATTTTTTTGTTTTTCTTCTCACCAAAGGCGTTTCTCAGAATTTTTAGTTTCCCACTTTTTGAGAATGCGTCTTTTGATCAGATCTTCACGTGCTGAGGTCTTAGGAAGCCGTTCCAACTTTTTTCGACTAGGCGCGCGCGCGCGCGTGCGCGTGTGTGTGTGTGTGTGTGTGCATGTGTGCATTAGACGCACTATATATATATATATATATATATATATATATTTGCGCTCATATGTCTCCCGTTGTACGTAAAATTTTTTTGGGATCATAGTCTAGTCTGTCGTTAAATCTACAGTCTGGTTCATAATCAATGCACGTAACACATGCATATATCTTAGAATATATCCTAGGATATATTCTAGAATATATTCCAGGATATATGGTAAGATATATTCTAGAATATATCCTAAGATATATTTTTCGGCGAATTTTCTTATACTCAGCATATATTCCAGAATATATACTAGGATATATTCCCAACATATAATCTAGGATACATAATTTTTCTGTGGGGGTAATCCGTCTAAATGTAATGTCGAAGGTCAGATTTATCTCTTCGAGATGCTTTGCGACAATCACCACGGCAACATCATCTGCATATGCTACTAGTTTCACTTCTGCTGGCAATGCTATTTTCAGGAGACCATCATACATAATGTTCCATAGCAGAGGACCTAGAACTGAGCCCTGTGGTACACCACCAGTAATATCATACTCCTTAGGACCACTTTTTGTGTCATATTTGAGGACTCTGTTTGTGAAGTAGCTTGCTACCATTCTGCGTAAATACCCTGGAACTCGTTTCTCTTCGAGGGCGCGCATTACACAGTCCCAGTTGGCAGAGTTAAAAGCATTTTTGATGTCTAATGCAGCCACCAAACAATACTTTTTTGTGCCGCGATTCCATCTCTTTCCAGCAATCGCATCCTTAGCTGTGTTGACGAACAGGTTGATTGCATCCAGGGTTGACCGTCCTTTTCGGAAACCAAATTGGTTATCTGCCAGAGAGTGGATCAACTACTGCTTCTATTCTTTGGTGAATTATGCGCTCTAATATCTTACTCGCCGTGTCTAACATCCAGAGTGGACTGTAAGATGATGGTTCATCAGGTGGCTTCTTTCCTTTCGGGAGCAGTACAAGACTTTGCCGCTTCCACCTTTCAGGAAAGACTCCTTCCTTGAGACACGCATTGTAGGTATCTATGAATAATGCCAGCGCTGCTTTAATAGATGTTTTTAAAGCAATGTTTGGAATTCAATCCAATCCCGGCGCCTTATTATTCCCTACACGATCGCATGCCTCCATCAATTCTTCCTCTGTGACGGGTGGGATGTCTTCAGGGTCAGGCTGCAGTGACAAATAGATCAACTCACGTTACTGAAGAAACAACGTACAGACGATTTTCTCTAGTAGCTGTGGACATGTAGGTGACGGCATTGGTTGACATTTCCGGTGGGTCATGACCACCTTGTACGGTCTGCCCCACAGATCTTTCTCTACCTCTTTGACGAGTTCCTTCCAACAGCGTCTTTTGCTATCCTTGATGGCTCTAGTCAATTCTCGACGGGCCTTTTTGTACTCTGCCACCAGTTCTGCAGAGTTAGGTCGGCGGTAGCCACGCTGAGATATTCTTCTTCTTTCAAAACACTCTTTACGAAGAGCGCTGATGTTATCGTTCCACCAGTGTACCGAAGATCGATGATTCATGCCACGTTTCCGGGGCATACAAGCGTCGCAGGCCTGGGTCACTCTCTTCATTAGCTCTTTTGCTTTCTTTTTAGCCTTCCCTGTGGTAGTCGGGTCGCTATCTAAGGCTACTATCAAAGTAGCTGGGTCAAAAGCTTTCACTTTCCATCTAACTGCATTAGTTTGTCTGGTTGCTCTTCGAGGGTTCTGGCCGGTTGATACTTCCCAAAGGACGGCGTAGTGGTCGCTGGCAGTGTAGGTGTTCATAACTACCCAAGAATAGCTTCGTAAGACTGCTGCTGACGAACGTAAGATCCAGTATAGAGCTTGCCTCTCCTTTTGAATATGTTGTTGTCTCACCAGTGTTAAGGAGGACAACATCTAGTGTGGCCATCGCTTCAAGTAGAGCCTTTTCCCGTGTATTGGTGAACTTGCTGCCCTAGTCTATTGCCCAGGAATTGAAGTCACCTGCTATTGCTACGAGAAAGTGTTGCCTTGCATCTTCGGTTAGACGATCAAGAAAATCAATGAATTGTTCCAAAGAAAGACTCGATGGGGCATAGCAGCTGTGGAAACGAATCCCGTCTACCCATGCTGCTACAAATCCGGCTTCTCTGTTGTTGACTGCCTTCTGGAATGGTACTTTGTCACAGGACCAAACGACAGCTTTGTTGGTACTGTCCGATTCTCAGGGTTGGGTACTCATATGTTTATATGGTTCTGCTATCAGTACTAAGTCTAGCTCTAGTTCGCGCACGGTGTATGAGCAAATCATGCACAGCCTCACAATGATTGAGGTTAAGCTGCAGTGTCTTTATGCTCGTTTATTTGTCATTTTCTCGAGTGCCTCTTTGAAAACCGGGTATCTGTATGTGCCAGCATGGTGGGCAACGTCCTGCGCACTTTGATCGTCAGCGCATAATACACATTTGGCTGGATTTTTGCAATCAGCAATTTTGTGTCCTTCTCTTCCGCACCTTATGCAGTGCTTAGATCGGTCGATTTCACTTTTGGACTGTGATCAAAAGTACCCAAAGTGCCAGAATTTGAAGCATTGTATCGGTCTCTTTGTTGCTCTCATTCAGCAGTTGACCCAGCCAATCCTTATTTTGCCATTTCTTTCCAGTAGCTGTTGTGCTGCAGCTGCTGGCAGTGTCACTGTAGCCGTTTGCGTACCTCTGTAGGCCGTACGGATCTTGATAGCCTCTAGTGGTATTTCGCAAGTTTCTCCGGTTTCCGTATTCAGGGCAGTCTGAATGTTCTCCTTCGTCCTGCGTCATGTCATCATCAATGTCTCCTGCGCCGGCATTATTCATAGATACCTACAATGCGTGTCTCAAAGAAGGAGTCTTCCCTGAAAGGTGGAAGTGGCAAAGACTTGTACTGCTCCCGAAAGGAAAGAAGCCACCTGACGAACCATCATCCTACCGTCCACTCTGCATGTTAGACACGGCGGGTAAGATATTAGAGCGGATAATTCACCAAAGAATAGAAGCAGTAGTTGATCCACTCCTGGCAGATAACCAATTTGGTTTCCGAAAAAGACGGTCAACCCTGGATGCAATAAACCTGGTCGTCAACACAGCTAAAGATGCGATTGCTGGAAAGAGATGGAATCGCGGCACAAAAAAGTATTGTTTGATGGCTGCATTAGACATCAAAAATGCTTTTAACTCTGCTAACTAGGACTGTGTAATGCGCGCCCTTGAAAAGAAACGAGTCCCAGGGTATTTGCGTAGAATGATAGCAAGCTACTTCACAAACAGAGTCCTCAAATACGACACAAAAAGTGGTCCTAAGGAGTATGATATTACTGGTGGTGTACCACAGGGCTCAGTCCTAGGTCCTCTGCTATGGAACATCATGTATGATGGTCTCCTGAAAATAACATTGCCAGCAGAAGTGAAACTGGTAGCATATGCAGATAATGTTGCTGTGGTGATTGTCGCGAAACACCTTGAAGAGATAAATCTGGCCTTCAACATTACATTTAGACGGATTAACTTATGGATAGATACGGTGAACTTGCAACTAGCTAAGCATAAAGCGGAGCAGTGCTCATTACCAGCAGGAAAGCGATAGAAACCATCAAGTTACAAGTTGGAAAACATGAGATCACATCACAACCGTACATTCGATACCTGGGAGTGATGCTTGATGCCCGACTCAACTTCAAGCAATAAGTCGAACATGTGACTACCAAAGCATCAGTAGTTAGAGCGAGCCTAGCACGACTGATGCCCAACGTTGGTGGACCAAAACAGAGCAGAAAACTACTGCTGTCATCAATAGTAACATCTTTGCTCATATATGGTGTATCCATTTGGGCTGACGCATTAGAAACGCAAAAATCTTAGAGAAAAGCGGGTCCAATCTACAGACAGAGCGCTCTGAGAGTTGCCAGTGCCTTCCGCACAAGATCAGAAGAAGCAGTGTGCGTCATTACTGGAACCCT
>CAJNRD030001118.1:15284256-15318299 GCA_905319865.3 Cotesia congregata
AAAAAAAAAACGTCTTATTGCCAGAGGCTTTGATTTTTTTTTTCCGGTTTTCCGGCAGAGATTGATGAAAAAAAATAGAAACTGTGCCGACAGCCGGCGTAATCTGCGCACAAGGCCATGTAGTGACGTCGTATTCCTAGATGTGCAGTGGCTAATTTTTCTTCAGTAACATTTCTCACTCCTTAAACCCTCATAATACGTGATTGTTTTTATTCTTCATCTACTGAGTTAAACTCGTGATTTAAAGATAAACCTTATAAAAAATTACTGTTAAATATTTTGACACGAATTAATATAAGCGAAAATCAATTTTACTACATCACCACTGTCTAATATTTTTAGAAAATTTTATTTAATAAGATCAGAAAGGCGCGCAGTAGCCTATCGGATCCGGCCCTTGCTTACCAAAGCATTGGACCGGGTTCGAGTCCGGCGTACACCAATGAATATTTTCAATATTTAAGTGTATTATTCTGCTCAGCCCAAGAAATAAAACGAGTTCCAATCTCAAAAGTTTACCCCCTACCGTAGTCGCTCATGACCTTAGTAGTTTATGCGACTTTAAACAAATTAAGAAAAAAAAAAAAAAAATATTATGCAAGTCATATTAAAAAATTTGAAGGTCAAATAGTTTAATAACTATTTTAAATAAATATTTTCATCCGTTGAATCTCATTTGATCAATGTTAAATATAAACTATTTCTACCGTTTGCTGTAAAATTTTCTAAATGTGGGATGCGGAGTATAAGAATGGCAGTATCGATATCCTAAATTGTCAGTTTTTCTTTCACTTTCGACAGAATTGTTACTGTTGAGATAAAAAACTCTCATCTATTTCAATGAATATCTCATTCTGCACGGAGAGAAAAAAATAGATCTTATTCCTATGTAGAATGGTAACCATTACTATGTTACATAGTAACGAAAATTTTTGTGAGAATTCTGTGTAAATTTGCAGATAAAAATCTCAGAAATTATGATAAAAATATGAACAACCACTCATTCGTTGCGGTATTCAATTCCGAACATACTTATGTTGTTTTTTTATTTTTTTGATAGAAATTTCAATTTGTTATTAACAAAAAACATAAACAAAATAAAAAATCTCATTTTTTCGTAAATAACTCAATAACTATAGGCGATATCGAAAATCGAAAAAAAGATCTTTAAATAGGAGGAAATTTCTGAAAAAAAGTCTTGACTCCCGGAACTCTAGCTTGAAAAACAATAATTTTTATTTAATGTTGAAAATAGGGTTCCGCGCAACTGCCGCGGTATTTTAAGGTCGCGCGAAACCCTATTTTCAACATTAAATAAAAATTATTGTTTTTCAAGCTAGAGTTCCGGGAGTCAAGACTTTTTTTCAGAAATTTCCTCCTATTTAAAGATCTTTTTTTCGATTTTCGATATCGCCTATAGTTATTGAGTTATTTACGAAAAAATGAGATTTTTTATTTTGTTTATGTTTTTTGTTAATAACAAATTGAAATTTCTATCAAAAAAATAAAAAAACAACATAAGTATGTTCGGAATTGAATACCGCAACGAATGAGTGGTTGTTCATATTTTTATTACAATTTTTAAGATTTTCATCAGCAAATTTACACAGGATTCTCACAAAAATTTCCGTTACTATGTAACGGTACATACAAACATAGTAATGGTTACCATTCTACATAGGAATAAGATCTATTTTTTTCTCTCCGTGCAGAATGAGATATTCATTGAAATAGATGAGAGTTTTTTATCTCAACAGTAACAATTCTGTCGAAAGTGAAAGAAAAACTGACAATTTAGGATATCGATACTGCCATTCTTATACTCCGCATCCCACATTTAGAAAATTTTACAGCAAACGGTAGAAATAGTTTATATTTAACATTGATCAAATGAGATTCAACGGATGAAAATATTTATTTAAAATAGTTATTAAACTATTTGACCTTCAAATTTTTTAATATGACTTGCATAATATTTTTTTTTTTTTTTTCTTAATTTGTTTAAAGTCGCATAAACTACTAAGGTCATGAGCGACTACGGTAGGGGGTAAACTTTTGAGATTGGAACTCGTTTTATTTCTTGGGCTGAGCAGAATAATACACTTAAATATTGAAAATATTAATTGGTGTACGCCGGACTCGAACCCGGTCCAATGCTTTGGTAAGCAAGGACCGGATCCGATAGGCTACTGCGCGCCTTTTGCATAATATTGTTATGATATATTTTTCAAACTATGTAAATTTGTAAAATTTTGTGGGATACGATGTATTAGAAAGGCAGTATCCATATGTTTTCCTTCGACTTCGAATATTTTTTGAAAGAGTAAATTTGTCAAAAAATCATACGAAATCTTTTTTGTAAAGGGTTCAATTTCCTAAGAAAATATCTATCGCAGTATATGGTTAATTGATTGTATAACAAAATATAATTCCAACGATTGAAAACATTTTTTGCCATGATATTTAAATTGGAAATGAAAAAATTACATTCGTGACCTCTAAATATCAATATTAAGAACTCTAATTTTGATAAGATTTTAATTTTTGCATGATCTTATGAAATTTATGATTATTTAAAAAATATAGTTATCGGTAAATATTTATCGGTTTTTTTATACATCCTAATGATCATACTAGACATTTCGATATAATTTTATAAATTTGTGCATAATTAGATCCTGCTTATTCGATATTGCTCCGCAAAATGCTTTGCAAAACTTAAGTTCTCCCCAAAAAAAATTTTTAAGTGATAGTCGAGAAATTCGTAAAGGCAGTCAGTTGTTAACAATTTCAAGAAATGTACAAGAGGTACAAAGTACATCAACTGTTGACCTAGTAAATTACTTGAATATTGTTCAGGTGGGAAGTTCAGAATCAAATTCAGACGCCATTGAAGCTGATATAGCAGGTATTTTAGATATTTACTACTCAATTTTAATTTTTTTCTAATGTTTTCTCTTCTCATGAAATTTTATACACTTTTCATATAATTTCTTTTTTTACGTGTATTGCTTTTGAAACTCTATTATTATAACAAAAATTTTTCTCACACTATATTTTCGGTGCTGATTTCAATCATTTAATAATTAATGCTTATCTGATCAGCAATAGTAGATAAGCAAGGCCGGTTTGAACCCCTGATAAAGTAGATCTCTGCAGTACCGACCTTGGGTTTCTGCCTTATCGGCAGTCGTTGGTGGAGTTTCTGCGATATCGATGGTTGGTTTTTGTGCTCTACTTACCAACTGTTGTTGGGGATTATCATCGATTTGTTGGTCGATTTTTTTACCGACTGTTGGGTGATTATCATCGATTTGGTGATCGATATTTACTGACTGTTGGGAAGATTATCATCGATTTGATGATCGATATTTACCGACTGTTGGGGGTGATTATCATCGATTTGGTGATTGATATTTACCGACTGTTGGGGGATTGTCATTAATTTGTTGGTCGATTGTTTGAGGTCAAAATGCTACCACCCCAACAGCAGAGCTGATACCTTTACCGTGTATCAGCTTTGGTGTTGATGTGATATGCACTTACTTGATGTGATGATGAATTTTGTATATATTCAAATGACTTGTAGTATAAGTATATGCGAGAAAGTTCGATACTAACGCCGCTCTGGTGGGATGAAATGTAGGTATTGAAGTCTGTTTATCGATTTGTGGTAAGTTTTATCGACAGTCTGATGTCAACTAGTGATCTATGTTATCGACAGTCGGTATTATACTGAGTGACGTTCTGTTTTATCGATAAGGGGTAAGATTTTTTTGAATTTTAACGTTTTTTTAGCCCCCTACTCTCTCGATTACATCATGTTTTTACGCCATCCGACAAGTTTAAACCTGTTTTTTAGCGTCGTCATCGTGAATTTTAACGTTTTTTACTCCCTCTTCTCTCGATTACGCCATGTTTTTACGTCATCCGACAAGTTTGAACCTGTTTTTGGCGTCGTCGTCGTCGTCGTTGGGAGGGGATCATTGGTGGGGAGTTATACTTACTTGCCTCCAAATTTCAGTCCTCTGCTTGCAATCCTTTGAATCAGTTGTGTTATCCATGGATAAATTGACTGATATCGAACGCGCATTTCTCAGAAGTCAACCACCTTACTGGGATGATTTTGACGATTTAATAGAAAGTTATTTTGGTGATATTTCACCTGAGTTTATCGGGATATTTGTGGGGAAAATTATTGATTTGCATAAAAATTTAGAGGTGATTAAAGCTGCTCGCAAAAAAGTGAACTGTTCGAATTGTTTTGATAGACTTGAAATAACCAAGAAACTAATAGAAATAACTGACAACTTAGTTAAAACTGCGCATACAAAAGTATCTTGTTCTCATTGTGTGGATAAACTACATCTAATTGACGACTTACTTAAAATTGCGTATACAAAAGTATCTTGTTTAAACTGTGTGGATAGTCATAATTTGAACCAAAAACTGTTAGAAATTACACAGAAGTTTCAAAAACTGGAATTACGTTTTATTCAACAGTAACTCTACAATGAACCGTAAACGATTGAGGTAATTTTTTTTTTTAAATCATTAATTATATTAAAAATTTACGTATTTTGTTTCTAAGAATTCAATTTTATTTCAGACTTCACTCATGTGACGATTCATGTGATCATTCTGCGCAAATCGAGTTCGACGAAGTAAGTGCTTCATCCAGTGATAGTGAAACTTCAAGTGAAGCTTCTATCGAAGCTCCGAGAGAAGTTTCTAGTGAAGCATCTAGAGAATCTTTTTGTGACTTTGAAATTTCCACGGAAAGCGTTGTTTGTATAGTGGAAGAATGTTTTTTCGGTGATAGGAAAGTTAAAGTAACATCTTATTATTTTAAAAACTTTTTAGTAACGAGTTATAAATATTCCGAAGACGATCCGGATAGTCCACCAATTGAGGCTAAAGTTATAATTCTTTAATTGACCAATTAAAAAAAGTGAAATATGGAATACTTAATTGATTTTACCTGTTATTTTATGCCAAACGGTTCATTTACGGTCAAGGAATTTTGTATCACCGAGATTACTGATGAATATCAATTCAATGGTGTTTATGAGTGTGACTATTATTTATTTAAGCCTCCAATGACGATTACTGGTACATCTGTTATTAAGCAAAATCTCGACTATAATGGACGTCGTCATGGATTTAGCTGGGATGTCGGTAAAACTGCGTATAATGTGCTTGGGGAAATTTTAAAAAATTTAACATGCTATTGGTGCTATTTATATGTTGAAGGTGAACAAAAGAAAGAATGGCTTGAAAAATTAATTGATGATCCATCTGTTGTAATCATATATTTAACAAAAATGCGTCATTATTCAATTGATAACATTGAATTTACACGTTTCAAGTGTCCATCTGCAGTGCACACTTCAACTGGCTATTTAAAAGCTTGTGCATTTCAAAATGTTCAACAACTCAAATTATGGTATTTAAAGTTTTATGGTTGTCAACCTAGCTACAACAAATCAGTTCAACTTTTCAATCAATTGACTACTCTACGAAAGATGCATCCTCGAGATCTAGCCTGTCTGGATTCACACTTTTTACTTCACTTTGCCAAAAGAGAAATACGCTTTATTTGGGATAAATTACCAAAGCATCTAAAACACAATGAAGAAATCAAAGAATATTCATTTTGCAAGCAACATTATCCTATAACTGGTGCTGATTGGGAAACATCCGGTATATATTTATATCCATACCGAAAATTTTGCTTACAATGTAATTTAGAGAAATAAGTAAAAAATAAAATTTTTTTGTATTATTCTACTTATAGTATAAGGAATCATATGTATTGAAATAATAATGTACATATTTTATAAAAAATTTTTTTCATTTATTAATAAAAATTTCATTTGATACATATATTTTATTATCTTAAACATTATACATTTACTTGAAAAGTTTTATTTGTGATAATTTTTTAATTAATATTGGATCCAATTTTTCGCTAGTTTTTAAAATTCTGTTTTTAAATCTGTCTCTGTCTCTCGCAGCCTGTTCCCACTCCCCCTTCCTTGCATTTTCATATGCATACTTCCAAACATGCATATAATGCACAGTTGGTGTTAGATTGAAAGTAACAACCATTCTTTTACACTAACTTACGAACAGTGCTGCTTATAGGATTGTATTCGATGATACGATCGTGGATAATTAAACAGTATGCTGTTGTGTTGGCTGCAAACTGATCAGCTGATTCAAATTCTAGTCGAATGTCTACTGGTCCAGATTTTATAGCTTCGTTCTGCTTGGAGCAATCAATTACACACAGTGGTGCTTGATCCAAAAATTTCTTTTTCGATAGGAGTGGTTCGGCTTCTTTGTTATAGTAGGATGTTTGAAAGTCTGTGTACATATGGTATAATAAAGCATACTGGTTGTGAGGTATATCTAAATTCAAGTCACCATAAGGATAACTTTGTGAATTTAAAAATAATTTGATGTTTCGTAAATTGCAGTGATCAAATTTGCTAGCATCTTTCCGAGCATTATTTTTCCTTGCTGTTTGGAATCCAAGAACAACGTAACGTGGCTTTTCAAGCTGAGTTGAGGTTTTCACTGCCCAAATATGTTTTGAAGTTGCAGGTAACAGAGGATACTCATACAATTCCCAAGTCCGAAAACTTATTGGTATAGCTGGATCACTGGCGATGTAATTCAGAGTTTGAATTTTTTCCTTATCTGCTGGAGTTATATTACAAAGTTTGATACCTCCGATTATCCACCGAATAATATCTACAATATACCGTTAGTTAATAAAAAAGTATTAGGTTTAATGAAAGATGAAAACAATGGAAAAATTATGTCAGAATTTGTAGGGCTTAGAGCAAAACTTTATTGTTTTAAAATATATAATGCTGAGGAAGATGATAAGGTTAAGATGCGTGCAAAAGGTGTCAAAAGTTCAACTTTACGAACTATCACGTTTGATGATTATAAAAAATGTCTTATGGATCAAACAAATGTAAATAAAGATCAATATATTATAAGAAGTGAAATGCATGAAGTTAAAACGATGCTTCAAAAAGAAAAATTAGCTTTAAGTTGGGGAGACGATAAACGTCAATTACTCGAAAATAGTACAGATACTTTACCTTGGGGTTATAAATCTTCAATATGTAAAAAAACAGTTAAAAGACCGAGATTATTATAAACTAAGATTTAGATAATAAGAAAAAATAATATCATGTTTTTTTTTGTAATAACATATGGATGTTGTAAATAAAAAAACTTTTTTTCTGTAAATTTTTCATGTATATTTTTTTTAAAGTATAATATTTCAGAACACATAAGTACATTTTTTTTTTATTAACATTTTAATTGAATTAATTTATTTATTATATTTTTAATTATGAAGGTTTAATAAGAAATTCAAACTTGTGATAAGCTGTTCCGAAATAATTCAAGTGAAGTTCTCCTGCTGAGGCCAAATCGATCAGTGAAGTTAACTGCTCTTCATCATCAATGAGCATCCGGTTGGTTCGATTCGGGAAGAAAATTGAAAACTCGTTTTCCACAATTCCCAAAATTTTTGGTCCATATTTTGTGTTGACTTTCTTAATTTCCGTGATTTGATAAATCTTGTTTAGTTGCAGTTCTTCAAACTTTTTAGTTGATAGAAAGTTCGGTAAGTTGTTGATTTTATTGATAGCACTCAAATCCATTTTTGAATTATTAAGCTAAGAAATAGATAGCTCTTTTTCCATTATTATTTTTCACAACTTTTTTTCCCCCACCACCAACATTGTAGTATGCATTAATATCATTGCTATCATCATCATCATCATCATCATCATCATCATCATCATCATCAAAAGGTCTTTGATTAATAACACCATCTGGTGGATAAGTCACGTAGAATTTATTAGCACCAATATCAATATTGGGTATTGAATTAAATGTAAGCAACTCTACAAGTCCTAATACATAATTTTTGTCTGGTGATAATTCAATAGGAGGGAAATAATTAGCCTCCAACACTGATGATGATCCTGTAAGTGTTAATGTAAATGACTCAGCCATGACTGATAACTCAAGCGTAATTTCCATGAATTTATAGTTCTCCAGTGAGAAATTTAAGACATAAATGTCCACATATAATTGTATTGAAATTTTGATATTGTTTGTAATTATATTTTATGCTACCAACACCGAGATAATCCACAATTTCTTGTGGTGGTTGTAAATTTCCAAAACTATCAAAATAAGTTACATTATTACCAATCTTTTTGTAACATACCCAGTGGGTACCAGGTCCATGTTTGTCATCTAAGTTGACTATCGCTGATTCATTTCTTTTAGGACCAGTTTTTGGTAAATCGTTTCTCATGAAAACTCCTCTAAAATTTAGGATTTTCAATTCTCTAACATACTTTAATATATCCTTATTTGTAAGTGCTCGGTGTGGTAGCTCTACTTGTTTTTTGATACTCCTTTACCTTTAGGATAAGGTCTCAAATATAAACCCATTCCACGTCTGTAAGGTCTCAAGTATAATCCTTTACCAATAGCAATTTCTTCCATTTTTGCATTATGTCTCTTACTCTCTGCTAGTTGATTTTTAGCTGCACTTGCACTATTTACAGCTTTTGCAATAGCTGCAGCTCCACCTGCAAGAGCACCAGTTGCTGAAAGACCTGCGAATAATGGAATCATAAATGGAATAATGCCACCAGTTTTAACTGGTACTGGCAAAATACGTGGGAGTCTAATATTTTTTCTTCCACCTGATTTTTTAACTGCCTTACGTGCACCAATCATTGCCGTTTTAATTGGATCATCACCAGCTGTCATAGATTTTTTAGCCTCTCCTACAATTTTCCTCAGTGCTACCTTCTTATTCATCTTTTTCTTTTTACCAATACTTTTTACGTTTGATTTTCTTTTTCTACAACCAGTCTTCTTCTTCTTGCTCTTCAAACCCATTCCGAATCGTCTCTTTAGCTTCATAATTTTGTTTACACTCCAAGCGGCGGCTTTTTCACCAATACCAGCGTCTTTTGATTGAACTCTTCGCCACGCTTTTTCAGCAAGTACTTTATCAGCCTCGTGACGTGCTTCTAAGTTTTCACGATTATTCGAGTAAGCTATATCGTGTTCTTTGCACGCTGCATCCAATTGATTAATACCAGGATCACCACGAGCTAATCTTTTAGCTAATTTTGTGCCAGGTCCACAGTATTGATAGCCAGGTATATGTAATTCAAACGGTAGTTTATTAATAATTCTATTAACTAAACTTTTACCTTTGACACGTCTATGCTCCATCACAGTAGCATAATGACTAATAAAAAAATCGTATAAAAGCCTATACTTATAGTAAAAATCAAAGAGTTGATGATACTACCGTGAGTTGTAAACATGAAGTTCCAACATCAACCAGCTAAATTACCAGTGACCAATTTTGATCAAATAGTTCAAGGTACTGGATTGAAAAAAGTTAAAAGACACGGTTCTCTGTTACCCAACAGTGTACGTGCTGTGTTTTGTGGTCCATCAAACTGTGGAAAGACTAATGCTTTGTTATCCATCATTATACATCCGAATGGATTGAGATTTGATAATATTTACCTCTACTCAAAATCCCTCGAACAGCCAAAATATAAGTTTTTAGAGTCACTTTTAAAACCTATAGAAGGCATTGGATTTTTTCCTTTCAATGAGCATGGAGATGTAATAAAACCTGAAGATGCTAAACCCAACTCATTAATGATATTTGATGATGTAGTATGAACATGCAGATTTTTTGGAATTCTTCCGTGTTTTAATATAGAATCCATTGCTTTGGTTACATCATTAGCACTTTTATTTTTTATAGGCACAGCCCAAGCGTACTTGGAAAATATATCAATCACTGTTAGTAAATATTTATAATTATTATTTACTTTTGAATAAGGAATCATTTCAACTAAATCAGCTTGCCAAGTCTCATCAAGTCCTCGAATATCAACATGGCGGCGTTGATAATTTTTATGAGCTGGTCTGTGAAGTTCATATGCTATTACCGATTTTTTATCTTCCATTTTTTTTCCTAATTCTTCTTGTTTCGGTTTCTTTCTTTTTAATTCTTGATTTTCTTTTTTCAACAAATCAAGAGAAGTCCTCAATGATACAACTTCTGAATGTAAATGGGAAATTATTTCTGATTGATCTTCTCTTATAGTCTTCTCTAATAAAGATAATTCTTTATTTATTAAATCACGCATAAATTTCAATGTTATCACGTCATTATCTTTCACTGGTTCTCCAACTTCACATAATCTTTTGTTTTCTAAATCAAATTGTCCATCAGAATTTATTTTAAATCCTCTTCCTGGAGCTCCTGGAGGCCCACTAACAACTGCTACAGTTTTCAAAGAACATCCAAATATATCAATTCTCATTTTTTTTTTTTTATTGTTCAGTTCACTTCAACAGTTCACAAACTAATGGTGAAATTCTGAAATATTACTTCTAATATATAATTTCAGCCTCTCTTAATTCTTCAATAATCGAAATAATTTCATTAGTATGACTGGTATTACCAGCTGATTGAGAGGCCATTAATAGACGTAATCTTTCAACCAGTTCATTAGGATCATCCCAGTATACATAATCCATATTTCTATTTTTCTTTTTTACTATCATGTGGCTAGGTAAACCCCCACCTTTCGAAAAGTTTGGATGTCTTTTTGCTAGAAATTCAACAACATAATTTTGGAACTTGGGTGACGGATCATTGAAAATACTTGTATCTGGCTTGTAATTTTTCCAATACATATTCGTTCTTTCAACAATATCTAAGTAGTATTTCTTATCATTCTGCGTTACTACAGAATCTTGAGGATCTTTTTTGAATAAAAATTCCAATAAACCATGAGTCATGGGATAAACTTTGTCTTGAACATTAATTTCATCTTTGTTGAAATAAATATTTGAATTTCCAATGTACATTGCTTTATTTTTTTTGCGAACACCATACCTGAAATCATTCTCTTTGTGATTTCGATTTAATTTTTGTATGTAAGTTTTTAATAAATGATCCGTTTTGGTAGGAGTACTTGAAGCTAGTGGTTCTGTGGATCGATGCTGTCTGTTGCTATTAGTGACACTTTCATCTTCTGAGATCAGACTATCAAAGTTATCTGGTTGATGGTCTGAGTTTTCATTTTTTGTTTCTTCTTTTATCTCTTTTTTTATATTTTCTTGTTTAATTTTTCGCCCTGATGATTCAATAAGAGTTTTTAATGGTGTGACTATCGGTTTGAACATTTCATCCATGGCTTTTTCAGCTGTATCTTTTCCTAACTTCAAGAGTTTATGTTTGCGTCGGATTGCATCACTTGCCCGGGAGATTTGATGTAAAACATCCTTTTGTTTTAAAATATCCTCCGACTTCATGTTGATTTAACAAACTACTTAACATGTATGATTATTATTTATCCGATACAGGTTAATTTATACTAATGAAACAGTCAAAACCCTTACGATACCTTCCATCATTTAATTCACTGTCTTTGTCAATTACTACAAAGCCATATTTATTATCGTTCCAACACGCTGAGCATAAGTCCTTGAAAGTATTGTATTGCATGTCAGTATTTACATGATCATCGTAAATGTGTTTTAAATTCATTTCATCTTGTCGAAATATAACTAAAAAATTAATATTGTCACGAATCAGATGTTTGGGAATGCGTGTATATGTTTGACAGAGATAAAAACTATCGACATTTTTATGTCTACCCATACAGAAATAGGCTTTTATATGATCCTGTTTTTCACATGCTACATCATCAAATGCTATTACTAGTTATTACAATTTAAAAAAATACTTACATGTTCTTCATTATACTCAAACATATCACGGATTCTGAAACAATCTTCCAATTCAATCTCTTCTTCACCATCTTCATTATACCCAAGAAGGTATTCATAAGTTGATCTATCCCATCTACGTTTGACTTGGATCCATCGTCGCCAACTTCCGAAATCCATCCCATCAAATAACTTGATCGGGATTGGAGAATAATTTAACATAAAATCAACATACTGCTTTTGTCTGTATGTCAATCGATTCCATATTAGTGGAACTCTATCCTCAATAATTGAATCCGATGCTAATTTCCCATTAGCATCATCACTGTTGTCATCTAATTCGAATAAATTTTTTATGTTTAGCGATTGGTCTTGCCAAACGCCGCCTTTTTTTAAGTATTTTCTAATATCCTTGCGAACTCGAAACTCACGAATAAGCTTTTCTTTTAATATTTCAACAATTGCAAGGATTGTTAAATACATTTTGATTGAGTGTATTTTAACGTTAGCACGCACAAAAAATTCACAAAAAAGAACTCACTAAAACTTACAACTGCTCAGTTGAAACGTCTTGAGTAGAATGAAAATATGATCTATTAAATTTAAGTTTTTCAACACATGTCTCTGTTAAAGAGAAAACTCGAGTGAGATGAAAAATTTTTACGATCGGTCAGACGTAAAACAGTGGGCCTTATGTATTATAGTTCTATACACATAAAAACTTGAAAAAAAATATTTTTTAAAAATATTTTTAAAAAAACAAATTATTTAACTAAGATCTGAACAATCTTTTGTTTTTTTTTTAATCATATAAATAATTTTTTTAGAAATCACTCCAACTGTCGAAAGCACTATTCGAAATATTTTTGTGATAATAAATTAAATAATAATAAATTTTTATTTATTTTATCCCTATTATTATTTCCGTTTATTATTATTATTACACAAACATAAGATTAATTAGTTAAAATTGAGTTTACAATAATCATGATCGTTCAATAATTAAAAAAAAAAAAAAGCTAACTAACGGCTATTTTTTATCTACAATGTTATTGTTAAATGATTTTTTGTTACAAAAATTTTATTAGCATTCTTAGAACTGTAAATCTCGGTTTGATTAAATAAATTATTTTATCAATGGTATAGATTCTTATATTTCAGCATCTGTTTATTTTAGAATGATTACGTGGTACCAACGGTCATATTGACACTCGATACTTAGAGCATAAGAAAAATTTTAGACATTGTAAATCTGTCATCACGTGTTCTGTAACGTTTCTTATTAATCATAGGTGGTCTTACTATTATTTGACTCACATATACATGTATGAATATATATGTATTTCTTGGATGCATTAATTTTTTATATAAATATTCTGAGATTACTTCCTTGACTTACAGAAGGAGTTTTAATCTCGCACTTTGCATATCTCAGTCAAAAAGAAATTGAATCTCACATCTAGCGTATATCATATGATTTAAAAAGTTTGATTTAACAACTGTTAGTGATTTATACAAGCATTAAATTCATTTTGCGAATTTTTTTTTTTTTTTGCAAATTTTTTTGAAAATTATTAACAATTGTTATTGATTTATACTAACATTAAGTTGTTTTTTTTTGCGAATTTTTTTTGCAAATTATTTTTTTGCGAATATGTCTCAACAAATAATAGAAGCTATTCACAGCCTGGTAGATACAGTGTCTGAATCTTATACCGATTTAGAATCTAACCAAGTGAGTGTTGAACAATGTGAACGGTGTTTTAATGTTTGCCAAGATACTATTAACTATTTTGATACTATCTTATCAGATCCGCAGACGAGTGTGTATGTGAAACGTAGTGTTAAAACACAGATTACCCTTCTGCATTGGTATAGTGAACAGTTTTTGTTATTGAGTGGTCAAGTTGCGGGTGGTGATTTAAATCAACCGAATAATTCTATTAAATGGCAAGATCTTGGGAATGCCTTTTCAAATAACATTAAGACTGGCTCAGTTATTAACCGTACTCATAAAAATATCGGGGAGTTTTTAACTTTTCCTGAGAATCTTGTTTGTGCAAAAGTTCAAAAAATGTTAAATAAAGTGAATAGTTTAAAAATCAACGTTGAATTTTTTGGTAAATTTGAGATTCCAACAGTAGATAAGCAAGGCCGGTTTGACCCCCCGATAAAGTAGATTTATGCATCACGACATTGGGTTTCTACCTTATCGACGGTCGTTGGTGGAGTTTCTGCAATATCGATGGTTGGTTTTTTGTGATTTACTTACCGACTGTTGTTAGGGATTATCATCGGTTTGTTGGTCGATTTTTTTACCGACTGTTGGGGGATTATCATCGATTTGGTGATCGATATTTACCGACTGTTGGGGTGATTATCATCGATTTGGTGATCGATATTTACCGACTGTTGGGGGTGATTATCATCGATTTGGTGATTGATATTTACCGACTGTTGGGGGATTGTCATCGATTGTTTGAGGTCAAAATGCTACCACCCCAACAGCGGAGCTGATACCTTTACCGTGTATCAGCTTTGGTGTTGATGTGATATGCACTTATTTGATGTGATGATGAATTTTGTATATATTCAAATGACTTGTAGTATAAGTATATGCGAGAAAGTTCGATACTCACACCGCTCTGGTGGGATGAAATGTAGCTATTGAAGTCTGTTTATCGATTTGTGGTAAGTTTTATCGACAGTCTGATGTCAACTAGCGATCTATGTTATCGACAATCGGTATTATACCGAGTGATGTTCTGTTTTATCGATGTGGGGTAAGAGTTTTTTGAATTTTAACGCTTTTTAGCCCCCTACTCTCTCGATTACGTCATGTTTTTACGCCATCCGACAAGTTTAAACCTGTTTTTTAGTGTCGTCATCGTGAATTTTAACGTTTTTTACCCCCTCTTCTCTCGATTACGCCATGTTTTTACGTCATCCGACAAGTTTAAACCTGTTTTTGGCGTCGTCGTCGTCGTTGTTGGGAGGGGATCGTTGGTGGGGAGTTATACTTACTTGCCTCCAAATTTCAGTTTTCTGCCTGCAGTTACTTCAATCAGTCGTTCAGTTTAAAAAAAATCTGTGTCTTTTTTTAAAAATATTTAAAATTGTGTACTCTACGGAAAATCAAGTAATTCATTTATTTCATTATTCTATTTTATAACTAATTTCTACTATTATTATTATTAACTATTTTCTATCTATTTCTTAGCTTAATAATTCAAAAATGGATTTGAGTGCTATCAATAAAATCAACAACTTACCGAACGTTCCACCAACTAAAAAGTTTGAAGAACTGCAACTAAACAAGATTTATCAAATCACGGAAATTAAGAAAGTCAACACAAAATATGGACCGAAAATTTTGGGAATTGTGGAAAACGAGTTTTTAATTTTCTTCCCGAATCGAACCAACCGGATGCTTATTGATGATGAAGAGCAGTTAACTTCACTGATCGATTTGGCCTCAGCAGGAGAACTTCACTTGAATTATTTCGGAACGGCTTATCACAAGTTTGAATTTCTTATTAAACCTTCATAATTAAAAATGTAATAAATAAATTAATTCAATTAAAATGTTAAAAAAAAAAAATGTACTTATGTGTTCTGAAATATTATACTTTAAAAAAAAATATACATGAAAAATTTACAGAAAAAAAAAGTTTTTTTATTTACAACATCCATATTGTTATGTAAAACATTTTTTTTAATATTAATTTTTTATTAATATTAATTTTTATTAATAATTTCTTTTCTTTTGAAGACCGTCATAATTTTTCGTTCGTTTGTAGACCAGGTAATAGGATAATTAGAATCCATGTCCCTTACTTAGATACTTAGTCTGGAACCTCAATGCATTTAAGATTTTAAAGCTTAACAAACAAGTAAATGGAGTTTTGTATACGTAAATGAACTAGTAGCCGTTTAAAAGAAACATTGGAAGATGTTATCGGGGTATTTTCAAATCTAAAGCTGCCCTTAAATGCACTGTGGCACTAAAGTCCGGACTGGGAAATTTTCGTAATTATAATTTCATTAAGAATATCTTCGGGTCTACTGTGTAGACGTATCATAAAAAGATTTTAACTTAAGCTTAGAAAGATAATAATTTTTCGATAATAAGTAAAATTCTTAAACAACGCTTTTAACCTATAGCCTAAAATAATTTAGTTAAAACACGTGTTAAGATAATAAATAATTAAAAGTAAAATAGATTCATAAAGTGAAATCAACTAAAGCAATTTGAATTAACAAGATTCCTCAACTTTATCAGGTACATTTTAATTATTAATATTTGTGAATTTAATAATTTGGCAAAATCGTTATATGAAAGAAAATATTAAATTTCAACCATAGTGTAATAGTTGTAACAATTGTAATAATTTTGTAACTTAATTAACTTTTAATTTAAATAATATATGTATTAAAATTATTCAACTACATCAATTTATTCAAACAAACCTATCATTCTCAATAAATTAAAACTCGGAAGTTCCCGGTCTATTAGCCTAACACGCTAGGACCAAATACTTAAACACATTAAATATTTTAAATGTAAAATTAATTAATTACCCTAAATTAATATTTTTTACATAACATTTTTGGCGCTCGAACAGAGACACCGAAGTTTTATTGAGAAATTCAGTTATTAAGACAGATTTTGAATACACAGAACGAATAATATTTTCTTTCAAATTATATTTGTATTAATTCAAAAGTGAATTTTTTTTGTATACTGTATTTCATGTTTTATTTTGTATTCTATTTATTTGAAACATTTGGGAATTGAAACTTGGTTGTTTAATAATTTAAAATTTATCAGTTAAATTTTTTTTATTATTTCGAAATTTATTTAAATTTTTTTTGTTTGTTGAATTGAAAATAATTTAAAACGTTATTGCCGTCATGAATCAATGTCGGATAACGACAAACCTTACTCTTTGAGAAAGCACGGAGAAACACCTTTCCCAGAAGGGTTACCACCAACCACTAGAAAAAAATTTCAATTCACTGATCCACCCGACGCGAATGCAACCGTAGATTCAGGGGTCGGGAAATCTTTAATACACCCGGAATATACTTCGGACGAAGATTCAGAGGAAGAACCAACTGTTAAAAACTCAAATAATTCGGATTTAGACAACCTTAGTGCTAATACTCTTAACGATAATAGTGAAAATAATTCGGTTATCGAACAAGATAAAGTCGAAGGTGTTTTGTCGGTCCAAAATCCAATCGATCTTAATTTAGTAAATCAAATTCATCAAGAAGGTCTAGAAAATATAAATAATATGGCATTAGCGGCTAATCAAAACATTTCTTTAAATGACGCGCTTACCTTTGTTCCTCGGTTTGACGGAGTCCCGAGTGAATTAACAGATTTCTTAAATTGTTGTAATGACGCAAAGTCCGTTTTACCGGATGTTGCGGAGAGTAATTTGACAAAATTGATATACGGTAGTAAACTCAGTTCTAAAGTACGGGCTTCCCTTAATAGCGAAATACCGGCATCGGTCGCGATTCTAACAACAGCTTTGAAAAAAATATATGTCCCTTCTAAAACTTTGTTCCAATTACAAGGGGAATTAGGTACAATTTATCAATTAGACAACGAATCTGTCGTAGACTTTGCGAACCGCCTACGAAAAAAGGGCCGCGAAATAGTCGAGTGTCATGCGTCGCTAAATCCCGATTTACCACAGGCAGGAAAAGACGCTTTTAAAAATAATACAGACACGTCCGTTTCGGGATGTTTTGTACAAAACTTGCGGAATGAGATTGACCAACGTATGCCTGTGTGCGCTAATGCGGAGGAAGCGTTACAGAATGCTATTAATATCGAGAGGAAATTGAACGCACGAAAGGAATTACGCCGCGAACCCAAAGAAAAGAAATCTAACGAAGAAAAGAAAAAGAGCGATGAAAAAATCAAAAATTCTTCTAAGAGTGTTAACTTTACAACAGGATCCCAGAATAAGCCCAATAAACCCTCCACATCGCAAAACAATAACAAGAACAAAAATAATAACTATCAGAATTTTAATAGTAATCAAAATAGTAGTTCGAGTACGGTAACTTGTTATAATTGTCACCAACCAGGTCACGTTATGAAAAATTGTCCAGACCTCCAGTGTCAAATTTGTTTTGAAAAAGGACATTCTGCCAAAAATTGTCCTCTATTAACAGGGAAAAATGATCAAACTAACTTTTATACTCGTGCGCGATGTCAATTGTGCGGAGTCAGGGGACATACAGCGAAATACTGCGATCAAAATCCGAATAGAATAACTTCAAATGCAAATTCAAGTCCGCGGATTAATAATAATATTAATAGTAATAACAACAAGGCTAATACGGGAAAATTTTGCAACATTCATCAAACGACGAGCCATAATACGGAAGAATGTAAATTTGCGAAACGACTACAGAATGCTCAACAAAATTCTTTTCCAAAGGAAGCGGGAAAAAACAACCGACCGATACACGTTGTCAAAACATCGGAAGCATCGAGCGGAGACGATTCCGAGTAATGAAAGTAAAATTAAATTTAGATTTGGATAATTTACCCTACGCTGTAGTTGGTAAGTCATCCAAAACCGGTGACGTGATTATGATGCTGGATTCGGGTGCGTCACCAAATTTAATTAAAGCTAAGTATTTATCGGATAATACAAAAATTGATCTAAATAACATAATAGACTTGCATGGGATATCAAACGTCCCGGTTTTTACTTTGGGTAGTGTGACAATTAAACTTTTTGATAGAGACGCTGTATGTCACGTGGTTCCAAACGACATGACTATTCCGCACGCTGGTTTGGTCGGATCAGACTTTTTTGCAAAGCACGGTGCGAAAATAGACTATAAGAATAGAGTTTTAGAAGTGGATCACGAAAAATATCCCTTTAAACAATCTAATAGGGTCGAAAACGGGGTCATGTATGTTCCCCGACGCAGTGAATCTACCTTTTTTGTTAATATCAAAAACCCAGAAGTAAAAAAGGGTTATATTCCTAGGTTAAAAATTTGTAAGGGTGTATTTGCGGGGGATTGTTTAGTCAAAGTTCGGAAAGGACGGGCCTACATGCAAATTTATAATACAACCGATAATGAGGTCGGCATTATGATTCCTACTTTAAAGGTCCAAGAAGTCGAACAAGTATATGAGCCTACCCCTGTTGATCCAAATGACCCCCAAGAAGACATACATCAAAGTCTCGGAATTTCTAAACACATTTTTACAGTCGTTAAAGATTTTGAATTCACAAATAGATTTGAACAGATTAAACCTTTTTTGAATTTAGATTATTTAGATAACGAAGAAAAAGGACATGTTGAACGTTTAGTAAGAAAACATGCCGATCGGTTTTACATCCCAGGAGAACCATTAAAATCTAGTAGTTGATATAAACATAGAATTCCAACGAATTGTGATTTTCCGATTTCCACAAAACAGTATCGAATTCCCCATCATTTGAAACCTGAAGTCGAAGCTCATGTTAAAGAGGGACTCAAAACAGGCATTATAAAGCCTTCTGAGTCGCCCTATAATAGCCCCATTTGGATCGTTCCGAAAAAATCGGATTCGCAGGGAAATAAGAGATGGCGTGTCGTGATAGATTTTCGTTTGCTAAATGAAAAAACAATTACCGACGCGTACCCCCTTCCAAATATAGTAGAAATTTTGGATCAACTTGGCGGCTCACAATACTTCTCAGTCTTTGATTTGGCATCAGGTTGTCACCAGATCGAGATGGATCCTAAAGACAGTCACAAGACAGCTTTTTCTACTCCACAAGGGCATTGGGAATACACTCGTATGCCTTTTGGATTAAAAAATGCCCCAGCAACCTTTCAGAGGTTAATGGATACTGTACTGACAGGTCTTCATGGAGTCTCGATGTTTGTGTACCTCGACGACATCATTGTTTTTGCCAAAAATTTAGATGACCATGAAAAGAAAATCGATGAATTGATGGATAGATTGCGACGAGCGAATTTACAATTACAATCGGAAAAATGTAATTTTCTACGACCAGAGGTGAGCTATTTGGGTCACATAATAAGTCGTGATGGATTAAGACCAAATCCCGATAAAATAAAAGCCGTCGAAAAATTTCCTGTCCCGAAGAAACAACGAAACATACGGGAGTTTTTAGGTTTAACCGGATATTATCGTCGTTTTATTAAGAATTTTTCAAGAATAGCTAAACCCTCGACAAAGTTATTAGAGAAGGACGTGGAATTTAAATGGGACGATAAAACTCATGCGGCTTTTGAAGAATTAAAATCAGCTCTTTGTACCGCACCCGTATTACAATATCCAGACTTTTCACAACCCTTTATAATAACAACTGACGCTTCTGGACTCGCGATCGGGGCTGTACTATCGCAAGGAGAGATCGGTAAGGATCGTCCTATCGCGTATTTCTCCAGAGTATTGAGAGGTGCCGAAGTAAGATACGACACTTACGAGAAGGAAGCGTATGCCATGATTCAAGCGGTTAAAAATTTCAGAGCGTATGTTTATGGTCGTCCATTTGTCATAGTAACAGACCACAAACCTTTAGTTTGGTTCTGCACCGCCACAGACGGAAATTCTCGTGTTTTGAAATGGAGATTAAAATTAGCCGAACATGAATATGGAGTTGTCTATAAACCAGGCAAAATTAATTTGAATGCGGACGCGTTGTCCAGAAATCCCGTGGAACCGGTACATGTCACAACCCGAGCACAAAAAGCAAGAGAAGAACTTGAAGAAGAGTTTCGACCAGTAAGAAATAACTACAAGAAACCTGCAGTAGAAACACCGAAGACTTCTCTGCAGGAAAAGGAAACTGCAGTAGAAACACCGAAGACTTCTCTGCAGGAAAAAGAACCTACAGTGGGAACACCGAAGACTCCCCTGCAGGGAACAGTGGGTGCTCCAACCAAGAAGAGGGGAAGACCGCCTAAACATCGAGAGAAATCTGATGAAAAACGGATTGACCCGAGCGAGGTAATGCCTTCATTAGATCTTGATGTTAATGTAGAATCCGACGCGAATTCTGATGACGAATCGAGTTCCAGTGACTCGGACAGTTCGATCGAAACCATCAACGATTTAAAAAGAGAAGAAGGCAACAAAGCAACCAACATTATAGCAACGAAGGATCTATTTCAGTACCGACATGATAACATGGTATATTTTTTAAATGGAGATGGGCAACCTTGCGATGAGGGTGCTCGATCGTTGAAATCAATTGGTAAACTTCCTAATGTTGGGTTCATAGACACCGGTCAAGTGTATTGGACCAAGAAAGGAAATACGAACCATTTTGGATTGGTGATTCGCGGAACAAGCGGAGAATCAATTATACGTGTCAGAAGCAACATCGCCAAATGTCTAGTAAAGCTCAAAGGAATATTGAAGGACAAAAGAATAACAAATTTCTCAATAGCGTTTTCAGAATTCATTGAAAATGTATCGTGGAAAGAAGTATTGTCGATAGTTCATGATATTTATGAAAATGAGCCAATAAAAGTAATAATTTGTCTTGGAACGATTCGATATGTTCCATACGACGAACGCGATCAAATATTTTATGAAGCCCACAAGTCAGCAATTGGGGGGCACAAAGGGGTTTCGAAGACGTATAATCGGATTAAAACAAAATATTATTGGGAAAATTTGAGGCAAGATATTCAGATACGCATCCAACAGTGTCTAGAATGTCAGCTCAAAAAACTCGTCCGCGTCAAAACAAAACAACCAATGTTGATAACCGATACCCCCGGGACCGTTTTCGAAAAAATTGCTATGGACATAGTAGGTCCATTGCCGGTTACTGAACAGGGTTTTGAGTATATTTTAACCATTGAAGATCAACTTTCTAAATTTTGCATAGCATCACCATTGAATAATATGTTAGCAACAACAGTTGCTGATGTGTTTATCAAGCGCTTCATCTGTACGTTCGGGGCCCCGAAAGTCTTGTTGACGGACCAGGGCCGAAATTTTATAAGTTCTTTTATGCAAAGAATTAGTAAGAGATTTAAAATTAAAAAGATACAGACAACAGCATTTAGACCGCAATCAAATGGTTCTCTAGAACGTACCCATCACGTTCTGGGAGAATATTTGAAACAATTTGTGAGTCGAGACAATGAATGGAATAACTGGCTTGAGTTAGCGACCTTTTCCTATAATACTTGTGTTCATGAGGGAACTAAATTTACTCCCTATGAACTTGTTTTTGGAAAAGTCGCTCGTGTACCGACTAGTGAACCCCTCCATGAACTCGATTGTTTACCAACCTATAACGACTATATCAGCAAATTAGTAAATAGATTAATAAACATTCGCGAATTAGCCCGTGAAAATTTAATTAAAGCAAAAGAGAAATCGAAAGAAATACACGACAAACACATAAAATTTGTAACGTTCAAAGCAGGAGAAAATGTTTTCCTTTTGAAAGGGCCCAAACCCAATAAATTCGGGGACCATTATGATGGGCCATATAAAATTCTAGAGGTTTTCCCTAATGGGAACGTAAGTCTAAAAATCGGGAGTAAGACAAAAGTCGTACATCCGAATCGTCTTAAGAAAATAACCATTGAAGTTTCAGCTCCCAAAAAGAAACGAACTAAAGTCGCGGACCCAGATCCCGACTTTAGACATTAATTAATAATTTATGTTTCAGATATGAATATTCAGCTTTTTATTGTCATGGCAATGTATTGGGGCTGTTCCGAGGCCATAATTGGGTATGATTGTGGTAGTAAGATTTTAAATATGACTACCATATCGCTAGTAGACATTGATGAATGTGATATAGAGGAAAATCGGGTAGAAACGTCCCTCCCTGAAATTGCGCTCTTACAATTGAATGAGTATCAACATACTAACGCTATACAATGTAAAATAGAAATTCATCGTGTCATCCAACATTGTGGATGGCAGTCTTATAATTCCATAGTAAGTCAGGGAATAAACGAATATATCTACCCGATTTCTCGCGAATTATGTCAGGTCGCGCATGACCATAAGACACTACGAATTGGTAACACATTCATTGATGGTCTCGAAATAAATACCACCACGGTACGTAGTATGAGTTTGGCAGGCAGTGTTAACTCTAACGCTGACTGTACCAACTCACAGTATTCTGATCCCTTCGGTACCTGGGACGATGTGTTTGTCATCCGCGGTCGCGGATAGTCCAAACATCTTGCGTCAGCATGGGACCCGGGCCTCGATGACTCTCTCAGGGAGCAACCTGAGCTGCAAAGATGGCTGAAATACTGTTTATAAAAACTAATCTGGAGTTGATTCAAGTCAGTAGATCTACGGACTTTCTTGAGCACAGAACTCTGTCCGACTTGAACCTCTCCAGATCCTTAATCCAATAAAACTAAAATTACATTAAACACGCTGTTAAATCCTTTGGTGCGAGCGCCTTTCAGCTGTTCCACCAATTCAAATCCTTTCGGTACAAGGGCTCATTAGCCGTTTCACCGATTAAAATTTCCATGGTGTGAGCGCCTTTCAGCTGTTCCACCAATTCAAATCCTTTCGGTGCAAGGGCTCATTAGCCGTTTCACCGATTAAAATTTCCATGGTGTGAGCGCCTTTCAGCTGTTCCACCAATTCAAATCCTTTCGGTGCAAGGGCTCATTAGCCGTTTCACCGATTAAAATTTCCATGGTGTGAGCGCCTTTCAGCTGTTCCACCAATTCAAATCCTTTCGGTGCAAGGGCTCATTAGCCGTTTCACCGATTAAAATTTCCATGGTGTGAGCGCCTTTCAGCTGTTCCACCAATTCAAATCCTTTCGGTGCAAGGGCTCATTAGCCGTTTCACCGATTAAAATTTCCATGGTGTGAGCGCCTTTCAGCTGTTCCACCAATTCAAATCCTTTCGGTGCAAGGGCTCATTAGCCGTTTCACCGATTAAAATTTCCATGGTGTGAGCGCCTTTCAGCTGTTCCCCAGGTCCAAAAACCTCCTTCGGAGATGAGGGCTCATTAGCCGTCCTATCCGAATTTCCTCCTCGGTCCATGCCACGGAAAGGCAGGCGTTCACGTCATTCGGGTCGGGCTGTATAAAGGGGCCGTTCATTTCAGTTGCGGTCGCTTCAACTGTCCATGCCCATAATCTCCGACGAGGAGCTAGAAGTATCGCGAGTGCAGGTAAATTGTGCTACCGACGTACTTCAGGGCAATTATTCGCCCAGGTCGCCATCTCCGTCGCTGCAGGAACCATCGAGCACTGGACTATTAATTCCTGGAAATCATCCAGCCTTTTGGGCGGACGTATCACGTTCTTGGGCACTCAAGGCCATCGACCTTCCGGAATATTTCCAACCACCAGGTGAAACAATTCCGCTTCGAGATCCACGGTACGGCTACTACTCTGAGGAGCACTTTCTCCGCACCGGATTTGACAGCTACCCTCCGTTTGAAGCCAGGGGGCTCGCTCAAAAAGGTATTATTTGGGCAAAACTATGGGGTCCGTAATGGTGAGTCTTTAAATTATTAGAGAGGTAAAAGTAAGCTCATCTGTGACGGCACGCCGGGGGTCAATAGATCACCCAACGATGTCAAACCTGAATTTTATTCGTCAGTTCTTAATTATTAAATTTAAAATCACCAATAGAAATTTAGAAGCGAATTAAAATAATTCCCAAAAATTGAGAACGTAACAGGCAAAATCGTTATATGAAAGAAAATATTAAATTTCAACCATAGTGTAATAGTTGTAACAATTGTAATAATTTTGTAACTTAATTAACTTTTAATTTAAATAATATATGTATTAAAATTATTCAACTACATCAATTTATTCAAACAAACCTATCATTCTCAATAAATTAAAACTCGGAAGTTCCCGGTCTATTAGCCTAACACGCTAGGACCAAATACTTAAACACATTAAATATTTTAAATGTAAAATTAATTAATTACCCTGAATTAATATTTTTTACATAACAATATCTTATTACAAAAAAAAAACATGATATTATTTTTTCTTATTATCTAAATCTTAGTTTATAATAATCTCGGTCTTTTAACTGTCTTTTTACATATTGAAGATTTGTAACCCCAAGGTAAAGTATCTGTACTATTTTCGAGTAATTGACGTTTATCGTCTCCCCAACTTAAAGCTAATTTTTCTTTTTGAAGCATCGTTTTAACTTCATGCATTTCACTTCTTATAATATATTGATCTTTATTTACATTTGTATGATCCATAAGACATTTTTTATAATCATCAAACGTGATAGTTCGCAAAGTTGAACTATTGACACCTTTTGCACGCATCTTAACCTTATCATCTTCCTCAGCATTATATATTTTAAAACAATAAAGTTTTGCTCTAAGCCCTACAAATTCTGACATAATTTTTCCATTGTTTTCATCTTTCATTAAACCTAATACTTTTTTATTAACTAACGGTATATTGTAGATATTATTCGGTGGATAATCGGAGGTATCAAACTTTGTAATATCACGTTTGATGATTTCATACACATTAGGTACTGTAAAGTGATAAATTAGACTGTCGGTATCTGTATACATTAATTTAGAATCCTGATTTTTAAAATTTTTCTTTACATAATTATAGTGAAAATCGTATATATAAGTTTTTGACATATCTAAAATACAAAAACCTACATAGATTGGTTTATTGAATTGCACTTTTACAACATTCATTTGAATAATTATCATACTTTCATCAAAAACCGTAAGACTATGAAAATTTGGTTTGCAAATCATATCAGATGCACCATATCTGCCAGACCATCGTGTGACTATTCTGACATCTTTGTATTTCCTAACATTTTCCATAGTCTTACCAAATACTGCATTGTTCATTAATTTATAAAAATCTTTCTCAAATTCATTTTTTGCTGCTTTTCTACAATCAGTGTTCTTATCTATATACGGTTTTAACCATGGTGACTCTTTAAATCTTAAAACTCTATGTATTTTCGTTAATTTTAATCCTAATTCTAAACATTGTTTTAAATTTCTATAATGTATTACATAATTTTTTTTATCATATAAAGTAGTTGCTAATTTTGTTTGCTTTTTTTCTGGAGGTAAAAAGTGTTCTGGACATAATGGCAAATCTTTATGTAAATCATATAATTCTTCCGGATATTTCAGATCAACCTCGAGTATATAGCCAAAACCATTGGTATTATTATTTAAAAATTTATCAATTTCTTGATTAATATCAAAATTTAACTCAACCCATTCAAATGAGTCTGTTGGTAAGGGCATACTCATCGATGCACCATACAAATTATTAACATCGAAATACATTAAATATGATTCCGGTTTATTTGAATCAAATTTATCATCCATATATCTATTATTCGCTAACGCATACCTATTTGTACACTGAGAAACACCACCTCTGATACCTTTTTCAATGAATAACATAATTTCCGGATCATCTAGCAATTCTAATTCTACACCAGTATACTTTAACATCGCATCAAAAGCTAATCCTGGAATTGTATAATAGTGCAAAGAATCTAAATTATATGTATTCAAGCAATTACTTCTAAAATTTTCAAATACATCAGCTAATAGAAGTACATCAGTTTTAAGATACAAATCAGAATATTTTCCCAATGTTTTTAAATTAAATTCTTTCCATACTGATTGAGCAAAAGCATATTCTTCATCTGATATATTTTCGTTCGATAATTTAGAATAAAAATGTTGAATTTCAGGTAACTGTTTATCATTTGATTTATCATTACTGCTTATGTACTCATATGGAAAAACCCCTTTTCTCGTGACTAATCTAAAATTTTCTGGATCATTATAATGAAGTTTAGTTATCTTTTTATCATCATCTTTTAGATTTGATGCTAATTTATTTAAACTTGAGGCCATAAATTTAAATGAGTCTATGAATCTTAGATTAACGCATGTTTTTTCAACATACTTAGTAAAAGAAATATAACGCTCTTTAGTGATTGGTAATATTTCAATTTTACCTTTGAAATTTGCAGCTAAAGACTTTATTATAAAATGAGAGTCATAACCGGACATATTATGAAAAACTACTGGTATAGTATGTGAATTTTTATAATTTAAATTACATGATAAATGAGCAGGCCCTCTATAATATCCAGTAAAATGATTATGATCATAACATTTATCCTGAGAATTTATAATTGACTTTTGACAAATATAGCAAATATTCGCATGTTTATGATCTTCTAATTGCTGTTTCGTTAAAGGTTTCATAGGTATTGGATTTTTTAAGTATGAATCTACTTCAATTGCAAAATTTTTAAGTTTACCCACAAACCAATCAATGCAATTTTCTGAACGATTTATTTCAAATTTAGATAATTTATTGTTATAATTACAAAAGCGATAAAATGCAATGCTGTGAGGAATATGAATATCCGTATCATCATCGATGGGTGTCAGTGTACATTCTAGATCTGCATAAATAACAAATGGTACAGTATCCTAATATTGAAAATTTTTAAACTTTAATATTTTATTTTCCTCTGTTGGAAATACCATGTGAACTTTATTAATTTTTAAACAATCTTTTCTATGACGTTCAAAAGATTTTCTTATTTTAAAATGATTTAAGCATCGATTACAGAAGAAATGTTTCTTTTCTGTTTTTGTTATACTACTTGTTACTAAAGCTGATAAATTATTAATTAATGCAAAATGATAAATCGGTTCATAATCATCATAATCATCGCTCTTCATATTTAAATTTATATTAGTTTGTATTATTAAAAGATGAATAGTTTTTACATTAGAATTCATAGATTTACTTAAATATACCGGAATTATTACACATTCATCAGATTTTTTATCTGATTTTTCACCAGAAAAATCAGATTCTAAACCGTATACATTAATAGATAAATTGTTCATTTTTTCAATTTTCACAATATCTTTGATTTGAATTGGAAAATTAATACCATTGTATTTAAGTACCTCACTAAAATGTGGATAAGAAGTAGTTCTCTCGCTGTGACCCGTCCTTGAAGGGTGAATAGCAGCTACAACACACCACAGGAAGCAGTATTCATCAAAGTTTTGAATGTTCAAAACTGCATGTCGGTTGATTATCTTCTGGGGCATCCTCACAAAAGTTGAGATTCCAGCATGAAGGGGTTGATATTTCGACATTGTAATCACTAAATTTGAAATTTCAGATAAACGCCATCCGGATTTTTCTTGACAGAATTCTTCGATTTTTCTTATCAAGGCATTGGTTACGTGATCTCTATACCAATCAGCAATGTCTGTAGATGCTAATATTTCACGATTTTGTGTAACAAAAGATTTCATTTCTTCTCTGTTGGTTGTAGGAATCTCAAATTTACCAAAAAATTCAACGTTGATTTTTAAACTATTCACTTTATTCAACATTTCTTGAACTTTTGCACAGACAAGATTCTCAGAAAAAGTCAAAAATTCACCGATATTTTTATGAGTACGGTTAATAACTGAGCCAGTCTTAATGTTGTTTGAAAAGGCATTTCCAAGATCTTGCCATTTAATAGAATTATTCTGTTGATTTAAATCACCACCCGCAACTTGACCACTCAATAACAAAAATTGTTCACTATACCAATGCAAAAGGGTAATCTGTGTTTTAACACTGCGCTTTACATACACACTCGTCTGAGGATCTGATAAAATAGTATTAAAATAGTGATTGACACAAGTATAAACGAAAACACGTAAGTCTTGTACACTATTTTTACATACCTTGTTAATATTTATAACAGCAAAAGAATATTTTTATATATGAAAATATATAAATAGTCACACTCATATAATTCACTGATTTGTAATGATATATTTTAATTGATGTTCAATATGCTTATTGACTGTAAATCACAAATTATAAATAGCACTTTACGCGCAGGCGCTAGAAAAAAAAATGGCGGAGTCACCGTGGGCATAATTCAAATTTCATTTGAGTATAATTTAATTTACACGAAACTATTTCTCACATTATACCCCGTGAAGTTTTACGCGATATAACCAGAAGACTTAGTCGGTTAAATCGGAAACTTCACGGAGTACGGCTTAAAACTCATTGAGTATTGTGATGCACCCAGTGCATCCAACAGGTGACGCTACCTGTTATTAGAGCACTATCTATTATGAGAGCGCGAATTCAAACGAAATATTCAAACTAGTAAATATTAAATGATTAAAATTAGTTAATATTCCAGTCCTTTATTTAATGCTTTTACTCTTACCAGTTGTAAAATAAACATCTTTTAGTTAACTCTGTTTTATTTACAAAAGAAAATAAAATAAAATAAAAAAAAAACATATTTCGGTACAAAGGTACATTGTAACCGAATTTTCAAAACCCATAAAAAGTACTTGAGTAATTCAAGGACTTTCTCGCAAGATGAAACTTAAAACCCTATGAGGAAAAGTCGTAAAAGACACGTGTGAAATTCAATAGACCCTTGTTCTAAAGTAACAAAGAATAATAAAAAAAAAACATATGTAACTAAACAAAAATAATATTGTTAAATAACATTTACTGTTAAAATCTAACTTTATATAATATTGTAGTTAAGCAAAATTGAGTTAAAATAATTAATAATTAGTATCTTATATTTAATTTATAACTAATAATTATTAGTTAACTAATTTACTATTAAATCATTATCTAATTATTATTTAATTTATAATTAAATAATAATATCTATTCTTTTATACAGGATAATAATTAAACTGACTTATAATTTTATTAGAAAACTCGAATGTAAAATGATAGAAATAATATTTAATCCAAATTATTAATTATTCAAACTCAAACATTAGTCCAACATATTATAAATAATATAATATATATAGTTTCATGTTATAGTTTATTATAATTTTATTGTAACTTAATTTCAAGTTAATTATAAGTTAATTTTATTATAAATAGATTTTAAAAAGGGTTTGTTAAATTAATAAGAATAGTTGAATAAACATAATGACTGTATTGCTAAAAGTATATATAAGTGAAGTCCAACTTTCAGGCCGATAGGCTGAAGTAAATATATATAGATATAGAGAAAATACATGTTAGTGTATAAGGATCATTATACATTATTCCTTAGAGTGGATGTATGTGTGGAAGTTATGGTGGGAGAAGAACGGAGTTTGAAGATCTTCGGAAAAACTATGTAACGACACTTCTCATCGAGAGATTAGATTGCTAAGATCACGTCATTGTAAACCTCAATTTTATATTTTCAAGCTTTTAATATCTTGTCAACTTGAATAATAAATTAAAAAGAACTAAATAATTTTGATCAAAATTAAACTACGTCTAAATAGAATTCTTTTATTTAAAATTATTCCTTTCCCGCACTGAAACCGAGTATTTTAATACTCCCGGGCGAAAGAACTACAGTAAGTAAAGTTTTAAATAAATAAAAATAACATCCACTAGATGAAAGCATAACAGTATTATACGTATAGTATTTTACGTGCCCACCCCTGATCAGCCTGATCAGTAGTGACGCTTAGGTGTGACATTAGTAAATGGGCGTGTTCGACCAACAAAAATTTCTAATTTTGTACTTAATTTAGTAAGTTATTAAAGTTGTAAGTGTACGCATGTGTACTAACTCACAGTTACAACTTAGGTGAACCGAATGCATCCATTGCCGACGAATTAACAAATGTACTTAGTATACATAAAAGATTAGTATACATCAAAAACGGGACTTGGCGCCAAACTTTACCGGGTCTGTGGATTGGTGACGTTGCAATAAATTTAACATAACCTAACTATTCACATAATGAATAAAATTAGTAAATTATTTTTTTTTTTAAAGTTTATTTATTATTAACAAGATATTGATTGATTGTAATAATTTACAACTTTAATATCTTCAATAGACGAATGTATACATGTCTGAATATACGTTTATATTTATATTTCTGTATATTTTTATATTTATTAATGTTTAATTAGAAAATAACATTACATATATCTGAAGACAGAAATATACATGTATATACGTAAGTATATATATTTATATATTTGTACTGAATAGCAATATGACTGTGAATATACAGTTATTTCTTGTATGTAATTTAGGATTTTTTTTTATTCTATTGTAAAAAAATTTCTACTGTAGAAAAGATATTAGAAGTCTGCTGTTTGAGAAAGAAAGAAATGAATACATAAACTGTCTGCAGTGCGGCTGATAAACTATAAAAAGTCTGCTTTGCAACTAAGAAATAGATAGATTAAAAGTCTGCTGTGCGGCTAACAGATGAATATTTTAGCAGTCTGAGGTACGACAAAAAAATAAAGATATTTACAGTATGCTGTGCAGCTAAAGAACTATTAAGTCAGTTTTAAGACTAGAAAATAAAAATACTTAATCTTCTGTGCGGCTAATAAACTATTAAAACTCTGCTTTACGACTAGAAATAATAAAAATTGACAAGTCTGCTATGCGACTGAGCAATAAAAAAATTAACAGTCTGCTGTGCAGCTGAATAAATATAAAAAGTCTGCTGTGTGACCAAGACATAAATAAATTCATAAACTGCAGAGAAAATAATAAATTATTGAATGTCTACTTTGCAAAAAAAAAGATATTAACAGTCTACTGTGCGGCTGATGAACTATTCAATGTCTGCTTTGCGACAAACGAAAATTGACAAGTCTGCTGAGAAACTAATAATTAATACAATAAGAATCTGCTGTGAGGCTGATAAACTATTAAATGTCTATTTTGTGACAAAAAAAAATTTAGAAGGCTGCTGCGCGACTAAAATTAAATAAATTTACAGTCTGCTGTGCGGCTGAAAAATTATTAAATGCCTGCTTTGCGACAAAAAAAAAAATTGAGAGTCTGCTGTGCGATTCAGAATAGATAAATCTACAGTCTGCTGTGCGGCTGAAAAATTATTAAATGCCTGCTTTGCGACAAAAAAAAAAATTGAGAGTCTGCTGTGCGATTCAGAATAGATAAATCTACAGTCTGCTGTGCGGCTGAAAAATTATTAAATGCCTGCTTTGCGACAAAAAAAAAAATTGAGAGTCTGCTGTGCGATTCAGAATAGATAAATCTACAGTCTGCTGTGCGGCTGAAAAATTATTAAATGCCTGCTTTGCGACAAAAAAAAAAATTGAGAGTCTGCTGTGCGATTCAGAATAGATAAATCTACAGTCTGCTGTGCGGCTGAAAAATTATTAAATGCCTGCTTTGCGACAAAAAAAAAAATTGAGAGTCTGCTGTGCGATTCAGAATAGATAAATCTACAGTCTGCTGTGCGGCTGAAAAATTATTAAATGCCTGCTTTGCGACAAAAAAAAAAATTGAGAGTCTGCTGTGCGATTCAGAATAGATAAATCTACAGTCTGCTGTGCGGCTGAAAAATTATTAAATGCCTGCTTTGCGACAAAAAAAAAAATTGAGAGTCTGCTGTGCGATTCAGAATAGATAAATCTACAGTCTGCTGTGCGGCTGAAAAATTATTGAATATCTGATTTGCAACAAAAAAAAAAAAATTAAGAGTCTGCTATGCTGCTGAAAAATTATTAAATGTCTGCTTTGCGACAAAAAAAAAAAATAATAGTCTGCTGTGCGATTCAAAATAAATTATTGAATGTCGGCTTTGCGACAGAAAAAAATTTAAGAGTCTGCTGTGCGATTCAAAATAAACAATTCTACAGTCTGCTGTACGGCTGAAAAATTATTAAATGCCCGCTTTGCGACAAAAAAAAAATTAAGAGTCTGCTGTGCGTTTCAAAATAAGTAAATCTATAGTCTGCTGTTCAGGTGAAAAATAATTAAATTTCAAATTTGCGACAAAATAAAAATTAAATGTCTGCTGTGCGACTAAGCAGTAAAAACTTTAATAGTCTGCTTTGGGACAAAAAAAATTGAGAGTCTGCTGTGCGATATACAATAAATCAATCCACAGTCTGCTGTACGGCCGAAAAATTATTAAATGTCTGCTTTGAGACAAAACAAAATTAAGAGTGCTGTGCGATTCAAAATAAATAAATTTACAGTCTGCTGTTCGTCTGAAAAATTATTAAATGTCTGTTTTGCAGGAAAAAATAAACTATAAACAGTCTGCTGTGTGGCTGAAAAATTATAAAATGTCTGCTTTGCGACAAAATAGTACATTACACCCCTAGGGAAGTAAAGTAAGAAATGTCGGCTTCGCCTCGGCCAACAATTACATGTGATCTGAGGCTTTCTTATTTACTTCCCGAGGAGTGTATACTATTTTTTTCCTCGACGGAGGCGTAAAGTGGCTACTTCGTTAACTGCAAAAAACTGCAATTACAGCAATAAAAAAATTTTTGTGGACGCGGATCACGTATGATTTTGATGTATTTCAATGTGCTGAATTCAAATCTAAAAGTAAATTAGCCCCATGAACCGTCCAAATTTGAAAAAAAAAAAAAAACGAAAAACCTAAAAAAATTGCAATAAATCATGAAAAACTAAAGTTTTCGAAATAAAAATTTTTTTGGACTCAGATTGAGTATGATTTTCATGTATTTTTTTCCGCTGAATTTGAATCTGAAGTTTTCTCGCTCCGTTAACGTTTTAAAATTTTTAAAAATCTCAAAAAACCAAAAAAATCGAGAAAATTGCAGTTACAAATATGAAAAAAAAAAATCTATAAAACATAATTAATAGTAATTTATGTCATATGGCCGCAAAGTGGCGATTTTCTGACAACGACGATGTTGCGATATGAGCTTAAGGTTCGTGGCGGGAATGAACGGAAACGGGCGCAATTTTAACGTCCGAGGTGAAGCCGAGGACGGAAATTTACGGTCGTTTTCGTAAATTCGCGTCACAAACTTTAAAGCGAATATCGTAAAACCGTCGTTGTCAAAATCACCACTTAGTGGCCAAATGACATACAATATTTTTTGTTATTATCGCTCCATAAGTTTAACTTTTGAGGGATAGGAGGCAAATAATGACATTCAAATTTTATGAAGTTTCACAAGAGCAAAAAAACTTAATTTTATATTAATTATCTTTTTATTAATATTTATTTATGACTCACTTGTTATTTTATTAACATTATGTCCGCTTCGTAATAAACTGTCTGCAGAGAAAGAATTAGCGCCACTCAATAGTAACTAAGTTTAAAATTTACTCAAAATCCATCGGTCGGTACACTAGAATTTGATTTATTTTGTTCTAAATTTCATCCGATTGCACAAGGA
>CAJNRD030001118.1:15335347-15383465 GCA_905319865.3 Cotesia congregata
ATGTGGTGACTCGACGCAGCGTCATACTAAAAACTTGCCGCTGACGCCCCTACCCACTAAACCCTAAACTCCTTTCTCTTCTATCCTCTGATCCCCCATGGTACCGTCGTAAGGCATTTCTTCGCGGGGGGAGGATTTAGCTGCCGCTCTTCCTTCTGGTGGCTAAGATGTTATTTCTTCCTTTTAGATTCGGTCTTTCGCTCTTTTCCTTTCAATGGATCTCAACTCAGTAAGCACTTTTGTAGCAAAAATGCTTGTGGCGTTCCAGGTAGCTTCTGACGACAACATTGCCTCTACTATCGACTCTGGTTGGGTTTTCTTCTTCAGAATCTTCTCTAACTCATTGCGCTGTTGGTTGAAACATGGACACACAACGAAGACATGCTCCGCATCTTCATTGACCCCTGGATAGGACGGGCACTCTGGGGTATCGTCATGCTTAAAGCGGTGGAGATACTTCCGGTAACATCCGTGTCCTGATAACATCTGCGTTAAGTAATAGTTGATCTCACCGTGACTCCGGTTGAACCACTCATCAATCCGAGGTATGAGACGGTACGTCCACCGACCCTTATCTGAAGCGTTCCACTCTTGTTGCCATCTTGCGATGCTGTGTTGCCGTTCTTCGCTTCTAAGTTTTTCAGGGCTCAGTGTGGTTGAGTATGTATGTATGTATGTATGTATGTATGTGTATGTGAAAGTATGTGACCCGCTTCAGATCAATAGATTTTGAGAAATCTTCAAAAAACTGAAAAAAAAATGCTTTTCAAGTGTGGTTTTTTTGGAATAACTTTTATACGGCTTGATGGTTCAACTCCAAAAACTAATCAGCTCTTAACCTCAAAAAACCACGTCGATCGCCACCAGTCCAGTAAAAATTGATTGATTCGTTCGAGAGATGTCGTGAACGAAAGAAAACCAAAAAAAGAGTTTTTTCGGAATAACTCCGAAATTCCTAGCGCGATCAATTTAAAATTTGAGATTCTTTATACGGCTTAAAAAACTGCGTCGAATGCTGCTAACCGCATGAAAATCGGTTTATTCATTCAAAAGTTATTGCGGTTTAAGAATTCAAAAAATAGTGTCTTATCAAAACTCTATCAGACTTTTGAGCTCGAAAAGCTCAAAAGCATAGGAAAGCAACCTTTTTGATCTTGGAGAGCTGAGAATAACTCATAAACTGTATTTTTAAGCTTGAAGAGCTCAAAAACGTCATTGGTGCAATTTTAAGCGCCTAAGTATGGAATTAGCGGGAAGTTGCAGGGATGGTCTTCAGGGTCAACCGTCTTCCTAATTTTTATTTTTATTTTTTATGCTCTCCCTAAAATTAAAATTTTTTATAAGTTCAAAAATATTTAAAAAAAGCACATTGAGATTCTGTGTTAATGAACAGGTTTTTTTTTGCTCAAATAATTTTTTCCTAAATTTTTTTGCTCTTCCCAAAATTTTGATTTTTCAGAAATTCAAAAGTATTCACAATAAAATAAATTTCAAAAATGTACATTTAGATTTTTGAACGGTGCTGCGACTAATTAATCGACGAAATTTCATCCGCGACATTTCATCCACCTTCTAAAATAACGCTTTTAAAACATTGAATTTATATTTGCAACGTCCGGGACGTTGGAGTTTCGTTTGTAACGCTTGAGCCGTTGGATTTACACTTGTAACGCTCGAGACGTTAGATTCACGTTTGTAACGTCCGAGACCTCTGAATTACCGTTCACATTTCGACTCGGGTTTACACAAATTATTGACAAGTTATAATTTACTGTTAGTTGTATTTAATAATTTATCATTAATAAATTAGATACAAAATTTTTCAACTAAGAAATTATCATGTCTAATCATTCCATTGCTTGAAGTTTATAGAAAACCTCTCTTCTAATTCGATGTCTTAGGCAAGCGGGGAGCGGATCAGTCTAGAAAGTGCAAGGTCCAAAGTTAGATTCTTGCTCATCCCCGAATTTTTTTTCATCTTGATCCTTGAAATGTTCCTATATCATCTGATATGGAGGGTTCGCATCAGAATGTATATGGCCATATCAGAAAATTTCTTTCACGAGATCTTCATGAAAAGTATAATACTTACATATAAACTCTGTGTATGAGTAATAAAAATTTACCAAAAAGAAAGAGACGAATGGTCTCAATTTTTAGCGTTTTTGACACATTTGTTTACATTGTTCAAATCAAGATAGAATTTTAAATAAAATCTAGATCGAATAACGCTCACATAATACGGTCACAAAATTTAATCATATCTTAACAGTCAATTAACCGTTGAAAATTGAACATTCATTTATTTCTTTTTCTGTTCTATATACTTTCTTAATATGTAAGATAACTTTCTAAAAGTGTTCTTATAGTTTATTTAAGAATATAAAACTAACTACTGCTTAAATTTTAAAAATTAAAAGTAACAGTTGAGATTAATAATGAATATTGTAACTTTTCTTCCAATTCTGCTTTATAGTAAATGTGATATTCATGAAGGTGATATTCATGCTTCATGCTCTTCATACTTAATCTTTTATAATAATTATACCTAAAGAATGATATGTATTTCTCACCCGATCTTTTTGGTTGTAATAAGTGGTGTTTTGAAGTTGAGTATTCCATTTTTTTTTAAATATTGTTGTGATTCATCAATACTTCTAATATTATCACTATCTATTCCATTGTCGCAGTCACTATCAAGATCTTTAGATCTTTTATCCCAAAGATATCGCCAAGCTACTAAGCACAGACCAATGATTACGCCGATGGCACCAAACGTTCCGAAAATCGCAGTCAATATTATATCACGACGCTCCATAACCACCTATAAGTAATAGTCAATTATTTTTTGTATAAATTCATGAAATATACATGTATTATTTTAATTTTCTGTCAACAAATTTATTTTTAATGTATATGATATTAGGAGACCAAAAAAAAAGTTTAGCTGCTCATAAATTTTCTAGAAATTTATATCTACTCAATAGATGTAGTTGAAATAAAATTGAAAACGTAATTTTTCAGCATTTGACTGATTGTCTCAGTTGTTCAATACATATAGAGAAAACCGTTATGTCCAACTACATTCTTTACTTTCCACAGAAAGTAAGGCTTGCACTCTTTCCTGTAGAACGGAATCTAGGGTTCCAAGAACGATAATATCACGTAGATGCTTCTATGACGGCTTCCATACTAGAATATTTTGATTTGTCTCTTGAATATTTTATTGTTGTTAAATAATTTGTATCTTAATAGTGAATATTTCGATCATTTTTATAAGATTATTACGATCATATTATCCACCCTGAGGCTCGAAAATGTTAGGTTGATACATAAATAGTGGTACTCTTTAGTAAGTATACCGAGTCGTCACAAACAGAAGAAATATTCATCGAGTAGTCGTACAAAAAAATAATTGATATTTTTATCACATTATGAACGGGTCCCATATCCTTGCATGGATCGAGACAAACCGTATTATCTTTATCGCACTCGCAACAGCAAGCTGTGACAAATTCATGGATGTTTCTTAAACAAATGCAATTTCGTAAAAAACATTTTGCTCGAAAATAGATAATTAAATAATCTATCGAGTAGCAGAGAGTTTTTTCTAAAATTTTTTCTTTGTTTTGGAGAAAATCACGAAGCAGTAAAGGCTGGGACCTGCTTTCAATATAATACTTTTCATACAATATGCTTCCTAACATACTGGCAAGTGGAAGTGTTCCACTTTCGGCATAATGCCTTATGACAATTTTATACCAAAAACTCATTTTATACCAAAAACTCATACTCCAAATAACGTTAGGTCCATATTAATTAATAGAGACGGTTTGAAAATGAAAGATATGAAATTATAAAATCATAACATTTTTTAACTCTTTCTAAAATCAAATTTTTTTTAACAATATTCAATTTTCCTAGCGGGGAGTTACTATTTTTTAATCTGACTCAAAAATCAAGTTTTTTTCAGATTTTTACGTTCTTGGATCCTAAGAAACATTAACGATGGTGTCTACAACGCTGTGTAAACGTACGTGTTTGTGAATAGATGCATGTAAAGCTTTTTAATAGCTTGACTGATCAGATCGCGGCTTGGAGCATTAAAAAGGGTTCCATCGCCTTTAGATTTTATGAAAGCGTTAAAAAATTCTGGTGACTGAATTTTAAGAAATCTCAAGAATTAAATTAAAGAAACAAATATTTTTTCGAACTAAATTTTAACCGACTATACTGATCGATTTAAAATTACTAGCATTGAATACTACGTTCTTATAAAATCGATTTTCAATAGATTTCTTGGTATTTTCTCGTTGTCAAAATCTGTTATCTGAATCGTATGTTAATATTTGTAACAGAATAAGCGTGTGAGGCGTAAACTTTTCATTTTTTAATTTATCCTTCTTATTGTCATTTTATTTTGAAACTTTAAGCTACAAAAAGACTAAAAAAAAAGACACCAAAATTTTTCTATGACATTAATTCCTTTCGACCGTAAAAATCAATTTAAACAGTTCTGAGGTAGTTACTATTCATTGACAGCAACAATTTATCGAATAACAAAAAAATTAATCAGCTCATAATATGTAATTGTTTTAAAGAAACTCTGATAATGCTAAGTTATAAAAAAGAGATTGTTCTACTAGATAAATAATATGAGTGATAACTAAGTATTTATATCGCAGGGGTTCCCGAGCAGAGTATACTAGTTTGCTCATTTACAGAAACTACGACTATTTTTCCATGCCTGCATGCATCGCATCTCTATTGGATCTGCGTGTATTGTACATGAGTTAACATATACGTGACATTTCATCCGCGACATTTCATCCGAGACATTTCATCCACGAACGATTCACCTGCCCGACAATTGATCCGGACGACAATTTATCCTCACGACAATTGATCCGAATGTACACGGTAGCAAGCTTATGTGTTGGTCTAATGTCGAATAAATACACAAAAACCATGATAAAACGGCACAACACGGTAACAAGCTTATGTGTTGGTCTAATCTCGAATAAACATACACAAAAGCTATGATAAAAGAGCACAACACGGTAACAAAATCACGGATCATTTGGCGTGCGGATCAATCGTCAAGTGGCATGAAAAACCACATTCTATTATATGGTGACCCCTCATAATTTCTCAGTCTTTAATATCTTGGTAAATATATCTCGACAATCATATCTCAGACAGTAATATCTAGTGTGTTCTGGCCTATTTTCGAACATAAACACACCCAAAAACCATGTTAAAAGGGCGCAACACGATTACGGGGGTTTGTGTTGGCCTATTTTCGAGCATAAAATCGGCACAAAAATTCAAAATTGCACCGAGACATTTATATTTGAGATGTTATTGTTGAGATATTATTGTCTCGAGATGTTATTTCTGAGATATAAAGAGGGGTAGCCCTATTATATACAACCGGTCATGGAAATATCTTTGCAATAGTAACCTTCTTTTAATCTATTTACTTCAATTAGGTTACGATTGAGTATGGTTTGAGATTGCAACTACTGACGCATCGGATAATTGCGCTAAGCCAAAAATCAGTATAATGTTTTTAAATTGCAAAGCACATTGCGTTTGCCTTCGATGGAACATATGTCACACTAAACACTGTAATCATCGGTAGATGTTACTATGCATCTACTTTCATAGACCTCCGTATTTCTTAAAGACACTACTTCTAACGACTTTTTTTCGATAAGTCTTGGTTCCTAAATTTTCACGACAGCACATATCACGTGTCGTTTTCTTGCCTTTCATGGTCAAATTTATATGGTTCCATGATAATTGATCCCTCAATAAAATATCCCCGACAAAATATCCCTGGACAAAATATCCCCGTGACAAAATATCCCCGACAATTGATACCAAACAGACAGAATTTATTAATAAAACCATAAATAACAAAGATAAATAAACACATAACATTAAAATTACATGAGTAAAATAACATTAATATTTTCAAAATAGGGAGCTAAAAATATAAGTAACAACAAATTATGGCAAAAAATTATAAATTTATTTAATTATTATTATCAATCACTTTATACACACAATGGTTTTTGTGTGTGTTTATTCGATATTAGACAAACACATACGCGGGTAATCGTGTTGCGCCCTTTTAACATGGTTTTTGTGTGTGTTTATTCGATATTAGACAAACACATACGCGGGTAATCGTGTTGCGCCCTTTTAACATGGTTTTTGTGTGTGTTTATTCGATATTAGACAATCACATACGCTTTTAACCATGCTGTGCCCTTGAATAATTTTTTTTTTAACTTTCGAAAATTATAACAAATCCGAAGGATAACTTGTCGGGGATATTTTGTCCAGGGATATTTTGTCCAGGGATATTTTGTCGGGGATATTTTGTCCAGGGATCAATAAGCCTGATACCAATTTACATCCTTTGCCAATTTTTCCTTACGAAGCTAATCTATCCTGTTTGTATGAAAGTGGCCGAATCTTTATTTCTATAACTCTGGTGTGGTTCCAGCCTTCTATACTTTGGAAATTTGGGTGTATTTTTGTACATTTTTTCTCGCGATGTACACATCACTTATTTCTTTTGGCCCCTTACGCCATAGATTTATATTTACCCTGGGATGCTGCTAACTCTGTTCTCCAGTAATATCTTAAGCGAATCTACCTCTTCCTTAGTGAACTGTGATGTTGCCTGTACTATTTTTATTACTTCAGGTAATTTGTTTGCAGATCGCTTGACAGATATGATAGACTTTTCCATATCTGTCAATATTCTAATCATTGACGCCGTAGCCCACTTAATATCGTCGTTAAATAATGTCGGCAATTTGGAGTCATCAATAATTCTTCATTTCCGATTTTTCTTTTAATTATCTGCATAATCTAATTCATTCAGTTAATCTAATTTTGCATCTAGATGTTCTTTGAGTCTAGTGTTGAAAACTCTTCTTACTCTATTATCTAATATTAGACAATTCTATTCTATTCTACAGACTCTACAGTCTAACATAAGGTACCTCTAGTATCTTAACCCTAAGACATAGTTTTTTTCTACTTACTAGTATTTGGTGATAATAACTATGTATTTGTAACTAAATATAGATAACTTACTTTTGGCCGTTAAATCTCAATCTGATTTGATCTATTTCTCTTCTGTTTTTACATTTTCAGTCATTCTTTGAACTCAAGAAATTTTAGTTACCTCTTGAATCTCTGAAGCTCTATGGTTTTTATTATTATTATCGGTATTTTCTTGAATGATTTTCTTGGTTGATAAATGCAATTTATTACACAGAGCTGCATTAGTAAAAAGGGAAAGATAAGGATCACGGTGATGAACTGTTACAAATTTCGCTGATCAGGTAATACAAGGCTGAATCACAGAAAAATACCGCAGACAGACTGAGCCAACAGTGGCTGAACGGAAGCAGTAGATTTAATAGCGGTAGAACGAGGACCAGTGGTAGAAGACGCTTAGTCACTACCAGGATAAACAATGAAGTCACCAAAGACCACGTTACACGTCACACCTAAATAGATGGTGATACTGACAGTGTTATCACTCTTATAATCGTTCGCTAAATAAAGCCATAAAATATTTGGTGACTAGAAAAAAATCCTTAGCTTTGGTTTGAGCACTTAAAAAGCTGATACCATTCCTGAAAGGGTAAAAATGTACTGTAGTAACAGATTGTTAATCTTTCGAATGGCTCATGATTTCGAAGAATCTGGCCTATTGTGTATCTCAATAGAGCTTCAGATTTACAGCTGTATAACTCTGGCATAGATTATAGAAAGATAAAATAAAATAAGGTAACTGATGATTTATTTCTCAATACTTTTACTAATTAAGCTCATATAAGTGAAAATGATTTGAACGATGACACGACTGATGATTCTTCGAACAATTCATCCGCAGGACAATTAATCGCCAGGAATATTGACTCCCAGAAATAGTAATCTGTGAGATAGTACTGTGGTTATGCTATGATAATTTTGTTTTCGATCATTCATCTTTATATTGATAAGGATACAACTCCAGTAAAGGCAACTGTGTACGAAAGTAATTCGCTACCTAAACAACGCCGGTCAAATAGACTCGGTACAAAAATGGATCAAGTAATAATATTGCTGTACAAATACTGAAAGAAGTATTTTTATTGTCGATAAGAGCCTGAAAATTGTAGTTCTGTTTTAAAACCCCTTACTACTTTCTTACGCTACGGATCTCCAACTCACACACTTATTTTTTTCATAAATATAACAAGGGATTGAACAAGAGCGACCAGGTGCGAAGCCCCAGTATGTCGACAGACGAAGCCCCCCGATGGGGGTCGGAGGTCTGATCCCCCCAGTCTTGAAAATAATTGTTTATCAATAGCCGTGGATCAATTGTTGCGTAACTGACGTGAATATATTGACTCTCACTTGTAGAAGCGAACAAGTCGTTTTGTAAACAGATAAAAGAAGATATCGAAATTGATCTCCTGGAAAATCCTGAAGATTATTGTGTCGACAAGCTGTGATTTCGACGTGTGTATTAACCCAGCAAACAATATGACGTGTTGTAACGTATTGAAGAGCAGTGTAATATAGTAACCAAATCTTAAAGACGTCATAGTGTTTGCTGAGAAAGTATCGAAAACATTGATAGTGGTTACGTATGAATTTCGTGTACCTCATTACAACATCAATGAATTTACCAAGGTTAATTTTCTCCAAGGTTATAATATCGAAAACATGAAAGTACCTCTGTAGATTCCCAATACAATTTGTGTCGAATGCGCGAATCAAATGTATGAGAATCTAGTAGCCCAATTGGTAAGGAAGAATCACAAGAATTGGTATAAACTTCATCTTGAATCGGCGTTTTCACACAGCACTACAAGATATGACTGAATGTTGTCACTGGTATAACTGAACTCCGGGCGATAGATCTTGTCTGGGCATATGCCACAAAAAAATAAGATGATGGGGAATCGGCACTAGAAAAGTATGTGTAATAGGGTGCTTCATTTTTAGGCGATATTTTTTTTTTCTCTGTGCTACCTGAAAATCTGATACTTTATAAAAAATACAAAATTATGCCCCCGAGTAAAAGGCTTTAAGTGCAATAGCGGCTTAGCTCATTTAAAAATTCAATTTCCTATTTAAATAACATAGAAAAAATTTTTTTTCCAGTTTCAACTTGATTTTTCGACGTGAAAAAATTTTTTTTGGAATAAACGCATGTATAGCTTTTGTATAGGATAAAATTTGCTACAAAAAGTTCCCCTGTGTAAATCCCCCCCGACCAACAGCTTTTGAGTTATACAGTTGCGAAGATGAATGTTTATTATATTTCACAACAAATCATTTCTAAATCAAGATTTATTATTAAAGTGTGCGCACTCAGGTCAGCGATTTTGATGCCGATTTTTTCCTCAAAAGTACACCTTGAAAGAAGACGATCCTGAAAATTTGGACCCGATATAATCAAATTCGACCGCTGGAGAATTTTTTGAATTTTTAAAAAAGTCGATTTTTCACTGATTTTTCAATAATTGTAATATAAGAACGATAGCGCTTTTGAGGGTAAATGTCTACTTGAGACGCTACTCAAATCATTACTGACAGTAGTTATATCTATGTACTGAGTATATTAATATTTCACTTGTCAATAAGATATGAATAATTCGATAGATATGCAAGAAATTATCAGCAAATATTATATTCAACAACGCAATTTTGGCAATATTAAAAAATTCATAACTTGAATACAAGCTCGATTCCCTAGCCCAAATTTTCAGGGCTTTTTAGGAACATAATAAAGCAACTTTCCTGAAAGTTTGAAGGAAATCGAAGTTCCGAGAAAAAAAGTTCTAGCCATCTGTAAACTGCGATTTTTTTAAATTTGATTGGTTTCAGATGGCTATAACTTTACTTAATAGAAGCAATCAATAAAAAATTGAATAGATCCTACAAAAGTATACCCCAATAGAAGACATTAGCTGCTGGTCGATCCTCAACTTCAAACACTGTACACCCGAGAAAAAATATTTATATATAATTATATATATTTATATATAAATTGGTTATATATGATTATATATGAAAAATGGCCAAATATAATCATATCTAATTATATATAATATATATGATTATATATAATTCTATATAATTATATATGATTATATATAATTCTATATAATTATATATGATTATATATAATTCTATATAATTATATATGATTATATATAATTCTATATAATTATATATGATTATATATAATTCTATATAATTATATATGATTATATATAATTCTATATAATTATATATGATTATATATAATTCTATATAATTATATATGATTATATATAATTCTATATAATTATATATGATTATATATAATTCTATATAATTATATATGATTATATATAATTCTATATAATTATATATGATTATATATAATTCTATATAATTATATATGATTATATATAATTCTATATAATTATATATGATTATATATAATTCTATATAATTATATATGATTATATATAATTCTATATAATTATATATGATTATATATAATTCTATATAATTATATATGATTATATATAATTCTATATAATTATATATGATTATATATAATTCTATATAATTATATATGATTATATATAATTCTATATAATTATATATGATTATATATAATTCTATATAATTATATATGATTATATATAATTCTATATAATTATATATGATTATATATAATTCTATATAATTATATATGATTATATATAATTCTATATAATTATATATGATTATATATAATTCTATATAATTATATATGATTATATATAATTCTATATAATTATATATGATTATATATAATTCTATATAATTATATATGATTATATATAATTCTATATAATTATATATGATTATATATAATTCTATATAATTATATATGATTATATATAATTCTATATAATTATATATGATTATATATAATTCTATATAATTATATATGATTATATATAATTCTATATAATTATATATGATTATATATAATTCTATATAATTATATATGATTATATATAATTCTATATAATTATATATGATTATATATAATTCTATATAATTATATATGATTATATATAATTCTATATAATTATATATGATTATATATAATTCTATATAATTATATATGATTATATATAATTCTATATAATTATATATGATTATATATAATTCTATATAATTATATATGATTATATATAATTCTATATAATTATATATGATTATATATAATTCTATATAATTATATATGATTATATATAATTCTATATAATTATATATGATTATATATAATTCTATATAATTATATATGATTATATATAATTCTATATAATTATATATGATTATATATAATTCTATATAATTATATATGATTATATATAATTCTATATAATTATATATGATTATATATAATTCTATATAATTATATATGATTATATATAATTCTATATAATTATATATGATTATATATAATTCTATATAATTATATATGATTATATATAATTCTATATAATTATATATGATTATATATAATTCTATATAATTATATATGATTATATATAATTCTATATAATTATATATGATTATATATAATTCTATATAATTATATATGATTATATATAATTCTATATAATTATATATGATTATATATAATTCTATATAATTATATATGATTATATATAATTCTATATAATTATATATGATTATATATAATTCTATATAATTATATATGATTATATATAATTCTATATAATTATATATGATTATATATAATTCTATATAATTATATATGATTATATATAATTCTATATAATTATATATGATTATATATAATTCTATATAATTATATATGATTATATATAATTCTATATAATTATATATGATTATATATAATTCTATATAATTATATATGATTATATATAATTCTATATAATTATATATGATTATATATAATTCTATATAATTATATATGATTATATATAATTCTATATAATTATATATGATTATATATAATTCTATATAATTATATATGATTATATATAATTCTATATAATTATATATGATTATATATAATTCTATATAATTATATATGATTATATATAATTCTATATAATTATATATGATTATATATAATTCTATATAATTATATATGATTATATATAATTCTATATAATTATATATGATTATATATAATTCTATATAATTATATATGATTATATATAATTCTATATAATTATATATGATTATATATAATTCTATATAATTATATATGATTATATATAATTCTATATAATTATATATGATTATATATAATTCTATATAATTATATATGATTATATATAATTCTATATAATTATATATGATTATATATAATTCTATATAATTATATATGATTATATATAATTCTATATAATTATATATGATTATATATAATTCTATATAATTATATATGATTATATATAATTCTATATAATTATATATGATTATATATAATTCTATATAATTATATATGATTATATATAATTCTATATAATTATATATGATTATATATAATTCTATATAATTATATATGATTATATATAATTCTATATAATTATATATGATTATATATAATTCTATATAATTATATATGATTATATATAATTCTATATAATTATATATGATTATATATAATTCTATATAATTATATATGATTATATATAATTCTATATAATTATATATGATTATATATAATTCTATATAATTATATATGATTATATATAATTCTATATAATTATATATGATTATATATAATTCTATATAATTATATATGATTATATATAATTCTATATAATTATATATGATTATATATAATTCTATATAATTATATATGATTATATATAATTCTATATAATTATATATGATTATATATAATTCTATATAATTATATATGATTATATATAATTCTATATAATTATATATGATTATATATAATTCTATATAATTATATATGATTATATATAATTCTATATAATTATATATGATTATATATAATTCTATATAATTATATATGATTATATATAATTCTATATAATTATATATGATTATATATAATTCTATATAATTATATATGATTATATATAATTCTATATAATTATATATGATTATATATAATTCTATATAATTATATATGATTATATATAATTCTATATAATTATATATGTGATTCCATATATAATCATATATGATTATATACAATTATATATGATTATATACAAACATTTTTTCTCGGGCATATACTAGTGTTTTACAAATGGGTAGAATTTAATGAAAACAGTTCGTTAGTTAGAGGCTGTCAGCTAAGGCCTATATGAGTTTAGACCAAATACTTATTTTTCTCTTAAAAGTAGAGAGTCTACTGAAAAAAATGCCGCTGGGCAGAAGTCTTTAAATTATATAGATGCTGAGATACAAATATTCAAAAATCAGTGAAAAATCGACTTTTTTAAAAATTCAAAAAATTTTCTAGCGGCCGAATTTGATTATATCGGGTCCAAATTTTCAGGATCGTCTTCTTTCAAGGTGTACTTTTGAGGAAAAAATCGGCATCAAAATCGCTGACCTAATTGCGCACACTGTAATAATAAATCTTGATTTAGAAATGATTTGTTGTGAAATATAATAAACATTCATCTTCGCAACTCTATAACTCAAAAGCTGTTGGTCGGGGGGGATTTACACAGGGGAACTTTTTGTAGCAAATTTTATGCTCTACAAAAGCTATACGTGCGTTTTTTCCAAAAAAATTTTTTTCACGTCAAAAAATCAAGTTGAAACCGGAAAAAAAATTTTTTCTGTTATTTAAATAGGAAATTGAATTTTTAAATGAGCTAAGCCGCTATTGCACTTAAAGCCTTTTACTCGGGGGCATAATTTTGTATTTTTTATAAAGTATCAGATTTTCAGGTAGCACAGAGAAAAAAAAATATCGCCTAAAAATGAAGCACCCTAATGTGTAAGCTTTGAAGTCACATCCGTATCAAATTCATGGTAAGTTTCAAAGGCTAATTTTGTTTCACACCGCACGTGCGCGTGTGTGCGTGTGCGCATGTTTGAACATGAGCGTGCGTATGTTTGTGTTAGAAAATATGAAATAAAATTTTCAAAATAATGTTTTGTTTTTAATAACTTTCAAATCACTGTACCGATCACTTTCATAATTTAATCAACTCTTAACCTCAAAAAATAACGTTAATCACTGCAATCCACAGCAAAATGGGTGAATTCTTTCTAAAGATATCGTCCAAAAATTTTGAAAAAAATATTGTTCTTTTAAATAACTTGAAAATTTTCAGTCCAAGCATTTTGCGAGTAATAATTCTTCTTTCTGTACTCAAATTGCTATAGAACAGCAATTATGTAGTTATGTTTAATGTGTACTGTAGGCATTTTTATTACGTTTTGATAAATAATTTTTCACCAGTCGGTAAACAACCATGTACGGTTCAGATTTTAGGCTCGATATAACGTGAGATAACGTTGCGCTCATAATAGTCCCAGATCCCAGAGCGTTCTGACATAACTTATTTTCACATGGATAAAACCTTCACGACTTAGTAGTGTCTAGTATACTTCAATTACCTGCGTACTTGTGAAGCTTGCCCTGTGACACCTGAGCGGGTACCAGGTGAGAAAGGTAACTAAAAATATGAGTTATCTAACTTTAATTTGTATGGCTGATTTTTATATATATTTTGTAGAACATTATTCTAAACTAGTATAATAAAGTGTCAGACACTTTCCATGGACCAAAGCTTTTGTCAGACGCTTTAAAGCTCGATAAAAAATTAATGAACTTTACTTATTTTTTCATGTCTGACTTTTAAATATGTTATTAAAGTAACTATGACAAAGTTATACTTCATCAGTCAGACAAATTCGAGTGACCAAATATCCCCTAAACACTAATTTATTCAGCCAGGCGTGCGAGCGCGAGAGCACTATGTGCATGCGTCTCGAAATAAAAAATATAAATATACTAGCTGTTACCCGCCCGCTCTGCTGGGCGCTTCATAGAATTGTATTTTTAGGTCTAGACTTGAAACTTAATTGGAGTTTGGAGTACTGTTTTGACTTGCACAGATTCCAAATTCCATCAAATTGGCCTGTATTTTTTGTCCATGTGATTATTATAGCTAAAATTCATTGTAACTCTCAATGTGCAATCACTATAACATTCCCGTGGCTTTCTACCATAAATGAATATTAATTGACACGAAAAAAAAAAATTAGGACGACGGTTGACCCTAAAGGCCATCCCTGCAACTTCCCGCTCATTTTTTACTTAAGCGCTCAAAATTACACATTACGTTTTTAAGCTCTTCGAGCTCAAAACTCTAACAGCAGTTTAATAAAAAACAACTTTTTGAATTTTCAAATGGCAATAACTTTTGAATGAATGAACTAATTTTCACGTGGTTGGCAGCATTCGACGCAGTTTTTAAAGCCCTATAAAAAAATTTCAAGTTTAAATCGATCGAGCCAGGAATTTCGAAGTAATTCCGAAAAAACACTTTTTTCGGTTTTCTTTCGACAACGATAACTCACAAACGAATCAACCAATTTGGACCGGGCTTGTGGTGATCGACGTAATTTTTTTAATCATAAGAGCTGATTAGATTTTGAAATTGATCGGTAAAGCCATTTAAAAGTAATTCCAAAAAAACGACTTCTGAAAAAAATTTTTTTTGTAGTTTTTTTGAGATTTCTCAAAATCTAACCGTTCGAATCGGTCCAAATGGTATTCAAAATATAAGTTTGATCTAGCCCTTTCAAATGGCGTCAACCGCGATAAAATCGGTCAAGCCGTTTAAAAGTTATAAGAGGGTCACATACATACATACACACATACATACACACAAACACACACACACACATACATACAGACATACTGACATCATCGCGAAAATATTCAGGGAAGCTTCCTAGGACCTCAAAAAGTCAAGATCTGATGAGAACTCGATTTTCGAAAAACGGGCTAAAACCAATAACTTCCCGATTTTTGAAAATTTTCAATTTTCTTAGCGGGAAGTTAAAAATTTAAAATGAGCATTGATAGTTTTAGTTAAAGTAATTGCAGGTCTCATAAGTGAAGTTGAAATCTGCCTAGCTTAAAAATTGCGACGAATTTCGCCGTTAATTGAAATTTCCTCCGTAACATCAATTATACATAGAAAATTGTTTTTTGTACTTGCTTTTTACGAATTTTTTTAAAATGAGTAGCCAAATTTCTTTTCTATATCTCATGTGTTTAGAAAATGCAATGCTTTTAATCTGTTACATTTTCGCGATCCCTTAATAAGAACAATTGATCGGTTATGTGATCAGCAAAAATAAAATGTATGTAAAATTCTTAGTCCGTTGACTGAATAGCTACATGTAATGTAAAATTTTGGAAACGTTACAATGACTTTTTTGCCGCTGCCAAAGAGACGATTGTTGTAAGAAAATATCACTATTAAGAAAGAAAAATATTTAAATCTTGTTTCTCTTGAGATTCTATCAAATTTTATATTTGTAGAAACTGTATTTGAAGAATATAAATTTTTTGACAATAATTACTCCCGCACTCCTATGTGAAGAAAGAATTTTGTAAGATCCTATTTGAGATGATTTCTACATTATAAATCAAAGATTCCAACAAAACTTCGAGTCCATAAAAACTATCGATTGGAAATGAGAAATTTTCATTGTTAACGCCCCCACAATCCTTTTTGGGGTTAGAATTCAAGAAAATCCATTCTCAGCTGAACTTGACATCGTACACAAAGATTCCTACCAAATTTAGAATCTGTAGAAGTTACAGTTTGGAAATTAAAATTTTAGATTTTAACACCCATCCCCGCAATCCCTATCGAAAATAGAATTTTTTGGAATCCGTTTCCAGATGATCTCCTCATGACAAATAAAAGATTCCTACCTAATTTCGAGTTTGTAGAAGTTACAGTTTGGAAATGGAAATTTGAAATTCTAACACCCACCCCCGCAATCCCTGTCGGAAGTAGAATTTAATGAAATCCGTTGTGAGATGATCTCTACATGACAAATGAAAGATTCCTACCAAATTTACAGCTTTTAGAAGCTATATTTTGGAAATTAAAATTTTTTCTTGTCAACAACCACCCCTGCAATCTATATTGGGGGTGATATGTCGTAAAATCCGCTCTTAGATTATTTCTACATCACATATAGAAGATTCTTACCAAATTTGGAGTCTATAAGAGATATATTTTACAAACGGGAAATTTTCATTATCAACGCCCCCGTAATCCCTTTTGGGGTTGGAATTTGATAAAATTCATTCTTAGCTGAACTGGACATCAACACGAAGATTCTCACCGAATTTGGAGTCTGTAAAAGTTACAGTTTGAAAATGAAAATTTTAGATTTTAGCACCCACCTCCGCAATTCCTATCGGAAGTAGACTTTATTGAAATCCATTTTGAAGTGATCTCTACATGAAAAATAAAAGATTCCTACCAAATTTAGAGTTTTTAGAAGCTATATTTTGGAAATTAAGATTGTTTATTGATAACACCCACTCCCACGATCATTATTGGAGTTGATTCGTTGTAAAATCCATTCTTAGATCATTTCTGTATCACATATAGAAGACTGCGACTAATTTTGGAGTTGATAGGAGCTATAGCTTGAAAATTAAAAATTTTAATTGTTAACACCCACCCCCGCAAACTCCTGTGAGGTATCTTAAAATTCGTTCGTATATTATTTCTACATCTCTTAGAGATAATTCCTACCCAATTGAAGTCTGTAGGAGCTATAGCTTAAAAATGAAAAATTTTCATTGTTAATACCCACCCCCGCAACCCCCTGTGGGGTGAGATATCGTAAAATTCGTTTATAAATTATTTTTACATCACTTACAAAAGATTCCTACCAAATTTGGAGTCGATACACAGAAAAAAGTAAACTGTAATATTCACTCGGATTCCGGTTAGTTCTTATAGTTTCAAACAGTAAAGCGGACATCGGGGTGGCAAAAATGTAAATATAACAGAACTTAATGTAGAAAGTATAAAAGCCACAATTTATAATTTAATATCCAAAATAAGTGATTAGTAGTTGTCACTATAGTAAATAACGACTCTTTCATCTTTAAAAATTACAGTTTCAAACAGTAAAAATTGCCATTTCAATATATAGTCCATATTATGAAGAGAAGGGGAACTCAGATGAAAGAGAAGGGGGTCTCACTCTGGGAGAATTTAACATTTCAAACAGTAAAAATTATACTTTTAAAATATACATTTTAACAGTCTAAGCAAGTCAATAATTACAGTTTGATTTTTAGCGTTGCGTTTAAAATTTACCATTTTACTTTGTAAATATTGACGTTGCTTGTATTAAAAATTTACTAACTTTATTTGATACTTTTTACATATCATAACATCATTTTTTAGGTACGAAATGATAAATATTAAAGTTTGAATTCTTAATTATTATACTTTTACATTTTAGACATTTACATAGCGAATATTACTGTTTGAAATAGTATTTTCTTCCATGTAAAGAATAAATTGTAACGTTTAAATTGTAAATATTACAATTCGAATAGTAAAATCACCATTTTACTGTTTGAAATGGTCATTTTTAGCAGTTGATCATTACTTATTATAAATCGACTGTTATTTATTATAATTTACTTTTTTCCGTGTAGGAGCTATAGTTTAAAAACGGGAATTTATCATTGTTAACGCCCCCGCAACCGCTCTTGTGGATGGAATTTCGTATAATCCATTCTTAGCTGACCTCTACTCAGCGACAGCAATATTCCTACCAAACTTCTCTAGGTCTTCTAATTCCAGAGATATCGTGATGAGTGACTATATCTATAGAAAGTCTCGATAGAGTGACTATATCTATATAGATTAGTCTGGGCCAAAAAAATTGGACTATTTTTTTTTCTTAGGTGTATCGAAAATATTATTCAGAATGACAAAAAAAAAAATTTAGTGAAAGTTTGGGCTCTTAATATTAATTTTAAGAGGTCTATCATCGCTATTTTTAATTTTAATTCATAGTTTGATGTTTACGTCAGAACTGCGAAAAAATTGGAACAAAAAAATTTATTCCCACTTATTCTTATGTAAAATTAAATTTCCTACAAAAAAGATCTTATTGAAAATTTTCGTCAGACGACCCGTTTCCGATTAATTAAGCTTAATAAATTGATGTGTTTTTTCAATTTAACATTTTTACTTTGGAATTTTGTTTATGACCCAGATTTTACTTTTTGTATTTAAGTGTTTTGGTTTAGTTTTAATAATTACGTAAAAATTAATAGAACCAATTATTATGATTATTGCGGTGATTAGTATTTAATTATTGTATTTATTTATCTAATAATATTATATTATTATTACCGAAGGTTTGAATAAATTAGAAATTTAAGTGTGAGGATTTATTTTGAAGCCAAGCAGAATTTAGCGAGTAAAAGAAAATGAATTATAAAAGAAATTAAAAGACCGGGCAAATTATTCTAAGTCCCAAGCAAGCTTTAGTATGGGAAAGCGACGAATGGATATATGATGAAAGACATGACGATTATTATTTTGTGAGAAATTATTTAGGTAAGCGAAAATTTTATAAGTCCCGAGCCAGATTTAGTATGGGAGAGTGACGAATGGATAGAAAATGAAAGAAATTACGATTAAAATAATAAAGAATTGTGAATTTGACGAAACGAATGGATGTATAATGAAAGAAATAACGATTATTATTTTAAAGAATTGTGTTTGGGAAATAAAAACTTAGAAAATTTTCGACAATTGATGAGCTTGCGCGAGTCTCGATAGATGGCGAAGATGTTTCGTTTGTAGTGATAATTCAAAAATATGTTAAGTTCCGTTTTGAAAATAATTTTGACAAGCATTTCTTTCTCTGGAGAATTACTCGGACGAATACTCTTCACCAAGTAATTCTAGAGGATGATACTCTACCTGGAGTCCAACCAAGACCCAGGTAAGTATCAGGGACCAACCGGGTGAAAGTGCGACTCCCTGTACCGAAGCCTTCAGCTGAGGTACGGTAGGTGATCATAAGTCGTGTAGATGGGAGCAAGGAGGATACTCATCTCCACTTGCTCTCAGGGTAGAGTTTAGGACCCCACAGGGATGACGGCTAGTCACCCTGGGGGGGGGGGGTGTTATTGGGGACTAGTTAGTGTTTTGTAGACCGCGTTTGTTTAGTTTGATCCGCGAATACTGTCGTGTATGTTTGATAGAATGTTCTATTTGTATTAGTTTATATTGCATACATTGTTTATATTGTTCATTGATTTTGAACCGCGTTAATGATTTTGAACCGCGAATATGTGTGAAAAGAGTGTTCTAATGTATTGTTTACATTGTTTATATTGGTTAATTTGCTTATATTGTTTATTAACATGATCAGGCCAATAAAGAGGTTTCTTTTTTCTTTAATTTATTTAAAATGAAGTGTTTTGTTTATATTTTGTTATACTTTGTGATCCCCGTTTATGACCCTGGACTCCGTCGAGCAAATTTCGAGCCGGGGATTAATTAAGATAGTTTTATTTAGAAAACGTGGACGTTACATGTTACCAACGAATCAATAAATATCCAAAAAAGATAATCATAGATTTTTGAAGGAAATTTAATGCTCTACAAAAAAGGTCTCTTAATATTTTAGCCTAAATTTACTTCTTCAAAAGTTATTGACGATTAAAATGGAAGAAAAAATTAAAATCTCGAGTTTTTCGTTCTCAACGCAATTTTTTCCACTTAACGGAACAAATTAACTATTTGAATCATCATTAAGCATTATTTATACAACATCTCTCAAAATTTATCATTATTCTAATGATAGTATTACAAAAAAATATAAATTTCACAATAAATAAAACTTTTCATATAACCTGCATTGAAAATGCGAGTTTCAATGTCTGTTGAGCCAACCGAAACTAGACAATTTCAGACCAATGTGACTGTGCCGGGCAGGAATCAATCATTCCTTCCCGGTGGACACAAAATGACGAATTTCTGTCCGCGTGCTGAAGTTGCAGCTTTATTTTCAATTCTATCAATTGTTTGTTTATTTTATACCTTTATAATTGTCATTCTAACCGTTAACTGTACTCTGACATATTATAATTCTGTTATTAAACATAAATACGAATGACAAAAGAAAACTATTCAATTTACGAATAATGTTTAATAAAAAGTAAACTATTACTTTCTATTTTATTATAATTTTTATAATAAAATAGTATTTTCGCTATTCGTCTGAAACTATCTAGTTCTGGTTGGCTCCAGACATTTAAAACTAGCATTTTTAATGCAACTTATATAAAAACTATAATATGTGACGCGGGATGAAACACGATTTCAGACTGAGTGATGCCAGCCCTCGCTTCGCTTGGGCAGGCAACTTTACTCTGGTCTAAAATCGATTTGTTTCATCTCAAAATGAATCGAACAACAATTTAATTTTTTTGTTTTCGCAAATAGTTTTGAAAAAAAAAAACGAAAAAATAATTCAATGCTTCTTTTAATTTTTGATCTAACTTAATTCAAAAATAATTGAATCTTATCGATGATTGTAATTTTTAATTTGTGTTTTTATTTTTTTTCTCGGATTTTAAAGTTTTCTAAATGTGCTGAAAAATTTCAACAGTGGTACAACAAAAAGCAAACATTAAAAATCATCCCGAAATTTTCGTTTTTTTTCTAAAATCAAAAGAAAAACGTTGAATATGAATCCGAATTATAATTCTTATTATTTTTTCTGAAAAGTACATTTAAAAACAAAAATTTCGAAAAAAAAAAAATCCCAATAAATTAATGTTCAAAAGAGTTATGGTTACTTAACAAAAAAATAGCTGTCTTTTTTAAATAACTGTTTAAATAAAAATAAATTCAAACAAATTTTGTTTTAAATTAATTGCCCCAAAATTTTTGAAAGTTCATGCGTTGCTCTAAAATGAATCAAATAAGAATTTCATCGAAATTTCAGAAAAATCGAAAAGGATCGAGGTCATAAGTGGTCGATTTGGCATGGAATGCCCCATAAATTATAATTGCGTTTAAAATGAATTTCACAACATCTATTATTGTTATTATTAATTAAGTAGCCATAATTTAATTTTTCTTTCATATAAATGTAAAAAATATTAAAAATAAATCATTTTTAACAGTAAAACTCAATTTTTGTTTGCTCAAAAATTACTTCGAGACAGTAAAACTATGTTATTGTTTAGAATGTGCCTTTTATGTATGGGTTATTGTGGGTAGAGCTGATAGATGCGTAGATGGGGAAGTGGTCAGAGCAGAACGAGTCGTCTCCCACTTTGAAAGATGAGACAAGTTTGGCGGCTTCGTGATTAGTCCATATCAGGTCTACGACGCTTGTACCACTAGATCCATAGAAGGTTAGTTTGTCCATGTTGTCTTCCTCTGTTCTTCCGTTGAGTAGAATGAGGTCATTATTGGACATGTGACTTAAGATTTGTAGACCTCGGGAAGTAGTTACAGCATCTTGCGAGCTTCTTGAGGGGGATAATATCGTGTCCCTAAGAGCTTCGAGTGGAAAATCACCATCTTGTCCACCAAGTCGAGCGTTAAAGTCCCCAGCTAGTATAATTGGAGTATTTGGAAATGAGCTTTCACATTTGTCTACGACGAGCTGGAGGTCGTCTAGTGAACCCTTAAGTTCAAGGTCTGGTTTGAAGTAGATTAGTCTTAGTATAATTACGTATGGTGGTACTCTAGCTTTGATGAAGATCCAGTGGTGGTTTGACTCTATTATGTTATGATCGATTTCTTCTTTAATTAGTACTAGCAAGCCTCCGCTGCCTCTGCCTTTGTTCGCTGTTTCAGTTGCGTTAGACCAGATACACTTGTAGCTTCTTGTCCAGGATGGTTGCGTGAGAGGGGGTCGAGGTAGCCAGGTTTCAGAAATATCGATGAAAAAAGATTCCTTTGGGATGATTAGGTTTTCGCAGTTGTTAAATCCATGGCAGTTCCAGAATAAAATAATATTGAGCTGATGGCTCTCCTTCCTGTTAATTTTTAGTTTTTTGTATTGGTATTGTGGCCTATAGGTTCATTCGGGTGCGAGGTGATGTGAGTTGTGGTCTTTTCGTTCCATTTTTTGGCGCTTTTATCCCAAGTTAGGATTTTACCGTCCAAGAGTATTTTTTTTTATTTGAGAGTAGGGTTGGTTCCTTTTTCTCTTTCTTCTGATAGTCGTTTCCTTATCTCATATGCTTCTTGCTGTTCCAGAGGTGTTAGATCATTATCTATAAATATGTTGGTGTTATTCAGTCTCGATTTCTTAGTTTTCATGATCTTAGATTTGTGTTCTGGGTTGTCAAAGCATACCACGAAGCGACCTTTCTTTCTTCCTATTTCTTTAATTTTCTTGCATTCTTTTTTTGGGATCTCGAAGGTAAACTCAAGGAATGATGGTATGTCTTCCGTCGGATCGGAAGGCGTTAGTCCTTTAATGACAAGGTTATTTCTTCGTGCTAGGCTTTCTTGTCTTTCTATCATTCCGTTGAGTCTATTTAACTGGGCAAGGACATCAGAGTTTACTTCCTTAGGTATATTGGAGTTCAATGATTTTTCGACGGCCTCGATTCTGGAAATAAATGGTGTTAAAGATTCGTCGAGACAGATTTGGGAGGAACCACATTTACCAGATTCGACCTCAGCAAGTCGTTTTTTAATTTCCTCTTGCTTCGTAAGGTTTTGGAAGAGCTCCGGAAAGATTTCTGGTGGTTCTCTGGGTCTCTTGTGACCAGTTAGCAGTTTGTCAATGTCTCCGAGAGAGTTCGATCTTTCTCGAAGTCTGAGTTCAGCGATGGATGGTCTGCCTTTTTTCTTTTTTGGTTCAGGAGTTGTTAGAGATGACTGTTTGCTGGTAGTAGCCGGCAGAAAAGTCTTCAGAGACGGATCTGTGATGTCAGTTGCAAAAGCTAGCAGTGTTTGTTTTGACATGACAACCTAACCTCTCAGTGAGGCCGCATTATGTTTAAGATCTAGGACGCAATGTTTCGTGATAATACATCAAAATTTATTTTATGTTTCACTACACAACCACTATCAAAATGTTTTAACAGTGCCACACAATTTTATTGTAAGTAATTTGATATAAAAATTTAAATTAGCACGAGTGTAAAATTTCACGTGGTTATCAGTTGGCTTTCGCGCATGCGCTCAAATAATGCTTAATGATGATTCAAATAGTTAATTTGTTCCGTTAAGTGGAAAAAATTGAGTTAAGAACGAAAAACTCGAGATTTTAATTTTTTCTTCCATTTTAATCGTCAATAACTTTTGAAGAAGTAAATTTAGGCTAAAACATTAAGAGACCTTTTTTGTAGATCATTAAATTTCCTTTAAAAATCTTTGATGATCTTTTTTGGATATTTATTGATTCGTTAGTAACAAAATTCCAAAGTAAAAATGTTAAATCGAAAAAATACATCAATTTATTAAGCTTAATTAATCGGAAACGGCTCGTCTGACGAAAATTTTCAATGAGACTTTTTTTGTAGGAAATTTAATTTTACATAATAATAAGTGAGAATAAATTTTTTTGTTCCAATTTTTTCGCAGTTCTGACGTAAACATCAAACTATAAATTAAAATTAAAAATAGCAATGATAGACCTCTTAAAATTAATATTAAGGGCCCAAACTTTCACGAAATTTTTTTTTGTCATTCTGAATAATATTTTCGATATGGGTCATTCTCAGTTAAGACGTAAATTCGACGTCCACGGTGAAAAATCATCTTTTTAAAAAAAATTTATTAAAAAAAATGTAATTATCTCTTAAAACTCGTGCTCATGTAAGTGGTCACTCAAATTCATTTCTTAATTTTATTTAATTTAGTCACAATTTCATCTCAAAGTCAGAAAATGTCTCTCCCCTGGTTTGTCCCCGGGCTGATTCTGTTTATGTATTAGTAATTTAAAGTGCTTAGAAATCAAATAGATTATTTAAATTATATATTTCAACAAAATAAATTAAATAATTTCTCGTAATCAAGCGAGTAAAATTGCATGATATTTTTTTTTTCTTAAAAAAAATTACGTTTAAGTTTGTCCCCCACATTTTGCGTCTCGTCCTCTGGCATGGTTATTTTCATGTAAAATCGGCATTTGTTTACCGATTCGCGGGAATTGAAGACCTTAAACAAACGTCGTTGAGCTTATACTTTGTAGTCCGTGCCAGTCGAACTTTTTACTTCTATTTTTGTTACTAAAATGTATCTCTCCTGTCTGTATCTCCCCTGCCTTCTAAAAGCCAGGGGAAAGACACGACATCCAGGGGAGATATGAAAACTTCAAAATAGAATTTTTTTTACTGTTCTTTTATTGTTTGAAGGTTGCATATTGTTATTTAATTTAACATATAAATATATTCACAGTATAATTCATTGAATAAACTCGATTATAATGTTTTTTTCACATACTGTTTATCAAGTCTTTCCCCTGGATTAAGTATCTCCCCTGGTTTCTTATAAAACAAGATAAAATTAATAAATTGACTGACCGCCTTGCAGACACGTTTAGAATGATTGTTTTGATCGAAACATTATAAAATTTAATTAAATTTTAAAATTATTTGTCGTGCCGCGTTTTATCAATAAGCGATTTACGATCGTATATATATATATACAATAATTAGATTTTTCAAAGATATATTTTTACTGCGAAAATAGGATAAGTAGATCGGCAGCAAATAATTTTTGTAAGTCAGCTTATGATGTAGCACAATTTGAAAAAGAAATTCAGAAGTGAGAGAAAACAATTGTAGCAGTTTATGTCCAATTTAGTTCATAGTATGAATGCCAATTTGAGTTTGAGAGGCCCTGGTGAGCATAAATACTTTGCTTGATGTTCATGATTTACCTTCTCGTTCTTGGTGAGAAAAGAATTCGTATGAGGTGGTTTTGAAAGTATCCAAGCTGAATGAATCAGTTAATTCAATTGGTAATTCCCTCCAAAGTCGAATAGCGGATATTACAAAAGAATGTTCATATACAGTGCTTGAGAAGCTTGGAATTTTGAAGGTGATGTTGTTAGATTTAGCTGCTATTCTATCTGATCGTCTAATGTCTGGATACTCTTCTATAAAGAGATTTTTTAGGAATTTGGGTTCATCCGTTTTGAAGATTTTATAGAGAAAACATGCCAGACAATAGCGTCTTTTAGTTTTAATCGTTAGCCAGTTTAGAGATTCTCGATAGGGAGTAACGTACTCTTCACGTCTTAGATTATAGATGAATCTAATACAATTATTTACAAGACGTTGTAGTTTGTAGTCCAATCTTTTCGAAGAATCAATCAAGACTAATGAACAGTACTCAATGATTGGTACGATGGTCGCCGTAATAAGAAGTTTGCGCGTGGACGTTGAGAGTATATTTTTCCTGTGTTTCAGGCAGTTTAGTGTTCCATAGACCTTTCGAGTTATGTGAGCCACATGAGCGTCCCATGAGAGATTATTTGACAGATGTATTCCAAGATGTTTAGTGTAGGTCACATAAGGAATAGTATTGCCGTCAATTATAATTTGAGGAAGATGACTGTTATTTAGTTGTCTTAGTTTTCTATTACTACCTAGGATTATGATTTTTGTCTTTTGAAAATTGACTTCAAGATCTACTTCCTTTGTCCAGTTTGCTACAGCAGTACCATCGATAGCAAGTTTACTTGCAGCATCATGTAGTTGAGACGATTTAGAATGAAGATAAGCATATTTAACGTCTGCAAAGAGTCCATGCTTAGAGTATTTTAATCTCTTAGATAGTCCGTTTATGATAATTAAGAAAAGGATTGGACCTAGAATGGATCCTTGTGGAACTTCCGATGTGGCACCAATGGCATCAGATGGAGTAGAGTCAACGTCTAGTGTAGATTGTGACCTATTTGTGAGATAAGATTGAAACCAATATATGACCTCAATGGCGAAGCCCATTTCATACATTGCGATGAACAAAATTTCATGATTTACATAGTCGAAAGCTTTTGTGAAGTCGAAGAGTATGAGGTAGGTCAATTCATCACTATCAATTGCTTTACGAATGTCATCAGTTAGCAGTAATAGAGCTGCTTGAGTACTGTGATGTTTCCGGAATCCTGATTGATGCTCATCTAAAATGTTGTTTGTTTCAAGGTCATTTATTATTTGATTAGCCACAATACGCTCAAAGACCTTGGCAAGATGTGATATATTAGTTATGGGTCGGGTGTCAGACATTGATTTTGGTGGATTAATCTTGTTTAGAGGTATAATAAAAACCGATTTCCAAGCATCAGGAAAACCACCTGTTTTTAATGAGTAATTTAAAATGGCCATAACATAAAGTGAGATGCAAGGTATGTGATATCTTAGCCATTTGAGGTCAAGTCCGTCAGGGCTTTTGCCCTTTGATTTTGAGAGTATCATTTGTAAGTTTTTTGTAACATCTACATTGTCAATTTGTGACCATTTGAAAATACTGTCTACTTTTCTAGTAACATGAGATGGAGGGTTTTCAATGAAGTCTCGAGAGCATGATGGATGCTTACTGACAATGTCTGCATAGTATTTATTTAATTCCTCAGCTCCAAAATGATCTAAAGGTGTGAATTTCTTGTTTTTAATTATGTCCATTCTTTTTAGACTAGTCCAGATGTTGCTTTGTGAAGTAGCTTTCTCTAAAATTTGCTTAAAGTATGCATCTCTTGCTGCTTTCAGTTTTATCTTTAGGTCTTTTCTCCTTTTCTTATAGAGTGTAAGCAGATTTGCATTACCAGTGCGGCGATCTCGTTTATATAAGTTGTCACGATGACGAAATTCTTGTTTTAATTCATAGTTCAACTATGGACTACTGGGACGAGTAAGTTTTCGTGTTATAAACGGTGCAAACCTATCAAGCGAAGTGGTGACCGAATTTATGAAATGTGTGACGAGTAAGTTTGGTTCAGTGTCTTCCAGATTTATATTTGCCAAGTTTAGTTTTTGATTTAGGTCTCTCGTTAAGCCCTGATGGTCGCAATTTTTGAAATCCCGAAATTTGACTAGCTTTTCGTAAGCTGTTTTCGATTCAAATTTATAATTGCAAAAAAGGTAATCATGACCTCCAATGAAAGGTGTTACTGTTTTAGTATAATTGTTTAATTTGTCTGCACAGTCAACAATAATCACATCAAGCCAGGAATCAGTTTCTGTGGTATGGAAAGTAGGACCAAAAGGTATGCAATAGAGTTTAGATTCTGTAATAAAAGATTTAAGGTGGTTTGCTGGACGATCAGATTTTAATAGGTTGCAATTTAGGTCGCCCATAATAATAATAATGTTCTTGTAAAGTGGGTAATATTTGCTGAATTGGATAAAGAAGCTATCCAATAGTTGACCTTGTGGCCGTCTATAAATTGAGGACAGAAGGATATGGCAACCAGTAGGTGAAGTAATGTCAATAATCATAAATTCTGGATTGTTTATATCGTGCGATTCTGAGGACAAAAGAAGCTTAGATTTTCGTGAATTATGTACAAAGCAAGCTACCCCTCCACCTCTGATGTATTGGCCATTAGCATTTATTAGACCACGATCACGTCGTAGAATCGTATAATCAGCAAGAGTGATATGATTATCCGGATTTAGCCATGTTTCCACTACTGTTATAATGTGAGGCTTCAATTCGTCTACAAGTATTTGAAATTGAGTTGAATGAGCTAGATAACTGTTTATGTTTAGGTTAAGAATATTTATTGATGAGCTTGTAACAGTAGGCAGATCTGTTGATTGCTACATAAGCTGATTTAAATCATCTACGGAAGTAACAAGAATCTTGTGTGGGTCATCTTCTTTCTTGGCGTAGACATTTCCATGGAAGGTCCATACGTACTTGATATAAACGCGCCGTTCCTTAGACTCGTGTCTCAATTTTTAAGCCCTGGGAATGCCTCACTTCGCACATATGTATCGAAAATATCTATTTTATTTCCGTTTGGATTTTGTCTCTTGTGTGTTCTATTTGATGCTTGATGTTGCTGATTAGCTGTCGGTTACCGGTGTCATTTTTTTGTGTTTTGTGTAATTGTGTTAATAAACGTGATTTTTGTTTGTGTAGCCTTTCAATTTTGTTATTAATGTAGTAAGTGTTGAAGTTATTGTTTCTAGGTTTTCTAGGAACTATTTCTGCTATTGTGTTCGTTATGTGTTTATTCATGGTTTGTATATATGTGTCTATTTCATTAATTGATAGGATTTTGTTTTTTGGAATATTTAGATCATAATTTCATAATTGTCATTGAGATGCTTAGTAAATTTTTTCCAGTTAGTTTTTTTGTATTGTAATATAATTGTGTTGTCTTCTGGTATGTTTTTCAGAGTACTGCCTTGTAGGTCGATTTCCATTATAATTGCTTTATGATCGCTGTCATAGGTGCGTGTGTCAAGTTTATTGTTTTTTAAGTTTGTAAATTTTAGTCTGGCATCAGCGATGCAGATGTCCAGTAGAGAGTTTGTTGGAGTAAAAGTCGGTTCATGCGGTATGTGAATGCTGGTTCTGAAGTTAACAGTATTTTCTTTTTCCCAGTTGACTAACCATCTACCTCTTGTTTCGGTAGTTATGTCTCCTAATTCTTTATGCCTTGCGTTGAAGTCTCCTGCTATGATGTAAAATATATTATTATTGCTCAAATTTAAATTTGTAAATAGTGCGTTTATTTCGTCTAAAAATATTTGCTTTGCTTCTATTTTTGTTGTTGCATATAGACTGCCAACTATTAGTTGTTTTTAATTACTCAGTTTGATTTTAATTAGTGAGAATTCAATCATTTTATTATTATTATTATTTGAGTTAGGATGTGTAATTGTTGTAAATTCTATTATTATTTATTATTTTTTATGACTATTGCTGTTCCTCCTCCTCCTCGATTTGGTCCAGGTCTGTCTGTGCGAATGATTTTGTGTCCATCTATGCTAAGTTTATGTTTCGGATTGAGTTTGGTCTCGGTTACTAGAGTTATATCAAGATTGTTTTCGGTTATTAATTTAGTTAAATCGAATCTTCTTTGATGTTTTACAATTGAATTGACATTTATAGCTGCAATTTTTAATATTTGTCGAGATTCATTATTAGTTGAACTTGTGTCTGGTTGTGTCAGTTGGTTATGAGTCATTTTTCCTGGATGTCGAAGTTATTTATTTCATATAAATAATTAATTCTGTTGCTATTTTGGCTAATTAGGTTTTTTAAAGAAACTAGTCTTTGGGTAAATGTCGTTATTTGTCCCAATAGCTCCCTGGCCCATTGGGGGGCATCAGTTGTTTCATTTTGTCTTGGTGTGTAGTTTACATTCTGAAATGGTTGATTTATTATTGATGGATTTATTTGCTGACCTTGAGTTTGCATTTGGTTTAAGGATACTGTGTAGAGCAAGTTTGGATCAGTACATCTGTCTGTTCTGTTGATTTTGGAGTACTGGTCTTTCCTTTTTTCATTTTTTTGCTCTTTTATAATTTTAAGAGCATTTTTGTAATATTTGCATCCTTTATAGTTAGCCGGATGGCCATTTTCCCCACAGTTTGCGCATTTTAGAGCTGTTTTTTCATCGGCAGCTTTAATTTTGCATTCATCTTTGTCATGTGTCTCGCCACACTTAACGCACTTTGGTGGTAAGTGACAGTTGGCTTTTGAGTGGCCAAGTTTTTGACAGTTCCTACATTGGAGTATTATTTTCTTCCTTAGATTTTCCCATCTGACTTTTTGGAACAGTAGGCTATTTATTTTCATCAGTTCAGTTGTTACACTTGTGTTGGTAACTTGGACTAAGTGGTGTGTGTATTCATGTCCATTTGCATTTTTAAATGTGACTGGTTGTACTTTTAAAATTGAGATATTTGGAATTTTCATCTCCAGTAATTCTGTTTTTATATCTTCGGCAGTGAATCCTCCTTTCACTCCTTTCAGAACAATTGTTTTTGGTTTTTGGCTCTTGGGGGTGTACGTGTAGTACTGCTGTTGTTTATCAAAGAATATTTTGTTTACTTTGACAAATGTGTCTAGGTTATTACATGACACAGTAATATTGTTGTTTGGACTTACTTGTTTCAGTCGGAACTCTGTTTTATTAATATTATTTTCGCATAGCAATTTTATTACATCTTTAATTGTGATTTCACTTATAATTATTGGCGGAGATCTTTGGACTTTTTGTTTTGGAGCTGTCACTGTTATGTTTGTGGTGGCTGCTTCTTGTTCGCCATCTGGTGCGATTTCCATGTCATTATTATCTTCAGTGTTGTCCAGATTGTCAGTAATTTCTACATTACTTGTATTTTTCGCTAGGTGTGAGTATTTGTTTCCAGTAGGTGTCACTTGTGTTTCTGTTTGGATTTGTGGTCTCGCTGGATGTTTAGGCAGTTGCCAGCCATCTGATGTTTTTTGATCTGCATTACTTGCACTTTGAGACGATTGTTGTCTTTTTGCTTTAATGTTTGGCTGGAATTTGTCATTTCGTTTTTCGTTGAGTGCTTTCGCGATCATTTTTTGAAATTCACTGTCGAACATTTCAGTATTAATATTGATGGGGTTTTTCCTTAGAATTTTATTCACAGGGTTGAGGTCACTGGAGTCATTGCCCTTTCTTTTGCTGGATGTTGTAGCGTTACCGTCAACCATCTTGGCTGCGGATTTTTTGTGGTATGAATTATACACTATTTCGTTTGATTTGGTCACTTTTTCACTTATGTCACTATGCAATAGCCGTTTCCAATCCCTTTCGGGATGTTTTTGCAACTTTGTAGTCACTTTAATCTTTATATTTTAATTTATTAAGTCTCAGCGATACGGGATGATGCTTACTCATCGGCGCCCTCTCGCGAGAATGTGGTGTTAAATTCTCTGACATCAAGGATGTCATTTACAAGATTCCCAACATTTAGTTTGTCAAAGATTTGATTTACAGTTTGTACATTAGTGTGTTTGGAGCTTACATCTTTTGGGATACCCGATATCAGTAACTGAGAGGAACAACGCTGTTGAGACAGAAACGGCAGATTTTGAGGGCCAGCAAGAGAATCCAGTGTAGATTTAATAAGAGTAATAGCAGTTGAGTTTTCTTCACATTTGTTATTATTTTCCTCCATATAAGCGCGTAGACTTTTGATAGTATCTTGTGATTCAATTTGACTTTTAGTGACTACAGATAAAGTTTCATTTACACTTTATTTTTGTTGTTTCCCGCCTTTCCCGCTTCACAGCATTATTTATATTTGTTAAAATATATTAGCTTATATTTTAGATTATTAGATAGCTCGGACTGGGATTCGAACCCAGAACCTTCCGAGGACATGTCGGCTACTCTACCATTTGAGTTATCCGGTCTATACTAAATTTCCTTTCATTTATTCTATATACATTAAGCCACACCGTTCATCTTACGGTTAGCATTTTTAACAAATATAAATAATGTTGTGAAGCGGGAAAGAATAGGAGTTACGGATATTTATTACGTGAAGCGTTCCAACATTTACGTAACAGGATATTTTGGTAGGAAAGGATTGTGGAGAGGATCATCTTAATGTGAGTGTATGGAATATGCGAGAAAAAATTATTAGATAGCTTGGACTGGGATTCGAACCCAGAACCTTCCGAGGACATGTCGGCTACTCTACCATTTGAGTTATCCGGTCTATACTAAATTTCCTTTCATTTATTCTATATACATTAAGCCACACCGTTCATCTTACGGTTAGCATTTTTAACAAATATAAATAATGTTGTGAAGCGGGAAAGAATAGGAGTTACGGATATTTATTACGTGAAGCGTTCCAACATTTACGTAACAGGATATTTTGGTAGGAAAGGATTGTGGAGAGGATCATCTTAATGTGAGTGTATGGAATATGCGAGAAAAAATTATTAGATAGCTTGGACTGGGATTCGAGCCCAGAACCTTCCGAAGACATGTCGGCTACTCTACCATTTGAGCTATCCGGTCTATACTAAATTTCCTTTCACTTATTCTATATACATTAAGCCACACCGTCCATCTTACGGTTAGCATTTTTAACAAATATAAATACACAAAGACTATTTTTAAAGGATAACTCAAGAAGCATGTTCATTTTTTCTTCCATGGAGTATTTAGTCCAGTCTGGTTTCTCCATAGTGGGCTGATTTAATGTGAGCAAACCTGTGCTTGATCTATCATTGTTTGTGGACGTACGTGGTCCCGCTAATGCCTGATTATTAGTGTCAGATGAGGACCCTATTTGTATTTGAGAAACATTGGAGGACGTAGTAATTCCTGGAGAAGTTTGAGAATTAGTGACAGAGGGAAAACTGGTTGGTATTTGATCACCTAAATCAGCCATAATTGGAGAAGTGATGGTTATAGGTGATAAAAAAAACAGAGTCGTCTTCGAAATTCAACACAGGTGGAGTTTTAGGTGATGAATTTGTAGATTTGAAGCTGGATCGACAACTTGGATCTCTTTCGTAGTCTGCCTGTGAAGCTGTTTGTTTTTGCTGCTGGATATTGTGCTGACTGTGATGATTTACCTTGAGAAGTAGTTTGTGTTTGATGCGGTGAGTTTGAGAAGATAAACGAACTTACACAGCAAGTTATTACTTTGGACTTAGCAACTTCTTTGGCGCAGCTTGGATGATAAGCAAGTTGGCACGTTTTGCACTTTACAGGTCTAGTTACTGGTTTTTTACATCTAAAACAGTTCATACCCTACACAAAAACATGAAAATTTTGATGTGACAAATTCGACAGCTGTCAGATTGAGAGTGTAAACAATGTAGTAGGTTTACGTGCTAAGTGTCTCCATCTGTTTGTTGATGGTGATAACTGGTAGCAACAGTATAATATTGGTAAAGCACTATAGTGATAAATTTGCAACACTTTAGGTCTCGGATTAGACAACGGCGAGATTCCCTACGCTTCAAAAAATAACCTAGGCAATTTTAAAATAGTGAATGTCATGTTTATCAGAGTTAGCTACTCATGGAGGTTTCTCGTCCTCCAGGAAGTTGCGGATCAGGCAGCGGATAAATTATTTGTACTGCAAAAAATAACCTAAATATTTTTTAATTAAATATAAAAATTTATTTACAGTTTTGAATCTTCAAACACATGTCAATTTTTCAAATGGTTATTTTGTTTTTCTGCTTCTGCTTTATTTTATAAAATTCTCTGTTGACAGTCAAAAACAAGTGTCCACGACGTAAGAAAAAATTGTAATCAAATATTAAAAAAAATAATATTAAAAATAAAATTATAACAGAATGCAAAATTTTAGGGAACATATACAACGACAGTCTGAAGAAATACACACGCTATTTTAAAAATATCTAGGTTATTTTTTGGATAGCGGGGAATTCCGCCGCTGCTTAATCCGCAACCTCCTAGAAAAACCGACTCAAAATACAAATCTGAAACTCGTTTTCAGGAAATACTTTTAACTACGCGCCATTTTTTCAAATATTTTTTTTTTTCATTCTAGTTCCTGCGATAACTATACTTATACTAATTTAAAATCTGTCATTTTTTTTTAATTTCAGATCAGAGGTAAAGATCAATCAACCCCCGCCAGTCAAGTCCATTTTTTTTGGAGAGGCGAACTTCAGCACCATTTTTTTAATTAAAAAAAAAATTTTTTTGTCTTAATTTTCATTTTTGTGTAGTTGATAAGCAATAGAGTAAGTGTAAAAAAATTTGAAAGGATTAATCATTACCTTCATATAGAAATAAAATTTTTAAAATAGTTTAAATTTGAGACCGCTAGACCCGTTCCCCTTAATAGACCAAAATCAACTGGGAAAATTTTTGAATTTATATTTTTGTTTATTGTTATTTTGATCAAATATTGTTATTTTTATTGATTTGAGTTCTGTAATTTTTGTCTATTTTGAATAAAATTGTATTTTTCCTGAAAAATTCCCTAAAAAGATGATTATACCCAAAAATTAACTTAGATCGTGTCGAGGCACGTGTTGTTTTGAATTAAAAAAAAAAAAAATTTCCTAGTGTTTTTTCATCAAAAAGAAGCTTTTTAGGGGGCGCCGCAAAAAATTTAATTTTTAACGACCACCCTAATATATATTAGGCTTCACACTTAAAGCTTTAAATTACTAATACTTAAACAGAATCAGCCCGGAGACAAACCAGGGGAGAGACATTTTCTGACTTTGAGATGAAATTGTGACTAAATTAAATAAAATTAAGAAATGAATTTGAGTGACCACTTACATGAGCACGAGTTTTAAGAGATAATTACATTTTTTTTAATAAATTTTTTTTAAAAAGATGATTTTTCACCGTGGACGTCGAATTTACGTCTTAACTGAGAATGACCCATATAAAATATATAGGTATGTAATATATACAGCCGCGCGCATTAATTCAAATAGGTATTCAAGTTTATAGTTGAATTGAAAATTGTAAATTCGGCCGTTTCTAAAGTCTAATAAATGTTGAAAATCTAAAATTATGCCCTTTGTCAAATTTACTAAACCTAAAAAAAAGACTGCTAATGTGGGCAAAAAGAATATAACGCTAGGTGTAAATTGAGCGTAAAGTAAAAAATGACAAAGAAAAAATCCGCGAATTTTCGAAAAAGAACATCTAAAAAGGCAGTCACTTAAAAATAAACAATTCAAATAAAATGCTGCATTAATGAAATAATGCCAATCTGACATAAGCTAATTTATGAAAATGATTCTAAAGAATAATTCAAAGTAACAAAGATCTAACCAGTTCATATAGTCACGCTTGAGTTTTATATTACTAATGTTTTATTTTTTAATTTTTATCTTGCACAATACCAATTATTAAGTAAAATTTCTATTCAATTTTTTTCCATAAAATTAATTTAATGAATTGGTTCATTATATGAAAAGGTACGGTCTTATGGTATGCATGCATGTACCAATTTTTTGTGGTTCCTGGTTTTGATTTGTGTTATAATTTCACACTTTGTAGGCATAATGAATGATTCTGACGCGTCTTCATCAACTGCAGTATTAAAAGATCAAAGTTTTAATACTAATTTGAATGGTTTAACACAGATTTCCAGTTCACAAGAAAATGTCAATCCCCAACTATCTAACCTTATTTTACCAGTGAAAAACACATTTAAAACTTTATGTACCAAATGTTTCTTGACATTAGATTCTAATTCTATCAATTATGTGCCAGATCGCCAGGATTTGAAGACATTTTTGAATCAAAGCTACAAAGGTCAATTGATTCTTAATTATTATAAGCTTCATAATAATCTCACTGATACTTTGAGCAATTATTTGGCGGAAATCACTTTTGGCCTGGAGATTAATATTATTCTTAAACAAGAAAAAGTCACCTCAGATAATCCTTTGAAAAAATTAGAGTAAGCAAACTTTTTTTAATGTAGAATTATAACATGAACATCATATGATTCAGTTGATTGCTTCGTATGGTTTTGTGTATAATACCAAAAATTTAGCACTGTTAAACTATAATTCTTTCATTTTTCTGTTTGCAGAATTCCACCGGCTATATTTAAAAATCTCGCCACAGAAATAAGTGAATTATTTGATGACAAATCAGGCGTTTACTACAGTCCTGGGTATACAGATGGCAGAAATAGAATTAATCCAACTGGTAAATTACAAAGCCAGTTTAACTATGCTCGAAGACAATTAATGGACTCAGGTTTATTAGTTATCACTAGTCGCCGTAGCTCAGTTGTAGTTGATAGTACTGGTAAGTTTTTGAATTATTAACAATTTTTCCATTTTATGAACAGTATAATGACGTAGTAAAATTATGTAGATTCAACTTCAAGTCAATTAAATTTACTGAAACAAAACTCTGACGATTTGAAAGAAATTGAGAAAGCTTAGATTGACATGTTCTCAGCTCGAAAACAGTTGGTAGCAGACAGTATTGATAAATTAGTTGAATTCAATTTATATCCTTGTTTATCAGGTGAAAAAGGAGCTGATTTTGTAAGTATTAATTTCAATAAACACATTAATATTTTATTTTTAATAAAATTTTCCAAAAATTATTTAATTTTAACTAAAATTTTTTTTTCTTCAGATAACGTCAGATTTTGAGAAAAAATTTGAAAGTGCTCAATCATTCAAGACATCTTGGCCAAATCTTCGAGCAACATTTGAAGATTTCATTTTATCAAAAAGGATAGATGATGTTGATGCTGCAACTCAGGTTATTGAATTAGCCGAGTTAATTGATGGTTCGTAACAATATTATACTTAACATTTTTTTAATCTACGCAATAGCTATATTTTTAATATGTTTTAGATGATAAAGATGCTGTCATTTTTTCATTATTACCTTTGGCCATTAAATCGTTAGTTGCCAGTACTGTTAAACGGAGGTAAGTAGAAAATCATCCAGTAGTTGATGAAAAAGCAACAGAATTAAAAAATTCTTATATTCTCACTGTTGAAGTAGGACTTTATTTGAAAATTACTAATTTAATTTTTAAGATTCATGTGATAATTAATTAACATTTTTATATTTTTACAGAAATCTGATGAGCTGGAAGCTAAGATTACAGCTCGGCGGCAGACATTTATTACTAATAAAGAAGCATTTTACCCATTTATGGTTTTTGTCGGACCTGTCAGCAAACCTGTCGAATTTTATGTCATAATCGATGGTACAAAACTGAAAGAATACCGCACTTGAAGCTTTAGACGTAACTTTTAAAATATTTCTTCTAACATCTTGCCCATTTCCAAAATTTGTGAGTCCGACATACATACTCTTAAAAAAAGTTGTTTATCAAATAACTTCACGATCGAAATCAACAATTCAGTTACAAAAAGCTCTATTATTTTTTGAAAAAAAATTACAAACTAAGTTTGATTAATATATTAAAATAACATATGTAAACAATATTTATTATATGTTAATAAATCTATACGATGGATCCTCAAATATTTGCTCAAAGCTTGAAAAGAGAAGCTGCTTTATATATTGCCAAATTATTTGATTTACCCGATTTACCTCGAAGCAGAGTCCATGACATTACCAATGGTTTCACACAATTTTTAAACAATAGTCCTATCACGATTCTTTTTATGCACTTATTAAACAGCTTAGAATTTTTAAATGAATCACCTAATAATTTATTAGCGATGAAAACAATGCTCGCATTAATTTTAAATCCTTTCGAAGAATTACGTACAGAGCATCAATGCTTACAACATTTTGAAGACACTGATACATATATACCGCCAATTGAAGTTGTTGTTGGAACCAAAAAACGTTACAAAAATATTAAAGATGAAATTATTTCAACAAATGAAAATATCACCGTTCAAGTTATTCCACTACAACAAGTTTTACAAAAATTTTTTGAATTGCCGAATGTTTTTGAACTTACTTTAACATATATTAGTAATCTAGAAAATGAAAAAATTCTTTATAGTAATATAATACAAGGTTTAAAGTGGAGAGAAAAAAAAAATTTCGGTGAAAGAATTGTTTTTCCCATATTATTTTATCAGGATGATTATGAGACTAATAATCCTTTAGGCAGCCGAAAAGGGTTAGGCAAACTTGGTACAGTCTATATCATTATTCCTTGCTTGCCGCCATCTCTACGATCCAAAGTTGAAAATATTTTCTTATTATCATTACATAAATGTGATGATTTACAATATGTTACTTTGAAAACAATGTTATCTAGAGCTATTGTAGAATTGAAAAGCTTGGAATCTACTGGTATAACAATAAGAACATCGTCGGGGCAACATCAAATTTATTTTTCATTGGCTGGAGTGATAGGAGACAATCTTGCTATCCACTCGATGCTAGGATTTGTAGGTAGTTTCTCATCACATTATCCTTGTCGATTTTGTTTGATTAATAGAGCTGATATAAACAGTACATTTGATGAGTCTGATTGTATACTCCGTACAGATGAAAATTACAAAAATGATTGAAAAATCACCCTGCTGAAACTGGCATTACCAGACCGTCAGTCTTGAGCGATATCAAATCGTCTAGTACAATAGACCTTTTAACAGTGGATGTTATGCACGACATCTTGGAAGGGGTTTTAGAGTACGATTTAGGTTTGATTTTAAACTATTTCATAAAAGAAGCAAAATTGTTTTCTTTAGATAATTTCAACGACAGGATAGAAAGTTTATATTATGGACCAGATGAAATAAGAAACAAGCCCCGAGACATAAAAAAAAATCAAATAACTGAAAAATACTTGAAAGTTTCTGCTGCTGAAGCATTATGTGTTATTCGCAATCTTGGTGTTCTGATAGGTCATTTCATTCCGGTTGATGATCTACATTGGAAATTATGTATTTATCTAAAAGTCATAATAGATATTGTCACATCGCCAATAATCCATGATGACTTATGTGATTACTTACAACGACAAATAAGTGAATATTTGAGGCTGTTAACTTCCTTGTTTTCGAATTGCCTGAAGCCCAAGCACCACTTTCTGCTTCATTATTCACGTGTTATGAAACTTATGGGTCCACTTTGGAATTTGAACACCATGAGAGCCGAAAGTAAAAATAAAGAAGCTAAAGTAGATGCACGTACCGCAGTAAGCAGAAGAAATATTTGTAAGACTATAGCGATCAAACAACAACTTCATTTGAGTTACAGATTTACATTAAATCATCAAAATGTATGTAAATATGACTATGAAGTTGATGATGTTACACTGCTTAAAGACTTACCTCAATATTCATCTTACTGTCAGTATTTACCTAAAAGTACTATAGAACATATATATGAAATAAAATTATTAAAATTCAAAGCACGGTCAATTAAAATAGATATAATCTTAATGATTCCAACCAGCTCTGGACCAAATTTCTTTGAAGTTTTTATTATAATTCACGATTTTAACGATCAATTATTCATCATTACTAAAAATTTAACTGACTACTGTTATTACGATGAACATTATCAAGCCTATGAAATTCACCCGTATGCTTTAAATGATACTCCAAATTGGAGAATTATAAGATCAGATGATTTAGAATCATGCTGTATTACACATGTTACTAAAGCCGGAAATGAAAAAAAATATATTGTAAAACGATGGGTATAATAATTTGTTGCTCTGATTTGCAAGCATTATTATTACTATTATTGTTTTTATAATTATTATAATTAAGATTAAAATTAGAATTAAAATTGATGTTATTACACTAATGATTGTTATTTTAATAATTGTTTATATTTTGAAATATAATTAAAAAAAAATATTAATTTGTTTTAAATAATTTATTTTATAAAATTCCTCATACCTAATATTTTTTTTAAGTTGGATAATTAATTGTAGACTACTTTAAGATTAAAATTTTGAAACTTGTTGGTAAAAAAATCGAATTAAAGAAATATTTAAACTATTTCTTCATGTCTTTAATAATGTCATTCACTGCGGTGTTAACTTAGAAATTTAAATTGCAATTTTATTATTGAAATTCTTAGCCTAACATTTTTAACTTCGAAGAGTCTAAGAAAAGAAAAAAAAATTTTTTAACCCCAAATTATCGGAAAAATTGTGCTTTAATGCTCCTTAAATGTTTTTAATGTATGTAATAATTATTTAAAACAATATTTGACCAACCTAATATTTAAAATATATCATAGATATGATAATGTATCATAGATATGATATCATAGAATGCTAAGTGCGCAGGCGCTAGAAAAAAAATTGGCGGAGTCACCGTGGGCATAATTCAAATTTCATTTGAGTATAATTTAATTTACACGAAACTATTTCTCACATTATACCCCGTGAAGTTTTACGCGATATAACCAGAAGACTTAGTCGGTTAAATCGGAAACTTCACGGAGTACGGCTTAAAACTCATTGAGTATACTTTAAAAAATATTGACTATAGTTTGAAATTTTTTTTACTATGAATACCACGGAGTATACTTTGCAAGTATGTACAGTGAGTTTTTGTTCTTTCCGTGAATGTGACAAATTTTGTATTTCAGAATTATTTAAACGTAATTATAACCATTATTTTACACTTTTTGTGATTATCAAAAAAAATTTTTTTTTCAAAGAAAAAATTTTTATGTATGTTAATTATATATAAGCATATATAATTATATATGAGACTATGTACAATCTTGCATAGCTGTATATTGCTCCATATATAGTCATATATAATTATATATGACCTCATATACAATTCCATATATAATAATCATGTATGATTATATATAATCTTGCATGGCTGTGTATAGCTCCATATATAGTTATGTATAATTATATATGATTATATATAACCTAATATACAATTCCATATATAATCATGAATGATTATATATAATTGACTATAGTTTGAAATTTTTTTTACTATGAATACCACGGAGTATACTTTGCAAGTATGTACGGTGAGTTTTTGTTCTTTCCGTGAATGTGACAAATTTTGTATTTCAGAATTATTTAAACGTAATTATAACCATTATTTTACACTTTTGTGATTATCAAAAAAATTTTTTTTCAAAGAAAAAATTTTTATGTATGTTAATTATATATAAGCATATATAATTATATATGAGACTATGTACAATCTTGCATAGCTGTATATTGCTCCATATATAGTCATATATAATTATATATGATTATATATGACCTCATATACAATTCCATATATAATCATGTATGATTATATATAATTTTATATACTTATATATATTTGTATATGGAACTATATATAATCCTGCATGGTTGTATATCGCTCCATATATAGTCATATATAATTATATATGATTATATATAACCTCATACACAATTCCATATATAATCATGTATGATTATATATAATTATATATGATTATATATAACTCTATATAATTATATATGTGATTCCATATATAATCATATATTTTATTTAAAATTTCTTTAGGGATTAAAAATAAATTTTCTTTAGGAATTTATTTAAAATCCCCTCAGAAATTAAAAATAGAATTTTAGAGTTTATTTAAAATCTTGTTAAAAGTTAAAAATAGTATTTATCTTTAAAATATCTTTAGGAGTAAAAAAAAAAAAACTAGAATTTTATTTTAAATGTTAGTTTAAGTAGGTTGAAGCTATAAAATTTTTATGGTAGAGATTTAATTTTAAACACATTTTTAGAAGAAGAAAAAAAAATAATCTTGTATGTTACACAAAAATGGTGTAACTTAACTATTTTTCCTTCTCTAAATTATTTAAAAAAAAAAAGAAGTAATAAAAAAAATTTAGCGAGAGAAAAAAAAATTATAAAAATTATTAGATAGGAATAGTTTTAGTCTTATTGTATTTGTTAATGCTATCTTGAATGCACATCTGGATAAGATATTTTTTTTCAATTTTTATTGCTTCTTAAGATATACCCTGTCCCTATGTTTGAGACTTTTATGACCTCGTATTAGAGAGGTTCTGGATTTCGTCTTTTGGGACCTTTGCTTTAGTTTTATTATACAGGTGCTAATTATACAAAAACCCTCTGCGTTGTTGCGATCTCCGTAGGTGGTCCCGTTGACGTGTTGATCCTTGGTAGCAAGGGGTAAACCTCTTGAGTCTTAGAGTCTGGAGTTTCTCCCTTTTCTGGATCTGTATTTGGTGCTGAAGGAGACGGCCCCTTTTTCGTTTGTTGTCTCCTTCCCAAGTGTAATAATAGATGGGTCATCGAGTCCCAGACGGCCCCAAGTAGGCACAGCGACCATCCGTAGACTGTATGCAAGGCATACCCATGGACTACGGTGTCGGCGACTAGTTTTACTGCCCGGAAACACATTACTATGCCTATGATTCCGGCACAATAGGTGCCAAACCCAGTGAATTTGCCCCAAGTTTTGGACCAGGCACTCTCTGCCAGGTGCTCCAGGACTTCTTCGTTGAGCGCGTTGATCAGCGATGGGTATCCTTTCGAGTGGTTGGTGAACTGCTGCGCCATGGTCTCCATGACCACGGTTTGCTCCATCGTGAACATTATCCTTCCCCTCATGGCGTCGAGGTCCTTCTCGAGATAGATCCCTCCTGTATCCAGGTTTGCCGGGTTCTGGTATTTCCAGGACATCCTTGTGCTTGGCTTCAGTACCTTTGGAGGCAAGGTCTCGATGGGTTTGGGCATAAACTTGTACCAAGTCTGGCCTAGTTTATAATACTGTAACAAAGGAGAATTACACGGCAACTCTGTTGCGTAATTAGTGATCACATGTGTGCGCGGAGTGAGGTACAAGCTCTGGTTTCCCCGCTGGACCGGTATTCGGTTGTAACAGGTCTCCTTGTGCTGAATTTTGACTTCGACCGGTACACATTGAACAATGTGGACCACTTCCCCTGCTACCACAGCCATATATCCAGGTCCTTCCATGTAGCGATAGGCGAACTCGTCCGGTTGTGTAGACGCAATCGAGAGTGTGTTTTTTAGCATCTCCTTTTCTAATTTACATCGTTTTCTAATTACATCTACATATAACGACTGGGTTTGAGACCTGAGGTACCTTTCCACGTAAATGAATTTAGCATTAACGTAAACAAAAATATCTAGATTATCTACATCTGTCTCAACAATATTATTTTTTTCTAAAAGTCCTAAATTTTTACTTTCGACTATATACAATTTCGGATGTTCAGTTCTTATAATCGGTAATCCACAAGAGGTCTCAACCCCCGTCGTGCTTAGTGAAAAACTGGTATCTCTCACACTGAGTGAATACACTGTTTCTTTAGTTGATATTAATTTGGTGGCATAGCCGCGATATAAAATAGAGTAGGTTTCGGGAATACAGTACTTGCGTGGTAATGTATTCCAGAAAGTGTGTCCGTTTTCAGGATCGATACAATGCCCTTTACTGAGTTTACATTTGGTACCTGACGGAAGGTATACTTTATCTTCCGCAACTTTTACACGGGTAGTCCCCGACCTAATTGTGATTTTAACAGTCCCGACTACAAACACGCTATCCCAAGTACCGAAGGGATCACTGTATTGTGCGTTGGTACAATCCCCATTATTGTTAACACTTCCCGCTAATGTTATACTACGAACCGAAGTTACATTTGGCATAAGGCCGTCAAAAACCGTGTTACCAATACGAAACGTACCATGATCGTGCGCGACCTGGCACATCTCGCGAGAAATAGGAAAAATATATTCGTTTATCCCTTGGTTAACAATAGAATTGTAGGATTGCCACCCACAATGCTGAATTACCCGATTGACTTCGACTTTACATTGTATTATTTTCGTATGTTCGTATTCGTTTAACTGTAGAAGTGCAATTTCCGGCAAAAACATCTCAGCCTTCTCCTCTCCGAGCTCACAGTCGTCAATATCGACTAACGATATTGTTGTCATGTTCAGAATTTTGCTCCTGCAATCATACCCTATGATTGCGTAGGCAGACTCCCATTGGGTGATAGCCATGAGCAAAAATATGATTTGTGTGAGCTTCATCTGTAACAGAGAACGATCATTTAGGGTCTAAAGTCCGGATCGGGATCTGCGACTTTAGGTTTGGGTTTATTTGGTTTCTTAACTTCGAGTTGAGTTTTCTTTAATCTATTGGGGTGTACTACTTTATCGTGGTTTCCTATCCTGATACTAACATTACCATTAGGAAAAACCTCCACGATTTCATAAGGACCGTCGTAATGATCCCCAAATTTATGTGGTTTAGGCCCCTTCAAGAGAAAAACCCTATCCCCAGGATTAAATTCAACAATTTTTAACTTTTTGTCGTGTAGCTCTTTCGACTTCCACTTTGCGCCTATTAGATTTTCGCGAGCTAAATTGCGAATTTGTGTTAAACGTTCGACCAATTTAACTATATAATCGTCATAGGTGGGCAATCGATCGAGTTCATGTAGGGGTTCACTGGAGGGAACTCGGGCAACTTTTCCAAATACTAATTCGAAGGGAGTATACCGGGTCCCTTCATGTACACAGGTATTATAAGAGAAAGTGGCTAATTCGAGCCAGTTGTCCCATTCGTTATCCTTGGTAATATACTGTTTAAGATATTCTCCTAAAACGTGATGGCCGGACTCAACTTCAAGCAGCAAGTGGAGCATGTCAGTGCCAAAGCATCAGTAGTGAGGGCTAGTCTAGCACGACTGATGCCGAACGTCGGAGGCCCAAAGCAGAGCAGGAGGCTATTACTGTCATCAGTAGTCACATCGGTGCTCACTTACGGAATATCCATTTGGGCCGACGCACTAAAGACTCAAGAATCATGGAGAAAGGCTGGACCAGTATATCGACTGAGTGCCCTACGAGTAGCTAGCGCCTTTCGCACAATATCAGAGGATGCAGTGTGTGTTATTTCCGGTACTCTGCCTCTCAGAGTCCTAGCTGAGGAAAGACGGAGTCTATATCAGCGAAAAAGGTCAAACACACTGAGCCTTGAAGAACTTTGAAGCGAAGAACGGCAACACAGCATCGCAAGATGGCAACAAGAGTGGAACGCTTCAAATAAGGGTCGGTGGACGTACCGTCTCATACCTCGGATTGATGACTGGTTCAACCGGAGTCACGGTGAGATCAACTATTACTTAACGCAGATGTTATCAGGACACGGATGTTACCGGAAGTATCTCCACCGCTTTAAGCATGACGATACCCCAGAGTGCCCGTCCTGTCCGGGGGTCAATGAAGATGCGGAGCATGTCTTCTTTGTGTGTCCACGTTTCAACCAACATCGCAATGAGTTAGAGAAGATTCTGAAGAAGACAACCCAACCAGAGTCAATAGTAGAGGCAATGTTGTCGTCAGAAGCTGCCTGGAACGCCACAAGCATTTTTGCTACAAAAGTGCTTACTGAGTTGCGATCCATTGAGAGGAAAAGAGCGAAAGACCGAATCTAGAAGGAAGAAATAACATCTTAGCCACCAGAAGGAAGAGCGGCAGCTAATTCCTCCCCTCGCGAATCAGAGGATAGAAGAGAAAGGGGTTTAGGGTTTAGTGGGTAGGGGCGTCAGCGTTGAGTTTTAGTATGACGCTGCGTCGAGTCGCCACATATCCGGGCCAACATCTATGCCTAGAATCCGTAAAAAGGATTCCCCCCCCCCAAAAAAAACACACACATACACACACACACACACATACATATATACATACAGACATAGTGACACCCTCGCGGGAATAGTCAGGGAAGCTTCCTAGGACCTCAAAACGTCGAGATCTGATGAAAACTCGATTTTCGGAAAACGGGGTAAAACCAATAACTTCCCGATTTTTGAAAATTTTCTATTTTCTTAACGGGAAGTTAAAAAAAAAGTTTTTTTTTTTTAAATCCATTTTTCTCCGAATCTACTTAACAATATTAAAAAAAGTGTTTATGGGTTTTAAGATATCACTAATTACTAATTAGTAATTAGTATTTCTAGAAAAATTCGCTCGATAATCGCGTAAGTTGGTCATGGGTAAAAATGCGATTATATTTAAAAAAAATTTTTTTTTTATGCCAAAAACGTATGGTACACCTTAATTTTTTTTGCACGTATTACTCTAACATTGACCTACAATATATATTTTTTTAAGATTTTTCAAAAGATTAGACGCTAGTTAAAAAAAATGAAATATTCTTAAATATTTTTTTTTGCCTCAAATTCCTTAAGTACAGTCATGTAATTTTTTATAGATTATTTAAAGATCACGATTAGATTTTTCATAGATTACGAAGGACCAACTGTGGTTGCACTAGTTGAAAAAACAGTTGACGTAAAAAGTCTCTTCGAACAATTTTCTTCCCCACATTTTCTTCGTAAATAATTTTTGAGTTTATCCCAGCAATATTCAAGACTGCGTAAAATACAACCATTGGCCATCGACGCGTGTGACGAGCAACGTTGTAATCTCCTTGAAGCTGATCAACAACATCCACGCCAGCTTTTGTCTTAATATAAAAGGTGATAATCTCTGGTTATATTTTTTCTCCAGTACTATTGTTAGTGCTCGCAGAATTATGAATAGTGGAATACATCAAAACATTTTTTGGGTATGTACGAAACTAACACGCTATTGTCGGTAAATACAAATTTACTGCTACATACACTCCGATTCTTAATTTCTAACAATTCTCGTGGGAGTTCACGCTTGTTGCGTTGAATCGTTCCAACAATAGTTGTTTTGTTTTTCAACAAATAATTAGTGAGAGGTACGGAGATAAAATAGTTATCACATATGATATTTCATCCTGTATTAAGTATCGGAGCAGTTAGTCTTTTGACAACATCAATCGCTAAGTTAGATTTTACATGTGGACCTGATGGCTGTTTACCACCGTAAATTTCCATGTTGTACGTGTAGAATCGTTTAGATTCAGCCATGGAATAAATTTTTATTCCATATCGTACAGGCTTATTTGCAATATATTGACGAAATTCACATCTACCACGGAAAGCTTGAAGCATCTCATCAATAGTCAAGTATTCACCTGGAGTATAATTCTGCTGGCAACGCTCAATGAAACTATCTAAAAATTCTCGAATTGGTGCTAAATTGTCTACTTTTTTGAGTTCCTCGCGGTCATTGATATTATCAAACTTTAATGCCAATAACAAGGTGCAGAATCGAGACCTAGACATTACAACACGATAACAATCAGGAGCCGTCCCGTCAGTTGCCTAAAGCTCTTTCAAACTAACACGAGAATCTTTCTGAACACCAAGCATGTATAACAATTCAATCATAGCATTAATTTCTACACGAGACGTTGGTTGAATATCAGTTTTCCTTTTCTTCGACGAGCGCAGTTTTTCCAAAAAAATGTTGGTATAAGCAATAATTTGTATAAGCAACAATTTTCACGTAATAATTATCCGTAACTCCTATTCTTTCCCGATTCACAGCATTATTTATATTTGTTAAAAAATGTGGAACGCTTCACGATTTTGCGTGAAGCGCAAATTGGGCTTACCCTGGAAGTCTGTATAGAGAGGCTCAAATTTAATGGGCCCTTTCACCTTCTATGGGTAGTTTTCACTATCGAAATACCGTATCTCGTGTGTCACGGAGAA
>CAJNRD030001118.1:15404215-15422216 GCA_905319865.3 Cotesia congregata
GTATTCCACTATTCGGTCGTGAATTATTAAACAGTAAGCAGTAGTTTGATTTGGAAACTGTGCTGATGATTCAAATTCCAGACGTATATCCACAGGCCCAGACTTGATTGACTCGTTCTGCTTGGAACAGTCAATTATATACAGAGGTGCTTTATTCAGAAAATCATTTTTAGCCATTAGGGGTTCAGCTTCTTTTTCATAGTAAGCACTTTGAAAATTTGAGCACATGTCATACATCAAGGCGCACTGATTATTCGTAATGTTGAGGTTCAAATTTCCATATGGATAACTTTGAGAGTTCAAAATCAGCCTAATGTCTCTTATACTGCAGTGGTCAAACTCGCTTGCATTTTGATTCAATTGATTCTTTCTTGCTGTTTGAAATCCAATTATGACAAAACGAGGTTTCTCGAGTTGATTTGCTGTTTTGATTGCCCAAATGTGATTGGTTGTAGCTGGTAGCAGTGGATCCTCATACAATTCCCAAGTCCGAAAACTGATTGGGATAGCTGGATCAGAGGTTATGTAATTCAACACATCGATTTTTTGCTTGTCAGACATTTTTATATATGGTACAATCCACTCAATTTTTTGAATCGTAATTGAAACATTTTCATCCTCAACGGTAACAACATAAGCATTTTGATCAGTATCAATTCATGAGTAGCATTCACAATAACTCGTTGATAATCTTCAGCAAATCCTAGGATAAAACTCAGCGGTACTGAGACATCAAAGTAGCCATTAGCATTGGTCAACTTGTTATTATCTTCATTAACAATCCAACCAGCATTTTCCAGAATATTTTGCTGTCCCGGACTCAGAAAAGCGTATCCTTTCATAACACTGGTAATACCAACATTCTTACATCTGTCAATTTCTACACCATTCAACTCATAACGTATCTTTTCAAACATATGACAGATAGCCATGTTGATCATCTTAGTAGTAGCACTTATAGCAGTACCATCAGCTTTCCTCATTCTTCCATAAAAATGTAATGTGCTCTTGCTTGGGAGTAAGCACAGATCTTGATGCTGAACAGCAATCCTGATTTCATCACTGTTGTTGAACGTTGATGATGCGTATGGCAGGTATGAATGAGCTTCACAGTGTGCAATAGACTCATAAAAAATAATTGATTTTTTTATATCTAAGATTTCCGCCATGGTATTACGCAAACTGATGATCCTTGGGCATGCTGCAATCCTTTTATACCCATTACCAGTCTTTATCTCATATACGATACCCATTACAGACTCTTTATATGCAGTCTTATCGTTATAGTCTCACCACGGAAATTTGCTATTCTTCCGTCCTGATCAACAATGCGGAGCCTCAAGTTGTGTATTGCTCGTACGGCGACTGGCAGGTAAATGATGTTTGTTGGCACTTCCACTATTTTATATCCTGCTGGAACCCTCGGGAAAAATTCATGGATTATATGATTCTTCTCACCATTGATGTATGATCCAGTAGTTATATTGCACTCGACTCACAGAGAGTTGATTTTTAATATTTTCACTGGTAAATCAGATTTATGAGTTGTGTTAGGTTCAAGAACACGTTTGGTAAATCCAAGTAATGGTCTAATGGAGTCTTCAGGTTCAAAATTTATGTACTGATCACATTTTATTTCACTCTTCAACTCATTGTTGTTTGCTTTTAAAGTGAAACTCAGTTCAGGCACTGTCTTGTTTATATAAGTTTCAATATCTTTAATTTCATAACACCCTGTCGGTACAGTTATTTCTTGAAATCTCTTGATTGTACTTCTCTTGGATCTTTTTAATGACACATAAAATTTATTAGCATCAACATCAATATTTGGTATTGAATTGAATGTCAGGAGCTTAACAAGTCCAAGTACATAATTTTTTGTTGGTGATAGCTCAATCGGCGGAAAATAATTTGCCTCCAGTATAGAGGAGTTTCCGGATAGTGTCAAGGTGAGTGACTCTGCCATGAATGACGCTTATAATCCCGAGTCACTTCAATTTATAGTTGTCCAGTCAGGAATTTAAGGCATAAATGTCCACATATGATTGTATCAAAGTCTTGATATCTTTTATATCTTTGATGATTGTACTTTACGATACCAACATCGAGATATTTCATCGTCTTGTGGGGGTTGTAGATTACCAGAACTGTCAATATAAATTACTTGATCATGATTCTTCTTATAGGCAACCCAGTAAGTTCAAGGTCTAAGTTTATCATCTAAATTTATTATTGCTGATTCGTTTGTTTTCGATCCAGATTTTGGTAAATCATTTCTCATGAAAATTCCACGAAAATTTGGAATTTTAAGCAGCTTGGCATATTTTAATAAATCGATGTTAGTCAGTGCTCGATGTGGTAGCTCTACTGGTTTTTTGACTTCTTTCAGCCAGCTCTCTCTGGGTATGGTTTCAGATAAAGTCCCAGACCACTCCGGTAAGGTTTGAGGTATAATCCTCTACCTACAGCTATTTCCTCCATCTTGAAGTTGTGACGTTTCTTTTCAGCTAGTTGAGTTTTGGCTGCGCTTGCATCATTCACAGCTTTTGCAACACCTGCAGCTCTACCTGTTAGAGCACCAACCGCTGATAAACCTGCAAACAGAGGAATCAAGAATGAAAGTACTCCACCAATCTTTGATGGAACTGGTAGAATACGAGGCAATCGAACGTTTTTCTTTCCACCAGCTTTCTTGACAGCCTTGCGGGCACCTTCAACGACTGTTTTAACTGGATCTCCACCAGGTCGCATAGACTTTTTAGCTTCATCAACAATCTGTCTTAAAGCAACATCCTTCTTCTTGGTAGCCTTGAGCTTGGTTGTCTTCATATCGAATTCATGTTTGAATTTTTCTTTAAACATTTTCTTTCTTTTCTTATCCCATACCAAAACGTCTTTTCAACTTCATGATTTTATTTACACTCCAAGCAGCAGCTTTTTCACCAATAGCAGCGTCTTTCGCTTGAAATCGTTGCCACGCTTTCTCAGCAAGAATTTTATCAGCCTCGTGACGAGCTTCCAAATTTTCACGATTTTTCGAGTAAGCTATATCGTGTTCCTTACAAGCAGCGTCCAAAGGATTTATACCTGAATCACCTCGAGCTAACCTTTTGGCTAACTTTGTACCCGGACCACAGTACTGATAACCTGGTATGTAGAGTTCAAGTGGGAGCTTGTTGATTATATTGTTGAACAAACCTTTACCACGTCTGCTCTCAGACATGTCACATCAAAGACTGACTTGCTAATCTATATAAGCCAGTATATATACCCCATGAGCTCAGAATATAATCAGCAGTCATGGACAACAAACCAAGAGCTCAGTTGCCAGTTATCAATTTCGATCAAATTGTTTAAGGGAGCGGTGTGAAAAAACTCAAACGACATGGTGCTTTGCTTCTTAACACTATCCGTACAGTGTTTTGTGGACCATCAAACTGTGGAAAGACGAATGCTCTACTGTCCCTTATTGTACATCCAAACGGTTTAAGGTTTGAAAATATATATCTTTACTTAAAGTCTCTTAACCAATCGAAGTATCAGTTTCTGGAGACACTGCTTAAACAGATTGATGGGATTGGATTCTTCACATTCAGCGAACATGAAGCTGTAATCAAGCCTGAAGATGCTAAGCCTTACTCCCTGATGATATTTGACGATGTTGCTTGTGAAAAACAGGATCACATCAAGGCTTTTTCTGCATGGGTCGACACAAGGATATTGATAGCTTCTATCTCTGTCAAACTTATACGCGAATACCCAAGCATCTGATTAGAAATAATGCAAACTTTCTCGTGCTGTTCCGTCAAGATGAAATGAATCTGAAGCATATTTATGATGATCATGTCAATACAGACATGCCATACAACTCATTCAGAGATTTATGCTCGGCATGTTGGGATAAATATGGGTTTGTGGTAATAGATAAAGACAGTGAATTGAACAACGGTAGGTATCGAAAAGGATTCGACTGCTTCATTAGTATAAATTGAGGTACTTTAGAGTGTGATAGTCATACATGCTGTAGACTTTAACCTGTTAACATGAAACCTAAAAAAATTTCAAAGCAGAAGGATATTCTGCATCAGATATCTCAAGCCAGCGATGCCATTCGACGAAAGCACAGGATGTTGAAGTTGGGCATAGATACAGCTGAAAAAGCCATGGAGGAAATGTTCAAGCCTATTGTGACACCACTCCAGAGTATAGTTGAATCTTCAAAGCTGAAAAAAGAAGTTGAGAAGCCACAGGTTGAAAAAGAAGAGGTTCAAGAACAAGAGATTGAAAAATCTTTATACGTTGATCCAGTCGGGTACAACAGTTTAATATCAGATGATGAAAGTTCATTTGACAATACAGCACATGCAATAACCCAACCACCGCCATCAACAAGTACTGCAGCTCGTAAAAATTCTCTTCTCACTAATTATTTACAACGTTTAAGTAAAAAACACAAAGATAATGATATGAGATATGGTGTACGCAGAAAACATGGTGAAATGTATATGGGTGATTCACCTATTTCATTTGCAAATGATACAATAAGTGTCAAAGCTAAAAATTATCCAATAACTCCTGGGTTGTTGGAATTATTATTTAGAAAATCACCAGATGATGCACTCATCACCCCAGATGATAAGTACAAGTACTTGGATATAATTCAACATACCAATACTCATAGGAAAAGTTATGATCCAAATCGTACCATTTATGAAGATATAACAATCAAGTTCAATAAATACGTTGCTGATTTTCTCACTAAGTTCGGTAAAGGGTTAGGGGCTGTTCATAAATTACGTAAGCGCTCATTAGGGGGGGGGGGTCAAGCTGAATCTCTATGTATGCTTACTTAGGGGGGATGGCGCTAGTAGACAAATCTTACGTAAGGAAAATTTTTAAATTATTTCAGTAGTCGGTAACTTAAATTACTTTTCTACTAAGATTCTGGATCGATAGTTCAATTGCATCGATAATGTCACACACAGTTTTGTTTGGTTATAAGTTGTTAAAACGAGGCGGAAAGAGTGAAGCTGACATGAGTGTCAGAATCTTTTATTTCAGTTAAAAAATGCTAGTTGATGCACATAGTAAAAATTAAACTAATTGAATTCTATTCAGTTGGAATAGTTTAAATAATTTATTTGGGGTTTGTAAGGTTGAATCTTACCCAGTTGGTTGTAATTTGAAAAATTCAACCTGGTCCGTCAAGTTTAATTAATCCGTTTTTGCCTATTTTGTAATAAATAGTTTGATTCACTTTGCCTGTTCAGTCAGAACAGTTTGATATATTATTAGTAATATTCGAAGCACCTAATATTACTAATTAGCTCCAGTTCGTGTGTAAATGTTGCCAAGTTAGGCATCAGTGGTTAAAATAATTTATTTAATAGTTAATAAATAAATTATTCAACGAATAAGTCAATCAGTTATTTGCATCTTGCCATTACATCCTACTCCCAGTACGCGGTTTGAGGTGGATTCACCAGAACATGTACCAGAGGCCACGTGTTCCAATTCACCAGGAGAAGCAACACCTACTCGAAGTCTTAATTAAGCTATACATAAGTATTGGTGTTGGTTTTATTAGTTTGTACGGCCAGTTCGAGGTATTTATTCTTCGATTTTATAAGTAACCGAGTCTCTGGAGCCAGGCAGAACTCACATTTTGAAACGTACCCTGAATGATTAGAATCTAAGATTTAATTTATTAATTGATAAATTCTCTAAATAAGAAATGACGCATTTCATAGCGTTCCCATTAAATCTATTACGTTTCAATGGCATTTGTTAAAAATTAAAAATATTTTTTAACTTATTGAAAGCCCAAAATTGATGTATATCTTACGTAAGATTTCAGAGGGGGGTGGATGTATCAGTTGAAAATCTTACTAATGCTTATCATGGGGGAGGGGGGTTTTAAAATGCTCCAAATTATGCTTACGTAATTTATGAACAGCCCCTAAATAGTTCAAGTTCTACACCAGTATGCTTTAACATTGCCGAGTTCGAAAGGCCTGGTGCTGTATGAAAATATAGAGGATCTAGATTGTATGTTTTAAAGTAACTACGTCTAAAGTTTTCAAAGACATCAGCCAAGAGAAGGACGTCAGTCTTTAAGTATAAGTATGAGTACTCTCCAAGCGTGTTAATATTGAACTCGTTCCAGACTACTTGCGCAAAAGCATAATCGTTATCAGAAATAGTTGAGTTTGTTAATTTTGAATAAAATAAATCCTGATCAGGTAACTGTGTCTCATCTAGTCTTTCAATACTGTCAATATATTCATATGGGAATACACCCTTACGTATTACTAATTTAAATTTGTCAGGGTCTGGGTAGTGTAGTCGCGTAATCTGTTTATCTTTGTCATCAAGGTATGAAGCTAATTTCTCTAAGCTGGAGGCCATGAATCTAAAAAAGTCAATAAATCTTAAAGAGACTGAAGTATTTTTGACTGATTTTGTAAATAAAATGTAACGCAGCTACGTGACCTTGAACCGGTTCAAACCTGTCTGATGACGTCATCTACTACGCAGTTAGAAAATTCTAGAATGGTATGAGTCATCTGATTCGTAGAAATTCCCCCCACCCCTTTCACAAAACAAGTCTAAACCTGTCTGATGACGTCATCTACTACGCAGTTAGAAAATTCTAGAACACAATGAGTCATCTATTACGCAGTTAGAAAAAGAACAAAGAGAACTACGCAGTTACCGTGACCTTGAACAGGTTCAGACCTGTCAGATGACGTCATCTACTACACAGTTAGAAGTAATGAAAGCTACCACCAGATGGCGTTGCGTGAAATCCTTCTCGCAAGTAGTTGTCATAATTTCATTTTGAATATATAAAACATGAATATATCATACAAATGCGTAATCCTGAACTATTGATCGGTTATGGCTGAGCCGAAGGCAGGTTGATAGTTGAGGATGCTTTTTTCTAACCTTAAAATGTTGAACTCAAATTCAAAATAACGGAAATCAGACTTAAAATGCCGGATTACAGACTTAAAATAGCGAATTACAGACTCAAAATAGCGGATTCCAGACTCAAAATGGCGGATTCCAGACTCAAAATGTCGGCCACCAGATGGCGAATTCAAAATGGCGGATTCACAATTCAAAATTCCGGGAAAATGGCGGATAGTAGAATTAAAAAATGGCCGATTTAAAATTCAAAAATGCGGTAAAATAGCTGATAGTACCATTTAAAAAATGGCGGAAAAATGGCGGATAGTAAGATTTAAGAAATGGCGGCAGAACTCACCACCAGCGCGACCTACGAAAAACCCTCCACCATATCAACGTCGGTAAAACAGGGCGCGCATATCTGTGGATGGTAACTTAGCATGGACACGAACCCACAAATCTGTTTTACCGACTGGGCTTGCATCCCTTTGACACACTATTACTTTTGAACGGTTGAACCGATTTCATCGCGGTTTGTGTCATTCGAAAGGGCATCGCCAAACTTAGATTTTCTGTCAATTTGAACTGATTCGGACCGATAGATTTTGAGAAATTCGGAGAAATCTCAAAAAAAATAGGAAAAAAATTCTTTTAGAAGTGGTTATTTTGGGATAACTTTCAAACGGCTCTACCGATCGATTCCAAAAACTAACTCTCAACCTCAAAAAACCACGTCGATCGCCCCCAATCCGGTCAAAATCGGTTCATTCATTCAAAAGTTATTGCAGTTTGAAAATTCAAAAAATAGTGTTCTATGAAACTTTTATCATACTTTTGAGCTCAACGAGCCCAAAAGCATAGAAAAGGTATCTTTTCGAGCTCGGAGAGCTCAAAACAACACACAGATCGTATTTTTGAGCTCGAAGAGCTCAATAAAAGCGGCCAGGTATTAACGGAATCAGCGGGAAGTAGCAGGGATGGCTTTTAGGGTCAACCGTATTCCTTATTTTGTTTATAAAATTTGATAATATTTATCACTATTCTTGATAGTAAACATTATCATCCTGATGGTAAATATTACCATCCTGATAGTAGCTGTAATCATCTTAATGGATACTGTTATCATCTTGATGGTAACTGTAATCATCTTAATGGTTACTGTTATCATCCTGATTGTAACTGTTACTATAAAAAATGGTAACTGCAATCATAAAAAATTGTCACACTAACGATCTTTACACTGAAAAATTTTTTAATCATCCTAGATGATTGCAGCTACAAATTTAGTATGATAACTCCAATCATTCAATTTTCTCCGTGTAGGCTGTGATACCGTACTTGCCAGGATCACGTGGAATAAAATGCAACAGTCAAAACATGGCTTTGACTGCGTTGAATGCCGTAGCCACAAGGGGTGCCTCGGAGGCTGCCTCCGCTGGTAGTTAAATAATTGCTGGAGTTATCGATCACGAGCTGGTGGTCGGTAATTCCGCAACACATATTAATAACTTGTTATAATCTAAATTTTGTTATTTTAACTTATCATTTGTTATTCCTATGTTAACAAATTCATTTGTTACCACTACATATCTTAAGTTATCTTAACAAAATTTTTTTCTGCGTGACGGGACACTTGGAATTGAATTATTATTATAGTATTCTACAGCGATTTCACTTGAGAAATTAAGATGAATTTCTTATAATTTCAGAAAGCATTCATGCAAAGCAGATCAGTTTCATTAGTGGATATGTACATTGACAATGCAGAACCTAGTGAAAACGTTGGACAAATTCACTTCAGCTTAGAATATGATTATCAAAACACTACTTTGGTTTTACGGATTATACAGGTGCTGATTATTTTTTTGATAGATCCGAATAGTACTGAAGTATTGTATTGTATATTGATTCAAAACTTGACTTGCTTTTTCTATGTAGGGTAAAGATCTTCCTGCCAAAGATTTATCTGGTACATCCGATCCCTACGTTAAAGTAACTTTACTACCTGACAAAAAACACAGACTTGAAACTAAGATCAAGCGAAGAACTTTGAATCCTCGATGGAATGAAACTCTATATTTTGAAGGTACGCAAAAAACGAATAACATTATGCAATTTAGTTCCGTAAAGTGAATGTCATTCCTTATTGAACAATATTTATAATTTACTGGAAAAAAAAAAAAAAGAAAAAAATATTAATCAGATCAAAAATTCTTCACTCAAGAATTTAATGAACTGAAACATTGAATTTAGTGCACGCTACAAGAATGAAATGCTGGGTTATGCTTTACACTGCAATACTGAGTGTGTTAATTTAAGACACATAAATGTATTATTTTCTTGTATTTACTCTTACGACGTTTCGCGGTGTGTTATTTTTTAAAACAGTATATGTGTGTTATTTTGAAACATGTAGATGTGTTACTTCAAAACGCCAGAATGTATTATTTTAATGCACATAGCTGTGTTACTTTAATATATATTGAGACACTGCAAAATGTCCCGACTTTATCAGCCTGGCGAACTACCACCCGAAATTTCCGTTACCGACACTAGCTAAAATAATGTGTAGCCCCAGTGAGGTCACAAGACGACACGAGGAGGGGAAAATCAGCTACGAGCCTAAAACCATGAGCCTTGATCGACACTTCGATCTATCCCCCGGTGTGAACCACCACGCTAGGTATTTCTTAGTCATTTTTACCACTATACTACTATACTACTATTACTACTATTAGGTGATTACTCACCAGAACCTTAAATAATCTAAAAGTTTATTGTCTAAATAATAATCTAAACTAATATTCCTAATTATTTTCTATCTATATTATTAATTTTATATTAGGTGATTATTCACCACGTTTATTATCATTACTGTTTAATCAATCATAGTTTTAAGTATAAGTATTCAGTTTATTAAGTATTTCATTAATTGCGTTACCGAAATATTACAAGTTTATACTAAAAGTGCTTATTTTGTGTAATAAAGTTAAGTTTATTGTTATCACTGCTACATACCATTACTAAACTACCGCCATTCACTTGTTCATTTGCTACGATCGTTTTATTCAACCGAAAGGTGCAATCAAGGACGCAGAGCATTGTAAGTAAATAAAGCAATCATAACTGGCACACGTGAGAACTTTTGCCAGATAGTAAAATTATTAATAAGAATTAATACATATAAATCAGGGAGCGGAAAATCCCCGAACAGCGTATCCCAATTAAACGAAGCTTAAGTGATCATTTACCTATCCGCAAGGACTTGATGACTTAAGTAATTGGATTTTTTTAGATAAATAAAAGTTCAGTGTTTCAATGGCGCTCGAACAGGGACGCTGTTCAAATTATCCTTAAAATTAATTGCTGAATTGACAAAAACTCTCACGTCTTCACGACAATTCATTTAGTTTTAAGTATTATGAATTAAAAACATTTATATTGTACGCATAAATGCTAAAATTATAAAATCTTAATTTTATAATTATAATTATTTAATCTTAATTGCTGTAAAGACATTTATACTGATACTATTTATTTTGTATTGGCTGAGAAGTACTCTCAGTGAAAATCTAGAAAATTACTTTAGTAATAACTTTATCAGTATACAGATCTTTATAAGCCTATTGTCAAGTATATTTTGTCTGCCGGGTCGCAAGCCATAAACACGTTGCACGCTCGAGCTACAAAACAAACAAATCTTTTGTCTGGTCGAGTCGGAAATAAATCTTTGATCTAAAATAAATATTAGAAAGTATTTCATTATCGAAACTAAATCTCTTATTTAATTCTGTTATTTAAAATAAACATTTAGTAAAAATATTTTATTATTAAAATTAAATATCGCCGTTAAAATAATTTATTTTATTTAACTTTGCAGTCAGAATTTCAATAATAATAATAATAATATTGATATTATTACGAGTATCAAACTTAATAATATCAAAGTTAAAATTTTGGGATTAAATTATTAACACCGAGTATTGAAAACTCACTAAATAAATTTGGGATTGTAAAATTAATTTTGAATGCGTCACCGAGAAAATAATCATTAAGAAAATTTGAGATTAAAATCCTGTGTCAGGTGTGTCATTATAAAATAATACTTCGAAAACTTAATCCATCCCGAAAGTAATTAAATAAAATTTAATTCAGAGCTATTTATAATGTTTCCTCACACCCCAGTAAATCAATTCTCTGTACCGATTAGTCATAATGCGGATTTACAAAATCAAAATTTATTAAACTTTAATCCAATTCAAAATTCAAATCCAAGTATACATTTACAATTACAAGACGATTTAATCGTACTAGACAGTCGGTAAGGTGATATACACAATAGTACTGTCAGTAATAGCACTGACCCTACAAATGCCACTGACAATGACGTCAGTAGAGTACTAAACTTTTCTGACCTTGAAAATACCAACAATGCGAGTCAAACCGATGAGGAAGTAATTAGACAATTAAGAGCCGAAGCAGAAGCCTGGAAAACAGCTTGTCAGCAATTGATACCACCTTTTACCAGTACCCTAGCTCGAACGATGTCTAACACGGTAGATAACAATAATACTGCCAATAACACCTACGCATTTCAGCCCCGGGAGTTATTACCAAATTTTAATTTTTCAGCGGCAAACCATTCTGTGTTGCCAGCACCTTGCTTTCCCCATTCGGACATGCCTCCCTACTCTACAGCATCAGCCCCAACGTTTAGTGGGACTGCGCGTTTACCGTACGCGCCGCTGCCGCTTGCCCCACCACTCGTAACACCGGTGCCTCAGCATCTACCAGCTACACATGCACAATCATGCACCACGTTGCCGTATATAACCCAAACTTATACAGCACCACCGATGCCATACTACGTACCAAGTACACACGTACAGTCACACACTACTACACCTCATGTGACACACACCTATACAGCACCGATCGCATCTTTCCCTGTGCCTGAGTCACAGACACAGCCATACACACACACTATCCCAGGCATAGTCCCAAACGCTGCTCATTCTTACATGTACCCGAGTACAGTTGCACCCTTACGGACTAATGACATTTGCCGAACTGCGAAATCATGGAATGTATTTTTTCCCCAGCGCGATTCATCAATTAAATTAGACGCCAAAAAATTTATTAAAATTTTAGAACAACGAATGGTCAGTAATGATATACCTTTAGACAACTTTAAGCCTGTAGTTACTTCAACGTTAACTGGTAATATTTTAGATTGGTATTATGAAAATGAACATTTATTTATCAACTGGTTAGTTTTCAAAACTCACTTTAAAGTATGGCAAACCCACCAATCGGATGAAACTTTATTACAAGAAATTTATTCTTATCGACAAGCCGATGACGAACTTGGAGTCGCGTTTATTAACCGAATGCAATGTGCGTTTGATCAATTAGACGAGCCCATGCCTGAACACCGACAAGTTAGAATTATTATTCAAAAATTTAATTCAAAATTTTTATTTAAATTTGCGGAAGAAAATATTGACACTTATTCAATACTATATAAACGCGTTAGTTCTTGGCAACCAGTAGTAGATTCTTGTCAACGCTTATATAATAACGAAGAAGCGAAATCTAACACGGATTCTGATGATAATTCGAAAACTCAAATAAAATTAAACGCTGTTAGCAAATCGAAATTAAAGAATTCTAATAAGAAGACGATTAAATCGGAAAACGAACAAAAGACCACTCTTTTTGCATTGTCGAATTCAAACCCAGTTAACTCAGGTAACAAAATTCCAAAAAATAACCACTCGGACGTGCTTGTATCCGCAATAACTAATTTCCAAGCCGCGATGCAGGACATGTTTGAAAATTTACAAAAGAAACTTAGCCAAGTATCTTCACAGACTGACTGTGAACGTTGTGGATGCAGTGGACACATTACTGCAGTCTGTTGTTCACGAACTACAGACGAGATACGAAAAAGAGCCGGTTTACGACCCTTTATGAAAAACCCAGATCCCGAAAACCAAGTAGTTACTCCGGTGATTCCCAATACACCAACTAAGCCTAACATATCCGCGATACAAACCCTTACGGCACCTATTTCTTTAACTAGTGCCCCAGTTAGGTCAGTTTCTAACAACTGTGAACTAAATACTTTAGAAAATAGTTCAGAAATCCCTGATATCAACCAAAACGAATTAGATTACGAGTATATGGACTATGAGTCAGACTCTGAGTCAGAAATGCCCAATTCAACACCCAAATTAAAAATCAAATCCGGTAATGAACTTAATGACCTTATGCTTATTCATAGAGCCAGCACACATGATTCAGACAATCTTGAAATATCAAGTCGAATTAAACGACAACCATCATTTCAGATTAGAACTGAGAGTACTTCAAAGTTGTCGTCGTTAATAAGCGTTGAATCAGAAACTTTACCTTCTGATCCCATAATTACTTGTAATTTTAAGAAACAGTCATCTCCATTACCATCTAAATCATTAATACCGACCCCCACAACGACCAACACCGAAGAAGCTTCAGCATCCATCACCCAGCTAAACATTAGCAGGATTTCTAGACCAACAATGGTTCAGCCTGGCATAACATCTACAGCTTTAACGCCTATGACAGCTGTATCAGATCCATCAGACAACTACGTAGCAGCTAAATTTAAAAAGCCCATGCTGCATGACAAAAGCCAGTTGACTTCATTATCTCAACCAAACTTCAGGTGCACTTATGAACGACCTGAATGGATTGAAGATATCTGTAAAGCAATGAAGGAAGTCCATATTAAAATCCAGAAGAATACACAAGACATCCAAGGACTCCAGAATGGCATGAAAAGACTCGTACAAAGCCATTCCTCATTAAAGCATTGCCAACTCACCAACCTGGCCAGTTCTGTACGTGAAGTAGAACGAGATGTCGTTGCCGTCAAACGACGACTTAATTTAATCGCACCCAAAATGCAGAAACTGGGAAAATACCAAGATAAATACAAGGAGCCTGTCCAATTAGAAGCCGATTCACCTCCATTGACTTCCAAAGAGAAGCAAGACACTACTATTTATAAAATTGGAACTAAAAATTGTCAGTTAGTTCAAAAACTAACTTTGAAAAAAATTAAATTCTCTCAGTCGAAAATTTTATCTCGACAAGGCTTACAAGACGAGCTTCCAATTAATCCAGTCATGGTAACAATTTTAAATTCGTTACCGCATTATCAGACACGAACAACACCAATATACGATGTCTCACGTACTCGAGAGTATGCATCCAACTAAACTTGGAAAGATGCTGAAATTTGTTTTCATCCACCTGAAAACGAGGAAAGGGACAACTTTCACGGACACTACCAAGAATGTGGAGTACCAATCCAACTTTTTGATCCAGAATGCCAGGCTAGTAACCGACGTTGGCCTGGATACAAGAACGGGATCGAGATAAATAACAACGAAGAGGATATCGAAGACTTCCAAGAGACATACCAGAGTTCTCTATAAAATTAAACCCCTATTTAATCATTCACATTATTATCTATTTATATTACTGTATCATCGTTCATATCATTAATGAAAATATTACTGTATTATTATACTATCATTATTATACAACTATTACTACTATAAAATTTATATTTAGCATCTAACATACTATTACATTATAAAACTATAATATTTACTAAATCATTCATATTATCTAAAATTATATCTGCCACTTTAATTTGTTTTATTTACAGCTGCAGACTAATCAAAAAAAAAAGAACAAACACAAAAACAAACAACAATTAATTAATAATTAAAATTTTATTTTTATCTTCCCAGCAAATAGATCGAAGTCTAGAACGAAGTTTCGACCATTTGCTCAAGAGAACTCTATCTAATTAACTATTTATTTACAGGTGATCACTCACCTTCACAGCCAAAATTTTATTTTTATAATTTTAAAATTTCTTTTCAGGTGACGACTCACCAGTCCATTCACACATCTAATTTCCAGGTAATTACTCACAAATCCACTTATCCAATTCCTAACTTACCACTATCAGGTGATTACTCACCAATACATTCATCGATCTATAGGTGACTACTCACCAAATCATACTACTACCAGGTGACTACTCACCAAATCATTTACCACTATAGGTGACTACTCACCAAATCATTTATCACTATAGGTGACTACTCACCAAATCATTTACCACTATAGGTGACTACTTACCAACACATCCATACCACTATGTGACTACTCACCAAATCATTTACCACTATAGGTGACTACTCACCAAATCATTTACCACTATAGGTGACTACTCACCAAATCATTTACCACTATAGGTGACTACTCACCAAATCATTTACCACTATAGGTGACTACTCACCAAATCATTTACCACTATAGGTGACTACTCACCAAATCATTTACCACTATAGGTGACTACTCACCAAATCATTTACCACTATAGGTGACTACTCACCAAATCATTTACCACTATAGGTGACTACTCACCAAATCATTTACCACTATAGGTGACTACTCACCAAATCATTTACCACTATAGGTGACTACTTACCAACACATCCATACCACTATAGGTGATCACTCACCAAATCATACCACTACAGGTGATTACTCACCAAATCTCTCATCTACAGGTGACTACTCACCAACTTTTCTTACTACTACTACATCAAACTTTTCTTCCTACTATTTCATCAAAGCATCCTTCCTAGGTCATCACTCACCACTAACTTCTATCATCCTATTATTCCTATACCCGGTGACGACTCACCAATGTATTCAAAGAGCTAGCTCGGTTCAAAAATTGACGGGGTAGTCTTGGCTTGGCAGGGAGGATTGAGACACTGCAAAATGTCCCGACTTTATCAGCCTGGCGAACTACCACCCGAAATTTCCGTTACCGACACTAGCTAAAATAATGTGTAGCCCCAGTGAGGTCACAAGACGACACGAGGAGGGGAAAATCAGCTACGAGCCTAAAACCATGAGCCTTGATCGACACTTCGATCTATCCCCCGGTGTGAACCACCACGCTAGGTATTTCTTAGTCATTTTTACCACTATACTACTATACTACTATTACTACTATTAGGTGATTACTCACCAAACCCTCAAATAGATTAAAAGTTTATAGAATAATCACTACTATTAATTATTTCCTAATTTTATATTCTTAATTTTATAATAAGTGGTTATCCACCAAGTTCGTTACCATTACTGATTAATTAACCATATAGTCTTAAATATAAATATCCAGTGTGTTAAATATTCATAAATTGCGTTACCGAGACATTACAAGTCTCGATTAAAAAGTATTTTGTGAAATAAAGTTGAGTGTATCAATAATATTGTTATACATCGTTATTGATCTACCATCATCCAATTGCCCACTTGCTGTGATTGTCCACATTCAGCCAAGAAGGTCAATCAGGACGCCGGATATTGTAAGTAAATAAAGCAATCATAACTGGCTCACGTGAGAACTTTTGCCAGACAGCAAAGGTTATTAACCAAAATTAATATACAGAAATCAGGGAGCGGAAAATCCCCGAACAGCGTATCCCAAATAAACGAAGCTTAAGTGATCATTTACCTATCCGCAAGGACTTGATGACTTAAGTAATTGGACTTTTAAGAAAATAAAAAGTCCAGTGTTTCAATACTAAAGCTTTTTTTAATATTCCGGTAGTTATAGTCATTTGAATAATAAGAACAGACTGCACAAGTTTCAATCTATTATCAAAACTGCTCTTACTGTACGAAAAGCCATGACTTTGTAAATACAATTTCTAATGCAGAATTCTAGCAAGTCTGAGATCAAGCTCATGAATTTTAATCAAAAAACACGATAATACTATAGCGTATTCTGATATTCGTCAGACGATATCGTTATTAAGGTTATGTCGATAGATTACAAGTAATCACTAATAATCCGAAAACAATCTTCATAAAAGCGGCTATAACTTTTTCAAATATCGATTATGAATAAAATTCATCGTAAACCAAAGTTATAAGTTATGAAATTTCTGAAAAAAAATCCTTAGACACGATGACGCTATCTCTAATACTTCAGGAGATGAAGAAGTTAAAATCATAAAACGAAACTTCACAAAGTTCGATTGAGTATTGACAGAATTGTTCGTTTACAATTAACCCTTGCTTTAGAAATATCAATTGTAGAGCAAAATTTAATCCGTTTAAAAGCCTTCCGAAATCATGATCCAGAAGCAACATGATACTCAAGCTTTTTTTAATATTCCGGTAGTTATAGACATTTGAATAATAAGAACAGACTGCACAAGTTTCAATCTATTATCAAAACTGCTCTTACTATACGAAAAGCCATGACTTTGTAAATACAATCTCTTACGCAGAATTCTAGCAAGTCTGAGATCAAGCTCATGAATTTCAATCAAAAAACACGATAATACTATAGCGTATTCTGATATTCGTCAGACGATATCGTTATTAAGGTTATGTCGATAGATTACAAGTAATCACTAATAATCCGAAAACAATCTTAATAAAAGCGGCTATAACTTTATAAATATCGATTTTGAATAAAATTTATCAGAAAAAAAAAGCTATAGGTTATGAAATTTCTGACAAATAATTCTAAGACACCAAGACGCTATCTCTAATACATTAGGAGCTGTAGTAGTTAAAATCATAGAACGAAACTTCGCGAAGTTCTATTGAGTATTGACAGAATGGTGCGTTTACAATTATCCCTTGCTTTAGAAATACCAATTGTGGAGCGAAATCTAAGCCGTTTAAAAGCCTTCCGAAATTATAATCCAAAAGCAACATGATACTAAAGCTATTTTTAATATTCCGGTAGTTATAGTCATTTGAATAATAAGAACAGAATGCACAAGTTTCAATCTATTATCAAAACTGCTCGTACTGTACGAAAAGCCATGACTTTGTAAATACAATTTCTAATGCAGAATTCTAGCAAGTCTGAGATCAAGCTCATAAATTTTAATCAAAAAAACACGTCATTACTATAGCCTATTCCGATATATTTTAGAAGATATAGTTATTAAAGTCATGTCGAGACATTACAAGAAATCCCTAATAATCT
>CAJNRD030001118.1:15447488-15458231 GCA_905319865.3 Cotesia congregata
AACAAATATAAATAATGCTGTGAATTCCTCGGATAATCCTATCTAATTATCCGGTGCTGGTGAATGTTGGAACGCTTCACGTAATAATTATCCGTAACTTCTATTCTTTCCCGCTTCACAGCATTATTTATATTTGTTATGTATATTTATATTTATATATAATCAGCATTATTTATATTTATATATAATCAGATCTGAGCTATCTAGGTCTATATATGATTATATATAACACGACTCTACAAAAAAATTTTCGTTCTTTGTCCTAAAGTTTATACTATTATTTTCCAGTTAGTTATGCACAAAAACGAAAAAAAAATACCTTTTTTCGGTATAAAGTTTGCATTTGTGATAGTTATAATAATAATACTCATTTTTCAATTTTTTCATGAATTTTAATTGGGTATTTGCATGATTTTGGTATTCATTAACTTTAGATAATTTTACATTCTATATAATTTTTTAAAATTTTTGAAAAAAAAATTTTTCGATTTTGTTCTTAAAAATTTAAATAATTAAATAAATAAAAAAAGCTGATATTTAAATGAATAGGTAGCTCCATCTCGTGTATGTGACGTCACGATGCTTATTTCATTTGAAATTTTAAGCGCCAATTGCTCTTGTAAGCACGTGGCAGGTGTAAACAGTTGTTGTGCTGAATTGTATTTGATTAAAAAAAGATCTGGTAGTGTTGTTTATAATAAAATAAAAGTATTCAATTACTCGAAATGTCGTCAAAAAACGATTTTTGTTGGTGTATAGTTCCAACGTGTAGAAATAGTGGTAAATCGACACCAGAAAAAATTTTTATTAATGTTCCATCGAATTCTGTTAAACGGAAAAATTGGTTAGATGCATGCAGGAATAAAACTCATTATTCATCATCAACTTGGCTTTATTGTTGTGAAGATCATTTTGACGTAAGTATTTATTAAAAATTTCTTATAATAATTACATAAAATTATAACCTAAAATTGTGATTTTCAAGTTATTTCATGAATTGATGATGAATTTTATTCATTTTAGCTTAAAGTGGATTTGGAAAATTGGTTGGAATGGACAATGGTTGGTGGTAACAAACGGATAAGGAATAATGTTGTGCCTCATAAATTTATTGAGCAATCAAAATCCTCAAGCATGAAAGATGCTCCTTCAATGGATGTAGATCAATTAGGTACTGAAACAATGAATTTAAATATTGCCAAGTTACGGCTGGGTCAAATCTCTGGAAGTATAACGGATAATTTAAATTCTGAGTGCACATACCAATTTAATTTTAATATACAAGAAGATTACGATAAGAATAGATCCAATGTCTGCGATGTCCGCCCTGCTATTGGAAGTCAAAAACTGAATGTTGGTGTCCAAGTCAAGATAAAGAGTTCATACAGGAGTGTAAAAGTTCAATGTAAACCTGTGACTAAAGATCGTGCATCATCTCCGATTGAGCAGTTGATAGAAAATGAAAATGCGCATAATTATTGTTCTCAACCAACGAATAATGATCCATTATCAAATTCTTTACCTAATACTACGAATTTATCTTCTAATACAACTGCTAGTTCATTCCCTTCTTCATCAGATAATTTTTTAACAACAAATGGACTTAACTTGGAAGAATTCGGTTGTCACCTCGTAAATACATTGGGATTTCGGGTGATTGCTTGGATATTGTTGATATTTTACGTATGGCTAATTTAAGTGACATTGATATATTTATTACGTTAAAAAAAATAAGATTGAATGAAAGTTTTACGATTTTAGCTGATGATTTTGGAATGTCCACTTCTAATATAAGTCGCATCTTTCCTAAGACTTTGCCAATCATAGCAGAATATCTAAAAGACTTTATTATATGGCCTTCATCGGCAAGAATTAAACGTCAGTTGCCAATAAGTTTTCGAAGCCGTTATGCAGCAGTAGAATCAATCATTGATTGTTTAGAAATTGAAATTGAAAAGTCAACAGATCCTGTCAAACAATCATTAACCTGGTCTGAATACAAAAAATGTAATACGGTTAAATATTTAGTGTCTTGTACACCTGATGGCATAGTTAATTTTATTTCACCTGGATTTGGTGGTAGGACATCGGATGCTGAAATAGTTTCTCAATCTGGATACTTGGATTGTTTAAAACCAGGCGCTGCTGTACTTGCTGATAGAGGCTTCAAACACATAGAAAATTTTGTAGTTGAAAAAAAAATGTAAATTAATTAGACCACCAACAGTAAGTTCTGAGAAGCAACCAAGTCATGACGAAGTTATAGCAACAAAACGAATCGCCAGTCTCCGTATCCACATTGAAAGACTAATAAGAAGAATACGAGAATTCGAAATTTGTGAACCTCATTCATGTGTAAATATTAAACTTATTCCTCAGATGGATAATATAATGACAATCGCCGCAGCTTTAACTAATCTACAGGGACCATTGATAAAAAAAACATGAGTTATAACAGTTGTTGTTCAATAAAAATGTAATATTTATTTTAAGATTTCAATTTTTGTATTTTTGTTAATAAATAACTTAATTATATGACGTCTCGTTCTCGGGATTACATTACACGTAGTACCGCTGTTTGTACTGCAATATCACCACAACTTTAGAGTATTTAAAAAAAAGACTGGAGCGCCTCTAGTGGCCCTCCATCGCCTACGTCCTCGTATCCAACTCATAACGTTTTTTGTGCGCGATAGCATCACAACGTAAGAGTGAAAAGTAGAATTTTTAGTTAGAAAAATTCTTAAAAAAGGAAAATTATTAAACGGGAATTATGTCTAAAAGCAAGAGGAAGAGAGAGAGAGAAGAAAGAGAAGAAAAAATGTGGAAAAAGATAAAGGAATTAGAAGAAGCCCTTCGTGGCTCGATGTCTAATACCCAGCTGCCAAAGCAAGTTGCAACACAGTCATCTGGTAAGCTTAATTATTGTTTTGACAATATTCTGAACGAATGTTCAAAAATGGCAATGCGCCCACACGAGTGGTGGGACATATTGTTCAATAAAAAAGTCGGTTTAGTGCGTACACGAGTGGTAGCGTCATAACCGTAAAAATGTTTTCTGTTTACAGGAGCATCTAAGCTGGCCGCCGAGTCGGATAACGAGAAGACTCCGTTATCGACGGGAGACAAGCAGCAGCTAGATAACTTACCACCAGAGTCTAAATCAACCGAGATGTCGCCTATTGTCAAACCGACTCCAGAATCCGGGAAATCAAACGATGTTGAGTCGTTAAAAGACCCAAATACGTCTGGTGGCGTGACTGAGTCCGATAAAAAAGAAAATGCTCCGGAAAAATTAGATGTCGAGATCATAGAGATTTTGGGTGAGGATCCTTTAGCAGAAGACCCTCAAGTAGGAGTCTTACACTCGGAAATTGCAACTCGCTGGTCAAACCTCATAAGTAATGGGTTAAAAAAGGAACTGAAGAGTGATCTATTGGCAAAATACCCACGAGCTAGTAATTGCCAACTAGAAGCTCAAACTTTAAACCCGGAAGTCGCAGCGTCAATGCAAGACACGGCAGTAAAGCGAGACAAATTTGCTTGCGAAATTCAAAACATTATTGGATCCGCAATGTTAGCCCTGGGCAAAGGGATTTCATTGATGCTTGAGGAAAAAGAAGATGGAGTCGACAGAATGGAGCTTCTGAAATATCTTTCTGACTCTGGAAGACTCTTAGCAGAAGCTCATCATAAGGAAGCTATGACGAGACGCTCCTTTATACTTCCTGGCATGGACAAGAATATAAAGGAGGTTTTAGAAAAATCAAAACTCGATAAATTTCTGTTCGGAGAAGATTTATCTGAAAAAATTAAATCGACAAAATCCATTGTAAAGGTGGCAGCAGAAATAAAAACAAAACCACAGTCGCAGAGAACTCCTTTGAAAACTGCGAACCAGGGAAACTGGAAGGCCCCATCCTCCAAGATGCAATGGGCAAGGATGGGGAGTTCGAAATCAACGCAACAGACAAAAGCAACGGGGTCCAGTGCTCCGAAGAAACAGTATCAACAGTCGTCTCGATCCCAGCTGAAAACGTCACGCTCGCTGACGGATCGCCGTCATTGACATCAAAGGTATCAACAACGGCAGGAAGATTGAAATTCTTTGTCAATAAATGGCGAGAGATCACAGACAACAAATTTGTGTTAAATTGTATACTGGGTTATCAAATTGAATTTGATAAACCAGTTTTGCAAATTAATGAGCCTAAAAATTTAATAAGTGAGGCACAGGGCCTTAAGGACTGCAAGGACGCCATCAGTAAATTATTAAATATTGGCGCCATTCAACCATGTGATAATGTAGAAGGTCAATTTATCTCCTCATACTTTTTGGTAGACAAGCCAGATGGTTCCAAAAGGTTTATACTAAATTTAAAAAACTTAAATAAGTTTATTAAAACAACGCATTTTAAATTAGAAGACATGAAATTAGTTTCAAAAATAATTTGTCAGGGAGATTTTATGGCAAATTTAGACTTAGAAAATGCCTATTTTCTGATCCCTATTTGTAATTTTAGCAGAAAATTTTTAAGATTTCGGTTTCAATCGCAATTATATGAGTTTCTTTGTCTACCATTTGGCTTGGCTACAGCTCCATTTATATTCACCAAGGTCCTAAAACCTGTGATGAATTTTCTTCGTAAACGTGGGTACGTGTCGGTAGTTTATTTGGACGACATTTTGTGTATCGGGCCAGATTTTTTGTCGTGCAATGAAAATATAATAGAAACAATTAAATTATTCGAGTCATTAGGGTTCATTGTAAATAGAAGAAAGAGCGTATTAACGCCGAGTAAAAAATGTCAATTCTTAGGGTTCTGGATTAACTCAGAACGCTTAACATTCGAGTTACCAGAATCAAAGAGATTAAAAATCCTTGAATTAGTTAGAAGAATGCGGGGGAAAAAAGAGTGTAAGATTAGAGACCTAGCAAAATTTATTGGAAATTTAATAGCAGCCTGCCCAGCAATTAAATATGGATGGCTGTACACAAAGGCTTTTGAGAGGGAAAAATATTTGGCCTTAGTAGAAAATGAAAATAATTATGAAGGAAAAGTACAGCTCAAGGAAAATCTGACCGAAGATTTTGCTTGGTGGGAGAAGAACATTCTTTTATCAGTGAATGGTTTTGGAGCTCACCAATACGAAAGAACAATTTTTTCTGACGCATCGCTGACTGGATGGGGAGCGTCATGTAATAATAAACAATCACATGGTTTTTGGTCTGTCGAAGAGAGGAAATTTCATATAAATTTCTTGGAATTACTTGCAGTCTTTTTAGCCCTAAAAGTTTTTGCTGCTGATCTTTACCATTGTAAAATTCTCCTTAGAATGGACAATACCACAGCGATCTCCTACGTCAACCGAATGGGCGGCATTCAATACCCGCACCTAAATAATTTAGCCAAAGAAATTTGGCAATGGTGCGAAACAAGAGATTTGTGGATTTTCGCCTCGTATATTCCATCTAAAGAGAATGTAGAAGCAGATAGGGAATCAAGGATGAGCAATATTGATACCGAATGGGAGCTCGCGGATTTCGCCTTTAAGAATATAGTTGAGGTCTTCGGGAAACCAACAATTGACCTTTTTGCGACTAGAATTAACACAAAATGTGAAAAATTCTGTTCTTGGTACAAGGATCCAGATGGGTCTTATGTCGATGCATTCACTATAAAATGGAGTGAGAAAAATTTTTATGCTTTCCCTCCTTTTACGCTAATACCCCGGGTATTGCAAAAGATCATTGCAGAAAAGGCAGAGGGCATTTTAGTCATACCATTCTGGACAGCTCAACCTTGGTTCCCTATTTTTGAATCCCTATTAATAGAGAGACCAATTATTTTTAATCCTCATAAAAAATTACTTCTTTCTCCTTGCAGGACCCAACACCATCCACTGTGCCAAAAAATGTCGTTGATTGCCGGAAAATTATCAGGGAAGCGTTCGCACGGAGAGGTCTCTCAGTTCAGACAGCAGAGATAATGCTGTCATCTTTAACAGAAAATACTGTAAAGCAGTATTCTAATCCTATTAAATTGTGGTGGCAATTTTGTAACAAAAAAGGATTAGATCCTTTCGAAATCTCGGAATCTGAACTGCTGGACTTTTTATCTATAAGATTTGAAGCCGGTGCTTCTTATGGCACATTAAATTCCATGAGAGCTGCTATTTCCTTAATTGCCGGGACTAATTTATCTGATAGTGTGTTATTAAACAGATTTTTTAAAGGCGTTTTTAAACAACGACCATTGAAGGCCAGATATGATAGAACTTGGAGAAAGGAATTTGTTTAAAGCATGAGTTACAGCATGCTGATTTCTGAAACCAAATTGGTTGTTAGGTATTATATTTTTATTAGTAATAATGATGTCTAGCTGTTTTTTAATTAATCTTTCAAAAATTTTACTGATGCTCATGGTGAGTGAGATAGGTCGGTAGCTTTGAGGTAGTTCCGGATTTTTGTCTTTCTTTGGAATCGGCAGGACTTTGGCGGCTTTCCATCTGCTTGGGTAGTAAGCATTGTTGATAGCGTTATTAAATATAATTATATAATCTTTTATAACTGTTTCTGGTAGGTTTTTTAAGACGACAGTAGGAATGTTATCAAGTCCTGATGAGGTTTTGTTTTTTAATTTTTTGAGAATTACCCTGACGGATCCAAAGTACGGTAGAGTACGGTAATGTACGGCAAATTTACGGTAGGGTACGGTAGAGTACGGTACGTACAGTGATTTACCGTAATACAGTATGACACCGTAAATTACGGAGATTGTACGGCAATGTACCGTGATTGTACAGTAATTTACCGTTATTGTACGGTAAGATACCGTGATTGTACGGTAAAATACCGTAATTGTTAGTAAAATACTCTAATTATCCGGTAAATAAAGTACTATTTTTGTACGCTAAGGTACCATAATTGTACGGTAATTTACCGTAATTGTACGGTAATTTACCGTAATTGTACGGTAATTTACCGTAATTGTACGGTAACATCGCTAAAATAAGGTATATTTGACGGTAGGTTACCATTGGAATACGGTAGTGCGGAAAGTTCAGAAGTATATATTCTACCGTATTTTCACCGTACACTACCGTATTTGTACCGTAATTTTACCGTTCTATACCGTATTATCCCCGTTCTTTACCGTACGTTACGGTGTTTTACGGTTTCTACCGTGCAAGTAGAATGCTACTATGTAATCTACGGTGACCATACGGTATATCGACCGTATTTTTACCGTATAATACCGTAATTTTACGGTATTTCAGATCCGCCAGGGTAATGATACTTCTATGTAGCTGAATAAAAATTTAGGATCATCATCAAGTTTCTTGGGATAGTAGGCTGGATTTTCTTTTGAAAATTCCACAAAAGTCTGCTTGTTATTTTTCATCTTTTTAGTTTCTTCGGCTTCTTTGTCGACTTTAATTTTTGTTGAAGTTCCGATATTCATATATCTGGGTGAGTTAATACTTTCCAGGTATTTACCAATTATAAAAAGTTTGGTTTCAGGATCAGATGCAATAATTTCATTGTTAGAGATTAGTTCAGGAAATTTGCTATTACAGAGAGTACTAAGGTCTCTGTTGTCAATTGGTATCTTTAGTGTATTAATGTTGATGTCTTTTCTTGGCCTTAGCATTCTATTTATTTTTGGGAAAAATTCATGCGGGTTTTTAAAGTTGATACTCTTGATTTGTGCTTCCCAATATGCTGTGACGGTTTTGCCGAATTCTTTATGTAGTAATTTGTTGATTCGTTTGATGGTCAATTTAATTCTAATTTTCTCTTGCAGACTTACAGGGATTTTGTCAAATTGTCTTTTGATAAGATAGGATTTGTAGGCGTGTAGACGTTTGATTTTCTTATTATTGTATTTGAGATAGTAGTCGTCTTGTTTCTTATTTCTTGGAATGGTTGATATCATGGAGTCCTGTATTTTGGATTCCAGCTGGCCTATATATTTATCTATTTCATCAATTGACAAATTCCTATCACTAGGTATTGAAATAACTTCGGAGTAGTTTTTTAAAATATTTTTCCTGAACTTATTCCAATTTGCTTTTTTGAAATTAAATTGACTTGGAATGCTGTTTAAGTTATTAAGGAGTCCAGGAGCACATTCTTCTACTGATATTGTTAGTGTGATAGCTAGATGGTCGCTATCGTATGGGAGGGTTTGTAGTTTTCCGTTAATTAGGTTAGTAAAGTCTATTCTCATGTCAATGAGACAGTGGTCAAGATAAGAATTGGCTTTAGGAAATGTTGGTTCCTTTGGAGAAAGCAGTGTGGTTTTATATTCTAAATAGTTAAATTCTATCCAATCAGCTAATTGTTCACCTCTTTCATTTGATTTAGTGTCACCCCAAGAGGTATTTCTGGAGTTGAAATCGCCGGCTATTATGTAATAGTTGTTGCTGCTGTCGAGGTTAAAGTCTTTCATTAGCTTCTTTAGTTCTTGTATAAATTTATAACCCGTAAATTGAATGGCATAGATACTTATTATTATTAGGTTCGTTTTACTATTACTTTTAATTTTGATCGCTGTGAATTCAATAACTTTATTGTTTGATAAGTTTGGGTAGTGAATCACTAAGAACTTGATCTTGTTATGGATTGCTATGGCGGTCCCTCCGCCTTTGGTGGAGTTAGGTCTGTCTGTTCTGACTAGCTGGTGGTTAGATAACTGAACTCTATGTTTTTCGTTTAATTTTGTTTCAGAGATTAGACAGATATCAATCTCGTATCGATCGATAAACATCTGTAAATCACATCTGCGTTTCAACTTGCCAATAGAGTTGACATTAATAGCTGCAATTTTTAGGTTGTTATGGTTTATTGGATCCATTATTCGTCATTGAAAAAAGCAGACACTAATTGGTCTATTCTTATGGTGTTGGCTGTGATTCTATCATTCATTTTTTTGAATTCCGTCATAATATCATTTTTAAAAGACAATAGTATATTTTCTATATTGGGTGAGCTCGTGTTATGAGAGTTGTGGCTAGATGATGCTGACTGTTCGTTGTAAACAGGTGAATTTAGATGTACTCCAGCTGCCGACGGCTTGGCTTTGGGTAGTGGTGGAAATTGTCTGGAACTGGTAGTGTTCGCGAATGAGAGTCCTGGTTGGACGTAGCTATTTATTGCACTAACTATTTTTTTCCTCTTGGCCTCGTTCATCTTTTTTTTGTCAAGTTTTAACTTAGTTATAAGATTAAGGGCCGGGCAGCCTTTATAGCTGGCTGGATGGCCCGTTTCTCCGCAGTTGATGCATCTTAGTTGACTTTTATCTTCCGCTGTCTTGAAGTTGCAATCTTTAGATTCGAGCTCACCAGCACATTTTACGCATACCGGTTGTAATTGGCAGTTTGCACTTGAGTGCCCAGTTTGCTGGCACCTTTTGCACATAAAGATGGTTGGCTTCCTCAATCGTTCCCACCTGATAGGCTGTGAAAGAAGCGCTTTCAGCCTGGTGAGTGAAGCCAGTTTACTGTCTGCAGATGCAGAGACTAGAAAGTGAAAAAAGTTTGGATTAGTTTTATCAAAGATTAATTTACTAACCTTAGTGATCGTGATGTTGGCTAGGTTCTTGTTGACGAGAGCGGTTTTGACGTCATTTCGTCAAATCCACCTCGTGTTCCCTTCAATACAATGGTTTTTGTTTTAAGATGTCTCGGAGTATAGGTGAAGTATTTCGCCTTCTCTGATTTTAGAGCATTAATGCTTAGCTCGTACGTAGCCATGTTGGTTGGGTGTATTTTGGTGAATGATTCATCGAATTCTCATACAGTGAACTCGGAAGATTTGATCCCTCTCGATAGTAGAAAAGTAATCGTCGGTTTGATACCTGTTATCTGAGCGTAGATTGGAGGAGGCCTGATTTTAGTATTATTTTTCTGGTCTGTTTATTTGTTGTCGGATTCGGGTTTTGGTTCATTGTTTACTGAGTTTTTATTTTTATTTCTGGGTTTTGTCTTATTTTTGGTGACAGTTTCATCAGTTGATTCCTCATCAAAGAGTATGCTGAATTGATTATTCGAGTTGAAGTTATTGTTATTATTTGTAACTTGACGTATTTTCGCGGGCTTGCGTGGAATTATAAAATCATCGTCGATTCTGTTAGTGCTGCCGTCTTCCGAGTCGTAGCTGGACTGCGATGCAGATCGGCTTCTGGGATGTTTAAGGTTAGGTAGTTAACGCTTTTGTACTTCTGGAATTTTTGTATTTTTATTACCTAATAAAATATTTCTAGCTATCAAACCTGCGTCCAGATTTTTGTTGAAGACTTTGTCAGCTAGTAAGTCCTTATTGTAAGTGATTTTTGGCCCTTTAGGGTCGTCTGTCGCACCGCCTTGGGCGGATGTACTCGCTTGGGTGTTAGCCATGTGCTCAAGACCTCAGCTACCTAATTAATATGGATAGCTGAAGCTTGGGCAATATATAAATGCACTGGTTTATTATTTAGTGAAAATATGTTCAAATAGTGACCGTCAAAAAATTTGAGTTGCGGCACAACACTCAGTTTAAATTATAAGCACACACACACACACACACACACACACACACACACACACACACACACACACCTGCGGCAGAGGAGAAACTGCTACCAGGCGCGTCTCCCCGTAGCGGATGGGTTGACACTCGCTGTCCTTGGATGACACTTGGATAATCTCCTAGTTGATAAGGTACAGAGGGTAGGAGTTAAATAAAATACGCTCCCGTGG
>CAJNRD030001118.1:15469847-15499291 GCA_905319865.3 Cotesia congregata
CTGCCACTGCTGATGCTGTTGCACTCAAGGGGTCGACTTGCTGCTTGAAGTTGAGTCGGGCATCAAGCATCACTCCCAGATATCGGATATGAGGTTGTGATGTGATTTCTTGTTCGCCGACTTTCAGCTTATTGGTCTCTACCACTTTTCTGCTAGTAATAATCACTGCCTCAGTCTTATGGTGCGCCAGTTTCAGGTTCTCTGCGTCCATCCACCGGTTGACGCGTTCAAAAGTGAGATCGAACATATGTTTTATTTCGTCAACGTGTTTAGCAACGATCACTACGGCTACGTCATCTGTATATGCTACGAGTTTGACGTTTCTTGGCAGAGTTAGTCTTAGTAGACCGTCATACATAATATTCCACAGGAGTGGGCCTAGAACTGAGCCTTGTGGCACACCTCCAGTGATATCATACTCCCTCGGACCGTTCTTCGTGTCATACTTCAGGACCCTGTTTTCAAAGTAGTTTGCTACGATCTTAAGAAGGTATTCTGGTACATTCTTCTCTTGGAGGGCCTGCATGATGCATTCCCAATTGGCAGAGTTGAAGGCGTTTCTGATGTCTAGGGTCGCCACCAGGCAATACTTCTTCGTTCCACCCTTCCATCTGGAGTGTGTGTGTGTGTGTGTGTGTGTGTGTGTGTGTGTGTGTGTGTGTGTGTGTGTGTGTGTGTGTGTGTATGTGTCGATGTATGTAAACCTCTCATAAATTTTGAACGGCTTGACCGTTTTGATCGCAGCTGGTGCCATTCGAAAGGGTTCAGCTAAACTTAGATTTTAAATACAAGTTGGACTAATTCGGACCGAAAGATTTTGAGAAATCTTAAAAAAACTACGAAAAAAATTTTTTTCAAATGTGGTTTTTTTTTAATAATTTTCAAACGGTTTGACCGTTTAATTTTAAAAACTGATCAGCTCTTAACATCAAAAAACCACGTCGATCGCCACCAATTCGGTCAAAATCGGTTGATTCATTCGTTAGTTATCGTTGACGAAAGAAATAGAAAAAAGTGTTTTCTACTGAGTCCTGTGCTGCACTAGACTCATTCGGGTGCGCACACGACTCACTCTGGTGTAAACTAATTTTTTTTCCATTTTTTCTTGCACACGACTGAGTCTGGTGCAGAAAATGAACCAGTCGGATTTCATTTTTTCCGTGTATGAAATCTACTAATAATGCTAGACTTAAAATAGCTTAATTAAAAAAAGAGAATTCTGAAATTTTATTCAAATTAAAATACAGACAATTGAAAAATAATAGGATTAAAATAAATGAACTTTAAAACTTGTAAAATCATAAATTTAGCCAATTCAAAACTTAGTCACGTGATCTTGCGTATTATAAAAATCTTGCGAATTATAAAAATCTTGCGAATTATAAAAATTGCAGTTTGTAAACCTGAGAATTGATAAAACTAATCGTTTTTGAATCCGATGATTTATAAAATTCGACATTCTAAGAAGTAAACCCTCTCCAGGTTGGTGACCTCCTGGAGACGACTACCCTTAACCTAACACGCCAGCCTGGCGCCACCAAGGGACAAGAATACCTAACCGAACTCAGACCCCTGGTCCTGAGTTCTTTTGCCACGACTAACTCCTTCAGGGACGTAGGAGTTTTCACTCCTGGTCACTAGGATAAGGTAGACTGAGAGGGAGAGAGGTTGAGATTATTATTTCTAAAATGAAGAATTAATTAATTAACAAAGTAGAGAGATTTATTTACTGCCACGAACAACAAACTTAATTGACTCGATACAATCAGACGCTCAGGAGAGCGTAACAAAGCCAAAATGGCGTGATATATTTTACTGGACGAGAATTATTTTTAAGAGGTTACCACGTACATCTCGCGACGTTTTGACTAGATCCCCCTGCGTCGGGATTTCCATGGTCTTCCTTTGGTGACGTTATGCTCAGGTCCGTTGCTCGTTCTGGTTGATAGGTACTTGAGATCCTGGAATGTCTTGGTGTCCACAGCGAGGTAAAAGAAACTTCCTCAGAGAAATGGCCCTTGGCAACCGTTGTATAAATATGGCTCAGTTGGTTGGAGCGTGTTAATAAATTTAACTGAACTCAGTAATTGCGACTGTTCACTGCAACAACTTGTTGCCAAAGAAAGCTGACGCCGGGGCCTCTGTCCTGTTCTCCCGTCCACCGGTACAATCTCGAACCCAAAGATCTCCTCTGCGCGCAGGCGCGTGCTGGAAAACGAGCAATGAGCAGCAGCGACTTCTTTTACGACTTTCTTACCGGGCGCCGAGCACACTAACTTTCTGGCGCGCAGTTGTAAATTTAAATTCCTTAAAATGCACGGTTACAACATTTCTAACATTCTTTTATAGGTGTCAAAAGACGATTTGACAGGATTACCTGTAAATTTTTAGCCCTTAATTTTTTTTTAAAAGAATCAAAAATGTCGCTCTTCAAAAAAACTCAAAATTTGAGTTCAAAAGTGGGAAATATAATTCAAAAAATCAAAATTCAATTTTTTTTATCATTTTTCGGAAACTACATTTTTAGACCAAAAAAATGACTCCATACCTTTGAGACTTTGATGAGTTTTCGCTCTCAAAGCTAACAAAATTAATTTAATTCAAACAGTTAAATTATTATTGAATAAAATATTATAAGACGAATTGAATTACCATTAATTTACTAAATAAGAAGTAGTATGGAAATTGAGCCGGGTGTGACCTCCAAGGCTCAACACTACCAAAGTCCAATACCTGGCGTCAATTGGTTTGAAGGAACTCTTTGGTTGCTAATGGCTTCCTTCTTGGACTCCTCGATGTTACTTGTTTCAACACTACACCACTTCTTTCGACACAACGCACTGCTCAGCTATTTAATGGCTCCCCGAAATACCCCCTCCTACTCTCTTTCTAGGGCCGAAGATCGATGCGCCAAAATGCTAGTCGACAAAGTTGTCGATCTCTGGCGACTTATCGATTAAGGGTAATTTACCCTGTTACAATGTTATAAAAAGTAGAAATCATGAAGTTAATACACTTCTTCAAACAAAATTAGCTTTAAGTTGGGAAGATGATAAACGTCAACTTTTCGTATATAGTACAGACACTTTACCATGGGGTTATGAAATACCAAGTTCAGAAAATTTGCCAATTTTGAAAAAAACTGTAAGTAATTAAATTTTTAGTTAGATTTTAAGTAATTAAAAAATTAATGTTATGCTTTTTGTAATAATAATAAAAAAAAAAAAAAAATGGAAATTATAAATAAAACAAAAAAAATTTTTTTTCTGTTAATTTTTCATGTATATAGATTTTTTTATTTTAAAGTATAATTTTTAAGAACATATATAAGTACATTTTTTAACATAAATTTAATTGAAATAATTAATATTTTATTCTCAATTATGAAGGTTTAATAAGATATTCAAACTTGTGATAAGCTATTCCGAAATAATTCCACAGTAAATAATTTTTTATGAAAAAAAAGTATATTTCTAATGAATTTAATCTTAAATTTGTGATAAACCACAACCTGCAAGTAGCAAACTACAACCTGCAAGTAGCAAATTTCCTACGAATTACCACTACCTACTCCCCTGTAATGCTAACAGATGCTAAGTGAAGTTCTCCTGCTGAGGCCAAGTCGATTAGAAAAGTTAACTGCTCTTCATCATCAATCAGCTTACGGTTGGTTCGATTCGGGAAAAAGATTGAAAACTCGTTTTCCACAATTCCCAAAATTTTTGGTCCATATTTTGTGTTGACTTTCTTAATTTCCGTGATTTGATAAACCTTGTTCAGTTGCAGTTTTTCAAACTTTTTAGTTGGTAAAAAGTTCGGTAAGTTGTTGATTTTATTGATAGCACTCAAATCCATTTTTGAATAATTAAGCTGAGAAATTGATAGAAAATAGTAAATAATAATAGTAGAAATTAGTTATAAAATAGAATAATTAAATAAATGACTCACTTGATTTTCCGTAGAGTACACAATTTTAAATATTTTTAACAAAATACACAAGTTTTTTTTTAAACTGAACGACTGATTGAAGTAACTGTAGGCAGAGGACTGAAATTTGGAGGCAAGTAAGTATAACTCCCCACCAACGATCCCCTCCCAACGCCAAAAACAGGTTTAAACTTGTCGGATGACGTAAAAACATGACGTTATCGAGAGAGGAGAGGTTAAAAACCGTTAAAATTCACGATTACTACGCGAAAAAACAGGTTTAAACTTGTCAGATGACGTAAAAACATGATGTAATCGAGAGAGTAGGAGCTAAAAAACGTTAAAATCCAAAATACTCTTATCCCACATCGATAAAACAGAACATCATTTGGTATAATACCGACTGTGTTGATACGCACAATCGATAACATAGATCACTAATTGACATCAACTGTCGATAAAACTTACCTCAAATCGATAAATAGACCTCATTTCATCCCACCAGAGCGGCGTAAGTATCGATCTTTCTCCCATATACTCAAGTCATTTGAATATATACCACAAGTCATTTGAATATATATGTCGGAGATAATATCGAGCTGGGTTTTCCCAGAGATAGGAAATTCCCAATATTTTAGTTTGTCTGTTAGTTTTAAGCAAAATTGTAAAGCATAGAATATTTAATAATTATTTATAACTTAAGTCGATTATAATTTTTATGGTTATGGCGATGGGCTTGAGTCCGGAGTGACAATGGTCACCAAACGTAGCCGAGGTCACAGGATAGAAGTAAAAAGTATACAGTTAAAGATATCGATAGACAATGAGGGCTGTCGAAATATTTTTAAGTGAAGAAGTACTTAGGATACTTGGAGGGGTAGTTCTTGTTGAGCACTGATCAAGTAAAGATCGCATACATTCTGCTGACCCCGGATTCGTTCCCGGTCTTATTCCTCAGCGCTTTTACCTTGTATATTAATTATATTCGGATAATTAATCGTAGTATTGTTTATACAAGTTAGCGTACATTATATTTCAAAATTTAGATCAGTGTTATAGTTTAATTATTAATAAATAATTGAATAAACAAATCCAATGGACTGTACTAACGCCCCTAATAATGCTTTTCCGACATATATAAAAGCACGAGGCTATTCGCCCGTAACCGTGACGGTATAAGCGGTCATTTTACGGTAATATACCGTACGGTATATACCGTACACGGTATAAATCGTACAGTGTCAACTGCACACGGTATAAACCGCATACGGTATAAACCGTACACGGTACAAACCGTACACGGTATAAACCGTACACGGTACAAACCGTACACGGTATAAACCATACACGGTACAAACCGTACACGGTACAAACCGTACACGGTACAAACCGTACACAGTATAAACCGTACACGGTATAAACCGTATACGGTATAAACCTAACGGTAATGCGCGTTTTCATCCCCCGACAAAATATCCTACCGATAAAATACCCCCCGACAAAATACTTCCTGACAAAATATCCTACAGACAAAATATTTACTTCATGAAATTGATTAACGATCGAGATTTGAAAAATCGCGATTATCCGTGATTATTCGTGTGTGCAAGTCACACACGGTAGAAGTGAAACTTTCGAAAAGTCCCTGATTAAATATACTCATTGAAAAGTATTGAAAAAATAAACAGTCCCTTCATGTAAACTGTATATTTATAAATGCATGAAAAAAGAACTAGTATTATTGAAATCAATTCAAATCTTATCATTTCCAAACTTTTCAATAAGTATTTCCAATCAGGGGTAGGCTACGAGAGATTGAGATAGATATAGAGTATCAGGAGTATTAGGATAAATGTAAGGTTTATTATTTTTCACCGAGCCTAAAAATTATTTCATGTTTTAATGGGCATTATTCAAGTTTACTGTTTAACCGCTAGAAAAGAGATCTAGTCAAATACCTATAAGAGAAATTACGCCTTCGGGCTTAATCGTTAAAACTCGGGAACAATCGTATCACGCTATGGCCGTCGCTCATGCGCGCTTTGGTTAGCGGTAGAGAAGCCGGCTCGCGTGGTCTGATGCAACAGTTGTGCTTGGACTTTGTACTAGTACGACTACTCTGTGCTAATCAATTTGATAATTCTTACTTGCATCTCACATTCATTCAAATATTTAAATCATTCATTAAATATAAATAATTATAGTAGATTCAATTATACTTTAAATTCTCAATTCATTTAAATCAGTTTAATAGTTCAGTGAATTAACATAAATAAAATCAAGTAAAATCAAGTAAATCCCCTTTAATGGGTTGGTCACACTAACGGACCTAACAAGACGATCGTTCTCTGCTGTGACCCACTGGGAGTGACCGGAACCTGTATCGTAGTTTCCGACGATGCAGGCCACGGCTGATGTGAGCTTGCTCTGCCGAGGTGTAAGTTCCACATTTTTAACAAATATAAATAATGCTGTGAAGCGGGAAAGAATAGGAGTTACGGATAATTATTACGTGAAGCGTTCCAACATTCACGGTCAGGAAGTACGCAGTGAGTATTAGAGATCGGAATCTTCACCGCTCCGAGCGAGTCTAGTCCGTCCGTGTATTCCGGGACTGGCTAAGTGTCGGCTAGGCCTCAGTGAACTGGGGTAGGAGTACTATCTCCAAGGGTACACCCGTTCCTAGTTATGGCAACCCGTTCTACTCCGTACGATGCGCTGGTAAATTAAAAAGTACGAGTAAAAATATGGAAACAAACAAGAGTCAAAACGGGGCCCACGCCCAGCAAGCAGCTATCGTAGCAAGCGCTGAGATGAAGAGGGCACAAGCGCTGGAACGCCTTGATAAGCTTACTAGTGAGCTGCATGAATTTGTTAAGTCTAAAGTCAACATCCACAAAGAGATCAAGACGAAGACAACTGGCGTAGTTAACGCCCTACAAAGGTTCAGAGCACTTGATGACGGATGGCAGGCACAACAACGGCAAACCCCCAATGTCACACCGAAGAAGAGCAGACAACCTGCCGCAGACACCGTCGAAGAGATGGACACCGGTGCCGAAGGTGATGGTGAATCTGTAACAGAAGACAGAAGCGACACTGGTGGCAGGTCTGGGAAGAGGAAAGACCGTAACTCACCCGACCCAACGGTCAACCAAGTAACGAAGAAAAAGGACACAAAACCAAGTCCTCCAAAAGAAGTGGTGGCACGGAGTGCCAAAAATAAGGAGGTTGATGCGTGGCAAAAAGTAGAATCGAAGAAGAGAAGGCAGGAGCAGGATCACCTCTCAAAGCAATTGCCGAAGGAGCCACGACCGGAACCTAAGCGGAAAAAATCGCGCAAATAGATCAGACCTGACGCGCTGATAATCTGCCCGGCCGAAAAAGAGAAGTATTCCGAGATATTGCGCCACATAAAGCGTGATGTCCCAGCAGACCAGGTTCGCAATACCGTCGAGAAGATCTGCAGGACGATGACCGAAGATATGCTGATCACGTTGTCAAGGAAAAGTGCTGACAAAGGCTAAGCCTTGCAGAGGACCATCACAGGAATTCTTCAAGACGATGCTAAGGTAGTCTGTAAAGGTCCACAAGAGACCATTGAGATTCGAGACATCGACGAAAACACGACGAAGGAAGAGATCCAGGCCGCCCTGAAAGAGGAAGTTGGAAAAGATCATGACATAGCTCTAGAAGGAATAAAAATCCGTAAGGCTTTCAGAGGTACGCAGACGGCTGCAGTCACTTTATCTATGACCATCGCGCAAAAATTAGTGGAAGAAAACGGCAAGATCTATGTCGGGTGGGTTAACTGCCGAATCAAAGCGACGACGAGACCTATCCAATGTTTTAAATGCTGGCACTTTGGACATGTTGGGCCCCAATGTAAAAGCCAAGTAGACCGATCTAAACTCTGCATCAGATGTGGACAAGAAGGGCACCGTATCGCGAACTGTAAAAATTCTGCCAAGTGTGCAATATGTGCTGAGCAGCAAGGAGCAAAGGACGTGGCTCACCATGCCGGCTCCTACAGATGCCCGGTATTTCAGGAGGCGCTCCAGTTGTTGACGAACAAACAAGCATGATGATATTGCAGCTCAATCTCAACCATTGTGAGGCAGCGCATGACCTGCTCATGCAATCCGTGCGAGAATTAGAGCTGGACTTGGTACTAATAGCAGAGCCATATAAACACCTGAGTACCCAACCCTGGGAATCTGACAGCACATCCATGCTACGCACCACCTAGCTTCTCCATTGTTGACTTCACTGATTTCCTGGATCGACTAACCGAAGATGCGAAGCAATCCCTGATTAAAAATACTGATTGAAAAGAATTGTGAAGCGGTCGCTCCATGCAAACTGTATATTTATATGTACAAACAAAAGAATCGAAATTATTGAAAAGAATTGGAATTTCATAATTCTTAATTCTTTTCAATCAATTTTTTTAAACAGGGAATACTAACCAGTAGCGATAGCCGGAGACTTCAACTCCTGGGCAGTTGACTGGGGCAGCAAACATACAAACGCACGAGGGAAAGCACTACTGGAAGCCTTTACTACACAAGACGTAGTTTTGCTCAACAGTGGTGATACGCCGACCTACACCACAGGTGACGCAAGCTCAATTGTAGACCTCACTTTTGTCAGTAATAGCCTTCCTAGAGGCGACTGCAACTGGAAAGTGTTGGACATCTACACTGCCAGCGACCATCATGCGATATTCTGGGAAATATCAAGTGACCAGAACCCCAAGAGACCAGTCAAGCAGTCTAACATCGTTGGTTGGAAGGTAAAATCTTTTGACCCAGAAGCATTACTAATAGCCCTCGACGGTGATCCGATCAACACTGGATGTGCAGAAGAACAGACTAAGGACCTGATGAGGAGAGTAACACATGCTTGTGATGCCTGTATGCCTCGTAAACGTGGCATAAATTCTAGACCTTCGGTGCATTGGTGGAACGACCACATCAGCGTCCTCCGTAAAGAGTGTCATAAGAAAAGAAGAATCTCTCAGCGCGGCTATCAACGGCCCAACTCAGCGGAGCTGATCGCAGAGTATAAGAAGGCGCGCCGTGAACTGAATAAAGCCATCAAAGAGAGCAAAAGAAGATGCTGGAAAGAGCTTATATACGAGGTGGATAAAGACGTGTGGGGTAGGCCTTATAAGGTGGTTATGACCCACCTGAAAAAACAACAAATGCCATCACCTACGAGTCCTCAACTTCTTCAGAAAATCGTCACTGCACTGTTTCCACAGCAACGCAACTTCGATTACCAGTTGGCGCCAGGCGAATTGGACGACATCCCACCTGTCACTGAAGGAGAACTGCTGGAGGCTTGTAACCGTGTAGGGAATAATAAAGCGCCGGGATTGGACGGAATCCCTAATTTAGCCTTGAAAACCATCATAAAGGCAGCTCCAACATTATTCCTAGACGCTTATAATGCATGCCTCAAGGAGGGGACTTTTCCTCGTAAGTGGAAACAGCAACGATTGGTACTGTTACCTAAAGGGAAGAAACCACCAGAAGAACCGTCATCTTACCGACCACTTTGCATGCTAGATACGACGGGTAAGATATTTGAGCGCATAATTCATCAACGAATAAATGCAGTAGTCGACCCACTCCTGGCAGACAACCAGTATGGATTCCGGAAAGGACGATCAACCCTGGACGCGATCAATCTGGTTGTTAGCACGGCTAAAGAAGTGATCGCAGGAACCAGATGGAAGGGTGGCACAAAGAAGTATTGCCTGGTGGCGGCATTAGACATTAAAAACGCCTTCAATTCCGCCAACTGGAACTGCATCATGCAAACTCTTCGAGAGAAAAACGTTCCAGAATACTTGTGTAGAATAGTGGCCAGCTATTTCACCGATAGAGTTCTTAAATACGACACGAAGAATGGTCCAAAAGAGTACGATATTACCGGAGGTGTACCCCAGGGCTCTGTACTTGGTCCACTGCTGTGGAATATCATGTACGATGGCCTATTGAGATTGAAATTGCCAAGCAGTGTAAAACTCGTAGCGTATGCAGACGACGTAGCCGTAGTAATCGTCGCTAAACACCTTGACGAGATTAACAACATGTTCGACATCACCTTCGAGCGAGTCCATCGGTGGATGAATACGGTAAACCTGCATCTGGCTGCACACAAAACTGAGGCAGTGCTTATATCCAGCAGAAAAGTGTTAGAGACCATCAAGCTGAAAGTCGGCGAACAAGACATCACATCACAACCTTATATCCGATATTTGGGAGTGATGCTTGATGCCCGTCTCAACTTTAAACAGCAAGTGGAACACGTCAGTGCCAAAGCGTCAGAAGTGAGGGCTAGTCTCGCACGACTGATGCCGAACGTCGGAGGCCCAAAGCAGAGCAGGAGACTACTACTATCATCAGTTGTCACATCGGTGCTCACATATGGAATATCCATTTGGGCAGACGCGCTAAAGTTGCAAGAATCATGGAGAAAAGCTGGACCAGTATATCGACTGAGCGCTGTAAGACTAGCCAGTGCATTCCGCACGATATCAGAAGTAGCAGTGTGTGTCATTTCAGGAACTTTGCCGCTCAGAAGTCTAGCTGAGGAAAGACGGAACCTTTACCAACGAAAGAGGTCAACCACACTGAGCCCCGAAGAACTTAGAACAGAAGAACGGCAGCACAGCATCTCGCGATGGCAACTTGAGTGGGACGCCGCAGCAAAAGGAAGATGGACATACTGCCTCATATCAAAGATCGATGTTTGGCTGAACCGAAATCACGGCGAAGTCAACTATTATCTAACGCAGATGTTGTCTGGACATGGGTGCTTTCGAGAGTACCTGCACCGCTTTAAGCATGACGATTCTCCGGAGTGCCCGACTTGTCCAGGAGTTATTGAGGACGCAGAGCACGTTTTCTTTGCGTGTCCACGTTTTGATCCTCAGCGAAATGAGTTAGAAAGGATCCGGAAACGGAGAATCCAACCAGAGACAATTGTAGAGACAATGTTGTCGAGTCAAACTGCTTGGAACGCTACAAACACTTTCGCCACAGAAGTCCTTACAGAGCTGCGTTCCATTGAATGAAAAAGAGCGAATGACAGAAACTAGAAGAAAGAAATAACATCTTAGCCACCAGAAGGAAGAGCGGCAGCTAATTCCTCCCCCCGCGAAGAAATGCCTTACGGCGGTACCATGGGGGATCAGAGGATAGAAGAGAAAGGGGTTTAGGGTTTAGTGGGTAGGGGCGTCAGCGTCGAGTTTTAGTGTGACGCTGCGTCAAGTCGCCACATATCCAGACCAACAACTATGCCTAGAATCTGTAAAAAGGATTCCCCCTCCCCTAAGGGAAAACACACACACACACACACACACACACACACACACACACACATACAGACATACGGACATCATCACGAAAATATTCAGGGAAGCTTCTTAGGACCTCTAAACGTCAAGATCTGATGAGAACTCGATTTTGAAAAACGTGGTAAAACCAATAACTTCCCGATTTCTGAAAATTTTCAAATTTCCTGTCGGGAAATGTTATTTAAATAGGAAATGGAAAATTAGGGACAGACACCTCTAAATATTAATATTAAGAGCTTCGCTTTGAACAGGCTTCTGTTCTCACCGTCATGCAAGTTTTCAGCCTATTTTTTTGTTGAAAAAAATAGTTGCTTCAAATTAACACACCCTAATATATATACGTATCTATGGGTCATACAATAGTGAATTGTAGTAAAAAATAAAAAAGCTAGTAAAAAATAGTAAATTTTTAGACTGTAAAATTTATAACAAATTGTGTAACAAGGAGTAACAGGAATTGATTGTTCAACAACCGACACATAATTATTATTAATTTACTATAGGTATATTGAATTAGTAAAAGTGTTAATCAAATTAAAATTGTTTATTCACAACGTAACAATAAAATAATGGTTTCTAATAACTGGTTTCATATAGTCGATATTAAATACCGTGAACGGTTTCATACCGTAGAGAATATTACGGTAAAATGACCGATCTATACCGTCACCGTTACGGGCGAATAGACACTTCCTATATAAAATTCATCATTACATGAAATAAGGGCATATCACATCAACATCGAAGCTGATACACGGCACAGGTATCAGCTCTGCTGTTGGGGTGGTAGCATTTTGACCTCAAACAATCGATCAACAAATCGATGATCATCCCCCAACAGTCGGTAAATATCGATCACCAAATCGATGATAATCACCCAACAGTCGGTAAATATCGACCACCAAATCGATGATAATCCCCACAACAGTCGGTAAAAAGAGCACAAAAAACGACCATCGATATCGCAGAAACACCAACAACAAAACTCATTGTCGGTAGTGTAGAAATCTACTTTATCGGGACGTAGAATCCCACTTGTTCTGCTACTGTTTTTGTTTATTGTCGTGTATTTTTTTTAATATTTTACATAAACGACTGTTACGTCGTGGCTAAATTAACGTTTTTTTATTTTTTTTGTCTTAAAATAATACGAACTTTTATTAATTTTAAAATATAGTTTTTTAGAAGTAAAATTCACAGCAGACACTAATAATGAGAAAACTCATTAAGTGTCTCGTCCGGTCTCGCCAAAAAAATTCCCGTCATTGGGCCATTTTATCTCTAAGGATTAAAAAGACCCTAAATACACAAGTAAATGGGAGTTTTATTGCCCTCTGTATTGACAGCATTTTGAACAATAACCTTAGAGATTTTTAAACGTTAATAGGATTAAATTTAAGAGAACAATAAATTTAAAACTTTTAAAATAAATAATTTTAAATAACTAAAATTAATAATTAAATTGAACAACAAATTAAGAAATAATATTCACGTAAATAAGAAATATTTAAAAAATTAGTGAAAATAAGAATTAACAAATAAACAATAGGAAATATTTAAATAATTATTTAAAAATTAATAATATACAATTAACAACAATTGCATAAATAATTATGTGTGAAATGAATAACTAAAAAAAAATGAATATTATCATTCATAAAACAAACTAAATAAATAAATAAGTTAGTAATAATTATAAATAAAATATAAGACTTAGTTAGAAAAACTATGTGTTTGTGTGCATGTAAATGTGCTTACACGTATACCAATACATAGATATATATTAGCCATAAGTAAGAGAGAGAGGCACCTCACGCCTCTGGGCCCAAGGAAGGGAATTCAAGCGAACATCTTTAGAAAACTCGGAAGAGAGAGTAGAATCTAAGGGAAATAGACAGCTAATTGGATACTGTTTTCCCCCAAATAGTAATTTGGAAACGCCCGAAAATTTGAGTCCCAAAAGAACTTCGCATAAACTCTCTCTCGTCGTCCTGACCCCGAAATGTGCGGATCGCCCAATTAGCTAGTGACCGGGTTTCTCTCACGCAGCTAAATAGTTTTTTTTTAAATATGTACTCTCTCGTCGTCCTGACCCCGAAATGTGCGGATCGCCCAATTAGCTAGTGACCGGGTTTCTCTCACGCAGCTAAATAGTTTTTTTTAATATGTACTCTCTCGTCGTCCTGACCCCGAAATGTGCGGATCGGCCAAATAGTTCAAAAAAATGTAGTCTCGGGTCATCCTGACCTTGAGGTGCGCGGATCGCCCGATTAGCTCGTGACCGTGGTCACTCTCACGCAGCTAAATAGTTTATCTTAAATTAAAATCAATGTCTTGAAATAAATAGTTTATTTTAAAGTAAAATCGTAGTAATATTTTAAATAACTTTTGTCTAAACTTCAATAAAATTAAATAAATAATTAACCTCGTTAAATAATAACATATTAATTAATCAAAGAACCACGTGTGTCAACGTAGCAATAAAGGTATGTGTTGGAACTTATTGTAGTTTCACATGTGTTCGATTCTGAATTATTAATATAAATTTAAAACAATAGAATTTTTGTAAGAATTAAACATTTAACTTTTGTAACCTTTGTAATTAGTGTAACTTTTGTAATTTTCGTAACTTTTGTAATTTTCGTAACTTTTGTAATTTTCGTAACTTTTGTAAATTTTGTAACTTATATTAATTTTTAATATATTGAATAACATAAATTTGAAGTGAAATAATTTACTTAAAAACAATAAACCAATATCCTTTCATAATACTTCTGGGTTCCCGATCTAGTGGTTGAAAAATACCAGGATCAAAATAAATTTAATAATTTACGTTCAACGATTTGGACGTAACACGACTATTTTGTAAACTTGAATACTCCTTAGTTAATATTTTCCCGTTGCCCTGATAGCCACGCTTTCTTACAATGTATACTTTTCTAATGTATATACATCAAATTTGTGATAAATACTACAAATATTGCACAGCAAGTCTTAACGTCAAATTGCACAGTAACTTATTGGCAACTTAACTAAAACAACTTGCTTTTCCAACTCTTTCCGTCAAGTTGGCTACAAATTTCGGCAGCAGATTGACGGCAAGGTTCAGTTAGATGGCTACTAGAGTGTGCTTCTTAGAATAACTGAATGAAATTTTTACCGGCAAAAGGTAACTGCCGGTATAAAGAAAACATCAGTATTGTCATCCCAGTTAGCACAAATTAAATCAAGTTGACGTAAACCTGCAGCCGGAATTGGATGTAAAGTTTACGCTAACAGTAAGACAACAATTGTATACAAAAGTTATAACTTTGAGCGAACCTTTCGGTCATTTCCGGCAGTAGGTTTACGCTAACTTGATGCGTAAGTTAAATTCAAATTCTATGATCAAAAAAATCTTAAAATTTACCAGGAAACCTCTGTTGGAGGTACTAAAAAAATACCAAGAAATTAAGAAAGTCTAAAATTAAAATTTTTGAAGCCGCCCGATTTTTCGTGGAATGCTCTATAATAGGGTGTGCCAAAATGTAACTTCCTTGATGGACCTCTTAAAATTGGAATTTTGAGTTCCGCTTATAACAGGAGTTGTGTTTGGGCATTTCCTGACATATTTTGGGCGTAAAGGATTTATTTGATTTTTATAGAATTTTTTATCAGGAGTTTCGTTCGGCCATTTTGCTGAAATTTAAAAATTTCAAAATTTAGCCGAACAAAACTCCTGTTAAAAAAAAAGGTGTGTGTGCGATTCACACACGATAGAAGTGAAACTTCAGTAAATCGACAAAAGAATGAGATGAATATATATAACAAGGGTAGGATAATTACAAAGTTTATTTGTTTAAAAATGAAAGTATTTTGATTAATTTTAAAAGATATTTTATTTAACATATGTTACATAATTTAAATTCTTTATGAGCAAACTTATTTTGACGAAACCGTGAGTATGGAATTTCTGGCTGTACATCTACTGGAGGGTTATCTAAAAAAAAAAAAAAACAATTCAAAGTATGTAACGAGTTATCTATCGATTGTGTATTGAGAATCAATTCCTTAAAAAACTAAAACGAAAATCGAATTGACCAGGTACCGTAACTAATATCATTATATTTTAATCTGATTTCCAATTGTGTAAAATTTACGTTGTATTTTAGAATTTATAATTTGAATATACTTTATAATTTAAAACTACTTCTACCTGCATTCTTTTAAATCCAAATCCTAATACTCAACACGATCCCGGTCTATAGGCTGAAAGCTTGGGCCGAAAATAAATTAATTAATTCGTTCAAATTCTGGACGTAACAATTTGGCGCTCGAACAGGGACCGTTGAGTATTGGATTTACTTTATATCAAGTAAATAAACTGGCAGCGCTTCCAACAGCGCATCAGTTTCAAACAAATTCTAACCAACCTTGTTTTCTTATTAATTTTCGTTAATATTTTAAATTTATCTACAAACTGGCAGCGCTTCCAATAGCGCACTAGTTTCGATAAATATTTCGTTATATTTTCTATATTTGTCCTTTTTTCAATATTTCAAATTTATCTATAAGCTGGCAGCGCTTCTGACAGCGCACTCGCTTGATAAATTTTATTAATATTTTCGTTATTATTACCGACATTTCAATTTATCTTCAAATTGGCAGCGCTTTCAACAGCGCACTAGTTTCGATAAATTTAATTAACATTTCTTTATTAGTATTGGTGTTTCCAATTTATCTACAAATTGGCAGCGCTTTCCACAGCGCACCAGTTTCGATAAATTTTAATTTATCTGTATTATTTTTTTTTTTTTATATATTTCAAATTTATCTACAAATTGGCAGCGCTTTCAACAGCGCACCAGTTTTGATAAATTTCAAATAATATTTGTCCAGATTATTTTTTTTCTGACATTACAATTTATCTACAAATTGGCAGCGCTTCCAACAGCGCACCAGTTTTGATAAATTTCAATTAACCTATCTATATTATTGTTATATATACTTACTTACTGATATCTTTAAATTTATTTACAAACTGGCAGCGCTTTCAGCAGCGCACCAGTTCCAATAAATTGAATAAATATTTTCGATAATCACATTCCTACAAATAGTAGTATCTATATCTAAAATACCATATGCCCAAAAGAGGAAAGCGAGCCGGCCGCAAAGTCCGCCAACGGCTGGAAAAGCAACAAACGAAATCGATTCATAAAATTTCAGAACAAGTAATAAAAAGAAACATCATTTTAATAAAGAAAGATCAGAAAAAAGGTCAGTTCATAAAGTCGCGGAACGAATAGTAAAAAGAACTATCACAGTGGTAGTATTTGATAATTATCCCGGAAAACAAACACCGGATCAGAAATTATCTAGATTATATCTCTCTAACGCAGAAGCTCCAGTATCTTTAGGGGTTTCTAGAAGACGCTGGGTACCTTTAGTAAATTTAGAATGAGATCTTATGGATTGGAAATCTGATTAAAAACATTTAATCATTTAAATGATAATTTTTGTTTTATTTTATATATACATATTTTGTTTATTATTAAAAATACTTTTTATCCTTTTATTATTGTTGAATTGTGAAATCTTGAAATTCCTGTATTACCAACGATTACCCGCACGTAGTTCGCGCAAAAGGACGTAGGAACTAGATGTCTGGTGAAGAAGAGTCAAAACCTTATTCGCTAAGAAAACACGGGGACGCCCCATACGCGGCAGGTCTCCCAATTGTTAAAACTAGAAAACCGAAATTCCAGTTCACCAGTCCCCAGGGTGTCGATCGAACCGCAGACTCCGGGGTTGGGAAATCTTTTTATGATTACGAAATCTCTTCGGACGAAGACGATTTACAGCCTCAGGGATCAGTGCCAGTTGTTTTAGGGAATAACGCTCCTGTAACCCCTGTAGTTCCTACAGCTCCAATAGCTCCTATACTTCCTGTAGCTCCTGCAGCTCCAATAGCTCCTATACTTCCTGTAGCTCCCGTAGCTCCTATAGCTCCTGTACTTCCTGCAGCTCCAATAGCTCCAGTACCTCCCGTAGACCCGAGGAATCCGGTACAACGCTCTAACTACGAGAATTTTAGACTTGCTGAACAAATCATCGCGCAAATAGTTAACCAAAATCCTCCCCTGATCGCCAATCCAGGCAATATATTACCAGTAAGAGTCGTCCCAGTCGCAGACGACATGGCACTCGCGCCTAACCAGAATATATCATTGAACGACGCACTAGCGTTTGTTCCAAAATTCGAGGGAAATCCAGGTGAATTGCTGGATTTTCTAAAATGTTGTGATGAAGCTAAATCGGTACTACCCGCTGGGGCCGAGGGTAATTTAGTAAAATTAATCTACGGTGGTAAACTCGGGGTAAAGGTAAAAGCTTCGATTAATTCGACTCTTCCGGCCAATATCACCGAATTAAGCGAAAAGTTAAAGAAAATATACATACCGTCTAAATCCTTGTTCCAATTGCAGGGTGAATTGGGCAGGATGTTTCAAAAGGAAGGGGAATCCGTGGTAGACTTCGTGAATCGGTTACGGAAGAAGGGGCGCGAAATCGTCGACGTGTACGAAAATGAAAACCCCAATTTAACTGCCGATCAGCAAGAGGTCTTCCGAAATAAAACGGATATTTCGATATCAACGTGTTTTTCCCAAAATTTAGTAAATGAAATCGACCAACGCATGCCGGTTTGTCAAAACGTCGAAGAAGCTCTAACAAACGCAATAAAAATAGAGAAAAAGATTAACGCGCGGCAGGAATTACGTCGCGACCAGAAGCCTGAGAAGAGGAAAGAAACTGTAAAAGACGAACACCAAACCCCCAAGGGGGGAAAAACCGTTAATTACGTCGCGGAACCTCAAACAAATCCAACAACAAATATTAATCCCAGGTCAAATCAAAATTATACTCAGAATGCTAGCGACACGTGTCGAAAATGTAACAAACCGGGTCATTATGCGAGAGATTGCCCGGAAAATTCATGTCAAATCTGTTTCCAAAAAGGGCACACAGCGAAAAACTGTCCAATATTCGCTAAAAATATAACTCAAGACAAATACGCTAACGTACGGTGTCAGCTATGCGGGAAAAGAGACATTCCGCGCGGTATTGTGACCTTAACCCCAACGCGAAACCTAGTCCGAATCAGCGAGCAGGCACAAGCAGAAAGTCGTCGAATAATACGGGTAAATATTGCTCCTATCATAAAACAATTAATCACGACACCAGCGAATGCAGAGCGCTGCAACAAAATCCCAACAATCCCTCAACCTCTTCTTTTCCTCAGGATGCAGGGAAAAACAATCGACCGTCACAACCGGTGAATACAACACAGGAAGTGACGTTCGAAGGAGATTCGGAGTAAAAAACGTCAATATAACACTAGATCCGGATAACCTGCCTTACATTGTAGTAGGCAGATTACCCGAAGGAGGAGACGTCATTATGATGCTCGACTCTGGGGCTACCCCCAACTTAATTAAGCATAGATTCATAAGAGACAATAATAATATAGATATAAACAATAAGATCGAAATTCAAGGGATCACGAATGATCCAATTTCGACATTAGGTAGCGTAAAAATTAAACTTTTTGGCAAAAGCACTACATGTCATGTAGTTCCTGACAATTTAGCAATACCCCACGCCGGATTAGTAGGTTCAGAATTTTTCACCGCATTCGGAGCGAAAATCGATTACAAACATCGGGTATTAGAAATCGAGGATCGCAAATATCCTTTCAAAAAACTTAATCGGGTAGAAAACGGGGTTATGTATCTCCCAAGCCGCAGTGAATCTACTCTCTTCGTAAACGTGTCGAATTCCGAATTAAAAGAGGGTTTTATTCCAAAGTTAAAAATATGTAAAGGGGTTTTTGTGACGTGAATGTTTCACAACAATGTTTCCAACATTCAATACACGACAAACGCGATTTTGCATCTTTAAGTCCAGTAGCTGACGCACATCAAAGTTTTAAAATTACTAAACAAATATTTTCGGTCGTGACAAATTTTCAAAACAACGAGCGCTTTGATAAGGTTAAACCCTTGCTTCGTTTAGATTATTTAAACAAAAACAAAAAACTACACGTTGAACAACTCGTAAAAAGATATGCGCGTTAGATTGTGGCCTGAAAGCGGTTGTTTGAATTTTCTTTATTCGGAATCTTTTGCTAATACGCTGCATGAATGTGCTAACAAAATTTCTACCTTGATCGGTTAAAAGAACTTTTGGAGCTCCGAACGTGCATATAACATTTTTGATAAACTCGTCCGCGACCGTGGTAGCCAACATATTTTGTAGCGGGGCCGCGATACAGAATTTGGATAGTTGGTCTTGGATAGTTAATATATATTCGTTATTTCTTTCGGTACGAAGTAGCGGTCCTACGATATCCATCGCGATTTTATCAAATACTGTTCCGGGTGTGTCGGTAATAAGCATGGGTTGTCGTGTCTTAACCCGTACTAATTTTTTCAATTGGCATTCTAAGCATTGTTGAATGCGCCGTTGTATGTCGATTTTAAGATTTTCCCAGAAATAGTTTGCCCGTATTCTATTAAATGTTTTAGAAACCCCTTTATGTCCGCCGATAGGGGACGTATGTGCTTCGAAAAATATAAGGTCGCGCTCCTCGCGGGGAACGTAGCGAATAGTTCCGAGACAAACTATAATTTTAATTGGCTCAGTTTCGTAAATATCATAAATTGTTGCGAGAATTTCTGCCCATAGAACATTCTCGATACTTTCTGTAAAAGCTATGGAAAAAGAATTAATTCCTTTATCCCTCGAGATCCCTTTTAGTTTAACGAGACATTTAGCAATATTACACTTAACGCGTATTGCTGATTCCCCGTCGTTACTACGTATAATTAAGCCAAAATAGTTTTTTGAATCCCGTTTAGTCCAATATACCTGTCCGGTGTCCATTAACCCTATCTTTGGTAATTTATTTAAAGTTTGTAAAGCTCGGGAGCCCTCGTCGCAAGGACTACCATCTTCCCTTAAAAAGTAAACTAGATTGTCTTCCCGATACTGGAATAAGTCTTTTACAGTAATAATATTTTGTGTTTGTTTAATCGCGTTTCCTTGATCGTGATCGTTTTCAATTACATAATCTGATTCATCGGAAGATGGAATGTCTTCCGAAGACATGTCAGAATTCTCAGGATCGACGGGATCGGTTTCTTCGTGAATTACTTCGCGTGATTTTGGGGGTCGACCTCTCTTCCAACGAGGTTTTTCCCTACGTTTATCGGACTTTATGGAAGTGTCTGGAACTTCCGTGTTAGATAGGATAGAAGTGTTAGGAACTTCTGCGTTAGACATAATAGAAGTGTTAGGAATTTCTGCGTTAGATAAAATAGAAGTGTTAGGTACTTCTGCGTTAGATAAAATAGAAGTGTTAGGAATTTCTGCGTTAGATAAAATAGAAGTGTTAGGTACTTCTGCGTTAGATAAAATAGAAGTGTTAGGAATTTCTGCGTTAGATAAAATAGAAGTGTTAGGTACTTCTGCGTTAGATAAAATAGAAGTGTTAGGTACTTCTGCGTTAAATTCGTGAATTTTTGATAACCCTTCTCTTGCCTTTTGGGCACGCGTGGTCACCGTTACCTTTTCAATCGGATTCCTGGATAGCGCGTCGGCATTTAAATTGATTTTTCCCGGTTTATAGATCACCGTATAGTCATATTCCGCTAAACGTAATCGCCATTTGAGAATTCGCGCGTTCCCATCCTTAGCGGTTTTGAACCATACTAATGGCTTGTGGTCAGTGATCACAATAAATTTTCTCATGTATACATATGGTCGGAAGTGTTTGACAGCCTGGACTATCGCGAGTGCTTCTTTTTCATATGTATCGTAACGTAACTCGGGTCCCCGAAGGACACGAGAATAATACGCAACAGGTTGATCTTTTCCAATTTCACCCTGTGATAGAACCGCCCCGATGGCGAATCCTGATGCGTCGGTAGTTATAATAAAGGGTTTTTCAAAATCTGGGTACTGCAAGATAGGTGCTGTGCACAGAGCATTTTTAAGTTTATCGAACGCGATTTGAGCGGTCTCGGACCAGTCAAAGTCTGTTTCTTTTTCTAACAAACGTGTTAAAGGTTTAGCGACTGACGAGTAACTTTTGATGAATCGTCGATAGTAGCCTGTTAAACCCAGAAATTCCCGGATATTTCTCTGTGTTCTAGGAACAGGGAAATTTCGGACTGATATTAGTTTTGCAGGGTCAGGTTTCAAACCTTCCCTACTAATTACATGACCTAAATAATTTACTTCCGGCCTTAAGAACTCACATTTATCGGGTTGCAATTGAAGATTAGCTTGTCTTAAACGGAGCATTAGATTATTTAACTTTTGTTCGTGTTCTTCCAAGTTTTTGGCGAATATTATTATATCATCTAGGTATACGAACAGAGCGGTCCCTTGTAACCCCGTTAATACCGAGTCCATTAACCTTTGGAAAGTTGCTGGAGCGTTTTTTAGTCCGAAGGGCATTCGGAGGTACTCCCAATGTCCTTGAGGGGTCGAAAAGGCTGTTTTGTGACGGTCTCTCGGGTCCATCTCTATTTGGTTGTAACCGGACGCTAAATCAAAAACTGAGAAATATGTGGATCCGCCTAATTGGTCTAGTATGTCAGTTATGTTAGGTAATGGGTACGCGTCCGTAATGGTTTCCTCGTTTAATAATCGAAAATCTATTACAACGCGCCATCTCTTGTTTCCCTGAGAATCGGATTTCTTAGGGACGATCCAGACTGGACTATTGTAAGGGGACTCTGAAGGTTGTAAGACACCTGTATCGAGTCCCTCTTTAATCTGTTCCTCTAATTCCGGTTTAAGAGCTTGCGGTATTCTGTATTGTTTTATAGTTATTGGTCTGTCACTCTGCGTAGGGATTCGGTGTTGATAATTTTTAGAAGAGTTTAGGGGCTCCCCTGGAATATAAAATCGATCAATAAATATAATACATTTTAATATATCACATACAAAAAGCTGATACGTAAAAACGAGTAAATTATAACGAAACTTTCTTTGTTAATGCACTTTAGTGCATAAAAGTAAAGTGTATTTATATGTAATATACCAAAAAAAGCATTATTTCTTTATGTATAGGTAAAACGTATAAATTATGCATTAGGTGTGTTAAAATTATACGTTACGTTTTTCAAGTGTGTTATTTTCATGCACCTAGATTCATTTACATGTTTAGACGTTTTAAAGAACCGTGCTTACACATTTTCGTACATTGAAAAAACACGCTATTTACACACTTTGATTTGCAGTGTGATGATAATATATAAACTAGTGTAATTTTTTATAGGGTTTCCAATTCAAAAACTTCAAAGCCGCGTCCTTCATCTCCATGTATTTGACTATGATCGCTTTTCAAGAGATGATTCCATTGGAGAAATGTTTCTACCACTCTGCCAGGTAAATAAATTTCTGAGTTCTATAATCAAGTGCCAGTTTTACTGTACATGTTTTTGGAGGTAATTTTTCGGTAGCAAGATTAAGGAACTTGTTCACTTAAATCTCTGAAAGTTGAGCACACTGAGGAAACAGTTTGTTTCGCTCAAATGCACAGATTTATTTGAATCAAATCAAAAATATATATTTAATGTTTACAAATTTCTTCCATTCAAATATATATTACTTTGAATCAAATACGTCGTTTTGGTTTATTCAACTGAATCGACTCATTTATTCCATTTAAATAAAGATTTGTTAACTATTAACAAATCTCGCTTTAAGTAAATTACGCCTGGTACCGCTACGGTCGCTACTGTTATTTCTCGACGTGATTTGTAAAAAATGAATAATAAAAATTAACTCAGTTTACAAATGTATTTGTTTAATTTTTATTTAAGCTATTGTATTTTTAGTACCTTAAAATGTGTCTGATACAATCAATTAATTGTGTATATATCATTTTTATAGAAATAAATAAAATAAATAAATATACATGAGGGTGATCCTTATTAAGGTTATGTTCGAATTTTTTTTCACGATAGTTCTAAATCAGTTCCAAATCTATAGAAAAAAATTAGGATGACGGTTGACCCTAAAGGCCATCCCTGCAACTTCCCGCTCATTTTGTACTTAAGCGCTCGAAACTACACATTACGTTTTTGAGCTCTTCAAGCTCTAAAATATTATTTTTGTGTCAATTTGAGCTCTTCGAGCTCAAAACTCTAATAGCAGTTTAATAAAACACAATTTTTTGAATTTTCAAACGACAGTAACTTTTGAATGAATGAACCGATTTTGGAGCGGTTGGCGGCAATCGACGCAGTTTTCAAAGCTCCATGAAAAATTTTCAAGTTTAAATCGATCGAGCCATGAATTTCGAAGTAATTCTGAAAAAACACGTTTTTCGGTTTTCTTTCGACAACGATAACTCACGAACGAATAAACTGATTTTGACCAGGCTTGCGGTGATCGACGTAGTTTTTCGATCTTAAGAGCTGATTAGATTTTGGAATTGATCGGTGAAGCCATTTTAAAGTAATTCCAAAAAATCCTCATTTCAAAAAATTTTTTTTCGTATTTTTTTTGAGATTTTTCAAAATCTACTGCTTCGAATCGGTCCAAATATTATTCAAAATCTAAGTTTGGTCAAGCCCTTTCGAATGGCACCAACTGCGATTAAATCGGTCAAGCCGTTTAAAAGTTATAAGAGGGTCACATACATGCATAAACACATACAGACATACGGACATCATCGTGAAAACAATCAGGAAAGCTTCCTAGGACTTCAAAACGTCAAGATCTGATGAGAACTCGATTTTCGAAAAACGGGGTAAAACCAATTACTTTTTTTGATAATTTGATAAATAATCAAAAATAACTGATTTTTGATCATTTTCAATTTTCTTAGCGGAAAGTTGAAAAAAATAGCTGTTTTATGCTTTCAAGCTCTTCGAGCTTAAAAGTCTTATCAAAGTTCCATGAAACACAATTTTTTCAATTTCCGAACCGCAATAACTTTTGATTAAATGAACCGATTTTCACGCGCTTGGTGGCATTCGACGCATTTTTTTAAGATTCATGAAGAATCTTCAAGTTCAAATTGATAGAACGAAAAATTTCGGAGTAATTCCGAAAAAACACTTTTTTTGGTTTTCTTCCGTCAACGATAACTCACGAACGAATCAACCGATTTTGACCGGACTGGCGGCGATTGACGTGGGTTTTGATGTTAAGAGCTGATTAGTTTTTAGAATTGAACGAAAAAGCCATTTAAAAGTTATTCCAAAAAAACCACATTTGAAAAAATTGTTTTTTGTAGTTTTTTTAAGATTTCTCATAATCTATTGGTCCGAATCGGTCCAACTTGTATTCAAAATCTGAATTTAGTCGAACCCTTTCGATTGACACCAACCGCAATCAAATCGGTCAAGCCGTTCAAAAGTTATGATAGGTTTACACACACACACACACACACACACACACACACACACACACATTCGGTGCTGAAGAGAAACTGCTACCGGACGCGTCTCCCCGAGCGCATGGGAGGATGCTCGCTGTCCTTGGATGACACTTAATCTCTTAGTTGATGAGGTACAGCGGGTAGGAGCCAAGCAAAATAACCAAACAAAATAAGCTCCCGTGGACAAAACTCCCCTCTAATAGGTTGGTCACACTAACTGACCTAGCAAGACGATTGGTCCCTGCTGTAACTCACTGGGAATGTCCGGAACCTGTATCGTAGTTTCCGAGGATGCAGGCCATGGCTGATGTGAGCTTGCTCTGCCGAGCTGTAAGTTGCAGCAGTCGATCAGGAGCCAGTCACTTCGGGCCTTGATCACGAAGTACGCAATGAGTGTTAGAGATCGGAATCTTCACCGCCCCGAGCGAGTCTAGTCCGTCCGTGTATTCCGGGACTGGCTCAGTGTCGGCTAGGCCTCAGAGAACTGGGGTAGGAGTACTATCTCCGAGGGTACACCCGTTCCTAGTTATGACAACCCGCTCCACTCCGTACGATGCGCTGGTAAATCAAAAAGTATGAGTAATTCACAGGAAACAAACAAGAATGGAAACGGGCCTCACGCCCTGCAAGACGTACTGCTACTTAGTGCAAAGATGAAGAGGCCAGATGCTCTGGTACATCTGGAGAAGCTAGTCAGTGGACTGCAGGACTTTCTGCAAACCAAGTAAAATGTCCACAAGGAGATCAAGTCGAAGTCGACGAACATCTGCAGTGCCTTGAGGAGGTTCAAAAACTGGACAAAGAATGGCAGGAGATCCAACAGCAACACGGTTATGTCGTGATGAAGACGAGTGCGACAGCGGTTTCACCTGAAAAAGCCGACACGTTTGCCGAAGAGATGGACACAGGTGGCGAGGGTGATATCGAGTCAGTCATCGAAGACAGAGATAAAAGTGGAACTGATATCAGGCCTGGGAAAAGGAAGGAGCGAAATTCCCCAAACTCAATCACCAGCCGTACTAAGAAGAAGAAGGACCTTAAACCAAGTCCTCCGAAAAACGTGGTAACATATAACGTCGGAAAAAAGGAGGAGAATGAGTGGCAAAAAGTCCAGTCAAAGAAGTCGAAGAGAGAGCAAGCAAAAGAAAAGCTCCAGAAGCAACCGCCGAATAAGCTCCGACCGGAGCCTAAGCTGAAAAAATCGCGCAAATGGATCAGGCCGGACGCACTGATCATCTGCCCAGCTAAGACGGCAAAGTACGCTGAGATTTTGCGCCGACTAAAGACTGACGTTCCTGATGAACAGGTCCGGACTACGGTAGATAAGATCCAAAAAACCAGGACCGGGAACATGCTTATTACGCTGTCGAGGAAGAGCATCGACAAAGGTCAAGCCTTACAGAAGTTTATTGCGGGCATCCTCAGAGAAGATGCCAAAGTAATTTGCAAAGGACCACAGGAAGACATCGAGATCCGAGACCTGGACGGCACCACAACAAAATAAGACATTCAGGCTACCTTGCAAACGGTAACTGGAGAGCTCTGCAAGATACCAGAGGCAATTAAGATTTGTAAGGCTTACAGAGGTACTCAGACCGCTGTTGTGACACTATCGACAACTGCAGCGTGGAAGATACTGGAAGGAAGCGGTAAAATCCGGATTGGTTGAGCCAACTGCCGAATTAGAGCCACCAGGAGACCAATCCAATGCTTTCAATGCTGGCACTTTGGACATGTTGGGCCCCAATGTAAAAGCCAAGTAGACCGGTCTAAACTCTGCATCAGATGTGGACAAGAAGGGCACCGTATTGCTGACTGTAAAAATTCTGCCAAGTGTGCAATATGTGCTGAGCAGCAAGGAGCAAAGGACGTGGCTCACCATGCCCGGCACCTACAGATGCCCGGTGTTTCAGGAGGCGCTCCAGAAGTTGACGAACAAACAAGCATGAGGATATTGCAGCTCAATCTCAACCATTGTGAGGCAGCGCATGACCTGCTCATGCAATTCGTGCGAGAATTAGAGCTGGACTTGGTACTGATAGCAGAGCCATATAAATACCTGAGTACCCAACCCAGAACCTCAAGAGACCAATAAAGCAGTCTAACATCGTTGGTTGGAAGGTGAAATCTTTTGACCCAAAAGCATTGCTAATAGCCCTCGATGGTGATCCGATCAGCACTGGATGTGCAGAAGAATGGACTAAAGACCTGATGAGGAGAGTAACACATGCTTGTGATGCCAGTATGCCTCGTAAACGTAGCATAAATTCGAGACCTTCAGTGCATTGGTGGAACGACCATATCAGCGTCCTCCGTAAATAGTGTCATAAAAAAAGAAAAATCCCTCAGCGCGGCTATCAACGGTCCAACTCAGTAGAGCTGATCGCAGAATACAAAAAGGCGCGTCGTGAACTGAATAAAGCTATCAAAGAGAGCAAAAGAAGATGCTGGAAAGAGCTTATATACGAGGTGGATATAGACGTGTGGGGTAGGGCTTGTAAGGTGGTTATGACCCACCTGAAAAAACAACAAATGCCATCACCTACGTGTCCTCAACTTCTTCAGTAAATCGTCACTGCACTGTTTCCACAGCAACGCAACTTCGATTACCAGTTGGCGCCAGGCGAACTGGACGACATCCCACCTGTCACTGAAGAAAAACTGCTGGAGGCCTGTAACCGTGTAGGGAATAATAAAGCGCCGGGATTGGACGGAAACCCTAATTTAGCCTCGAAAACCATCATAAAGGCAGCTCCAACATTATTCCTAGACGCTTATAATGCATGCCTCAAGGAGGGGACTTTTCCTCGTAAGTGGAAACAGCAGCGATTGGTACTGTTACCTAAAGGGAAGAAACCACCAGAAGAACCGTCATTTTACCGACCACTTTTGCTAGATACGGCGGGTAAGATATTTGAGCGCATAGTTCATCAACGAATAAATGCAGTAGTCAACCCACTCCTGGCAGACAACCAGTATGGATTCCGGAAAGGACGATCAACCCTGGACGCGATCAATCTGGTTGTTAGCATGGCTAAAGAAGCGATCGCAAGAACCAGATAGAAGGGTGGCACAAAGAAGTATTGCCTGGTGGCGGCATTAGACATCAAAAACGCCTTCAATTCCGCCAACTGGAACTGCGTCATGCAAGCTCTTCGAGAGAAAACCGTTCCAGAATACCTGTGTAGGATAGTGGCCAGCTACTTCACCGATAGAGTTCTTAAATACGACACGAGGAAGAGTCTAAAAGAGTACGATATTACCGGAGGTGTACCCCAGGGTTCTGTACTTGGTCCACTGCTGTGGAATATCATGTACGATGGACTATTGAAATTGAAACTGCCAAGAAGTGTAAAACTCGTAGCGTATGCAGATGACGTAGCCGTAGTAATCGTCGCTAAACATCTTGACGAGATTAACAACATGTTCGACATCACCTTCGAGCGAGTCCATCGGTGGATGAATACGGTAAACCTGCATCTGGCTACACACAAAACTGAGGCAGTGCTTATATCCGGCAGAAAAGTGTTAGAGACCATGAAGCTGAACGTCGGCGAACAAGAAATCACATCACAACCTTATATCCGATGTTTGGGAGTGATGCTTGATGCCCGACTCAACTTTAAACAGCAAATGGAACACGTCAGTGCCAAAGCGTCAGTAGTGAGGGCTAGTCTCGCACGACTGATGCCGAACGTCGGAGGCCCAAAGCAGAGCAGGAGACTACTACTATCATCAGTTGTCACATCGGTGCTCACGTATGGAATATCTATTAGGGCAGACGCACTGGAGTTGCAAGAATCATGGAGAAAAGCTGGACCAGTATATCGACTGAGCGCTGTAAGACTAGCCAGTGCATTCCGCACGATATCAGAAGTAGCAGTGTGTGTAATTTCCAGAACTTTGCCGCTTAGAGTTCTAGCTGAGGAAAGACGGAACCTTTACCAACGAAAGAGGTCAACCACACTAAGTACCGAGGAACTGAGAGCTGAAGAACGGCAGAACAGCATCGCACGATGGCAATCGCAGTGAGACGCCGCGACAACAGGAAGATGAACACACCGTCTCATACCGAAGATCGACGTTTAGCTAAACCGGAGTCATGGCGAGGTCAATTACTATCTGACGCAGATGTTGTCAGGACATGGATGTTTTCGGACGTATCTTCACCGCTTCAAGCATGATGATTCACCGGAGTGCCCGTCCTGCTCAGGAATCAATGCAGACGCGGAGCACGTTTTCTTTGAGTGCCCACGATTTTACCCACAGCGGATGAGTTGGAGATGATCCTGAAGAAGAAAATCCAACCAGAGACAATAGTAGAAGCAATGCTGTCATCAGAGGCTGCCTGGAATGCCACAAACACGTTTGCAACAGAAGTCCTCATAGACTTGCGTTCCATCGAAAGAAAAAGAGCAAATGACAACAACTAGAAGAAAGGTAAAATAACATCTTAGCTACCAGAAGGAAGAGCAGTTGCTATATCCTCCCCCCACGTAGTAATGCCTAACGGCGGTTTCCATGAGGGATTAGAGGAAAGAGGAAAGGGGTTTAGGGTTTAATGGGTAGGGCCGTTAGCGTCAAGTTTTAGTATGACACTGGGTCGAGTCGCCACATATCCAGGTCAAACAGCTATGCCTAGAATCCGTAAAAAGGATTCCCCGCCCTTAATTAAAAGAAAAAACACACACACACACACACACACACACA
>CAJNRD030001118.1:15503803-15518322 GCA_905319865.3 Cotesia congregata
TCTAATCCTTCATGGAAACCGCCGTCAGGCATTACTTCGTGAAGGGAGGATCTAGCTACTGCTCTTCCTTCTGGTGGCTAAGGTGTTAACTACCTTCCTTCTATCTTCTGCTATTTGCTCTTCTTCTTTCGGTGGAACGCAAGAAGAAGAGCAAATAGCAGAAGATAGAAGGAAGGTAGTTAACACCTTAGCCACCAGAAGGAAGAGCAGTAGCTAGATCCTCCCCTCACGAAGTAATGCCTGACGGCGGTTCCCATGAGGGATTAGAGGAAAGAGGAAAGGGGTTTAGGGTTTAGTGGGTAGGGGCGTCAGCGTCAAGTTTTAGTATGACGCTGCGTCGAGTCGCCACATATCCGGGCCAACATCTATGCCTAGAATCCGTAAAAAGGATTCCCCCCCCTAAAGGATAAAAAAAAAAAAAAAAACACACACACATACAGACACCATCGCGGGAATAGTCAGGGCAGCTTCCTAGGACCTCGAAACGTCGAGATTCGATGAAAACTCGATTTTCGTAAAATGGGGTGAAAACAATAACTTCCCGACTTTCGAAAATCTTCGATTTTCTTAGCGAGAAGTTAAAAATTAGAAAAACGGTTGACCCTAAAGGCCATCCCTGCAACTTCTTGCTAATTTCATATTTAAGCGCTCAAAATTGCACGTACTACATTTTTGAGCACTCCAAGCGCCAAAATATAATTTTCGTGTCATTTCGAGCTCTCCGAGCTCAAAAATTTGGTACAAGTTTAATAAAACAATATTTCTCAAATTTTATAACCGCAATAATTTTTGAATGAATAAACCGATTCTCACGCGGTTGGTGGCATTCGACGCAGTTATCCAGGCCTCATAAAGAGTCTTTAAGTTTCAATCGATCAACGTAGGAATTTCGATGGAATTCTGAAAAAACATTTTTTTCGGTTTTTTTTCGACAACGATAACTCACGAGCGAATCAACCGATTTTGACCGGGCTGGTGACGATCGACGTGGTTTTTTGATGTCAAGAGCTGATTAGTTTTAGGAATCGATCGAAAAAGCCGTTTAAAAGTTATTCCAAAGAAACCACATTTGAAAAATTTTTTTTTTGTAATTTTTTTGCAATTTGTCAAAATCTACCTGTTCGAATCGGTCCAAATTGTATTTAAAATCTAAGTTTGGTCAAGCCCTTTCGAATGGCACAAACCGCGATGAAATCGATGAAGCCATTTAAAAGTTATGAGAGGTTTACATACGGCCACACACACACACACACACACACATACATATAGACATACGGACATCACCGCGGAAACATTTGGGGAGGCTTCTTAGGACCTCAAAACGTCAACATCCCTTGAAAACTCGATTTTCGAAAAACGAGGTAAAACCAATAACTTCCCAATTTTTGAAAATTTTTAATTTTTTTAGCGGAAAGTTAAAAATTCATGCCAAATTTTAGCTTTTAATTTTAATATCAACCTGACCTCCCCGCCCCCCGATAGCCAAAGTTTTAAATGGAAATAACACGGGAAAAGTTCTGTTAATGCTTTGGAATTTTTTTCATTATAAAATAATGAACAGATTATGTCGACCAATGACAATTCTTATAGCAAATTTAACGCTCTATAAAAAAGGTCTCTTATAATTTTTCGCTATCTTGACTGGTTCAAAAGTTATTCGAGGTCAAATTCAGTTCTAGTTAATTTCATGGTTTTTTCCCATTTTTATCGTCATTTAATAATTCAAAAATTAAAAAGGGTTATAATTTTTAATCTCGATGGTTTTTTTTCAGAAAATTTGCAAGGTGATGATAACCTCAAAATAATAATTACACTAATTTTCTTTTATTCTTGACATGTCGTATGTTTTAACTGTTTTCTAAATTTTAAGATACATAAAATATTTTTGACAAAATGTTAAAAGAATTTAATTTCAATTGGTAAAAATATTGATAGGCTCTAGTTTCAAATTTTAATTTTAGGATAAGAATATTTTAGAAACTGATTATGCTGCCATCTATCAAATTTTATTTTAACGTTTTACACCAAAATTAATTCTGAAGTGCTCATAACCTATATTTATTATCTCACATCAATCAAAACCACATACAATTCTTCATTGTTTACTGATGCTAATGCTTTCTCGTTATTTAATTTAATCTATAATCTTTATCCATTTGATTTCGAAGTGATCAGAAAAATATGGAGCTTTCTCGTTTTTACGTCAAAACATTTTTTAGGTAGATTTCTTTAGAAATCTATTGCATTATTCCTCAAGGTAAAATTTTCACCTGATTTTGCTATCATATGTTATAATTAGTCGAGTAGGTTCCGAAAATATCATTGGTTAAAAAATGTATATATGTAGTATATATATGGTGCATTCCATGCCAAATCAACGAGGTTTCAGCCCGACCCCCTTCGATTTCGCTGAAAATTTTTTATCCTTTTTTTACCCTACCAAAGACATTTTTCTCAATTTTTTCAGATTTTTTTACCCAACCCAAAAAAAGTTACGAATTTTTGAAAAAAAAACGCTCTTTTTTTTTCAAATTGCTGTAACTTTGACACAAATTGACCTTTTGGCACTTTTTTTTTTTTTTAAATTTTGTTTTTAATTGTAGTTTTCAGAAAAAAATACAAAAAATTTTTCGGAAGTCACGATATATAAAATATTTCAGTTTTTTCATTAAAACCGTAATTTTTTCGTAGTTGGAAACCTTCGATTCTCAATTTTTTTGTCTCAAAAAAGAACGTCAACTAAAACAATATTTAACCCTGCTATTTTTATTTTGTGCCGACTTTTCTTTCTATTTTTATTTTTCGATTGAAGAAAAGAAAAATTCTAAAATTAGATTATTTTACATAACTTTGCGTTAAATTTTTTTTGGATTGTTTTTAATATTGAAAAAAATTGTACAAAAACAATCGTTTAGTGTATTTGCGCAAGTATTAAATTATTTTTAACAGCTTAAAATATTTTATTATCGCATAGTGTTATTAATTTTTCTCTATTCATTCAGTTTTGTTTTCCCCGCGTGATGATAAGTTTAAAATTTCAAATTTTCAAACAAGAAATTTTTTACCAACCGCTCATATTGCCAATAAAATATTCACCACCGATAATGAAGGTAACTTCTTATACAAATTATTTACTACAATTATTCTACTACAAATGATTTCATTGATGATTTCGGTGAAAAATTTGAGGCTCTTTTACCACACAATTTCATCGCCAAAGAGCAAGCAGCATACTTGAGACAAGTGAAAGAATGTTTGAAAGAAGACAAATTCATAATCATAGTTGACTTTGCCGAAAACTATTCGTTCGTGGTTCAAGATGCTGCTCCAGGATTTCACTGGAATAACGACCAAGCGACGGTTTATACTGTGGTTATTTATTATAAAAAAAAACAATGAACTTACTCATCAGAGTATGGCAATCATTTCTGATTGCTTGAATCATGATGCAATTGCTGTTCATTTGTACTCTGGGGTCATTATCGATTTAATAAAATCTTTGTCATCTGGAGTTCGTAAAATTTTTTTCTTCTCGGATGGCGCGCCACAACAGTATAAAAATTTCAAACATTTTGTTAACTTATCTCATTACAATGAAGAATTTAGAATAAACGTAGAGTGGAATTTTTTCACTACGGCACATGGTAAAGGTCCATGCGATGGAATAGGTGGTACTTTGAAACGAATGGCTGCAAGTGCTAGCCTACAATTGCCACCTCATCTACAAATTCTGACACCATCACAATTATTTGAGTGGGCTTTGAAAAATTTACCAAATATAAATATTAGATTTTCAAAAGCTGAAGAATACAATTCCATGAAAGAGAAATTAGAGGAACGCTTCAAAAATGCTAAACCGATACCAACGACACAAAATACATCAAATTACTCCATTATTGAATTTTGTTGTAGTAGAGTTTAGTTAAGTCTTTTTCTTCGTCGGAACAATCCACACAAACAGTACACTTAAGAAACCAAGAAAACCATCGTTAAATCGAGGAGAATAATTATAATATTTTAATTTTTAACACTGTAACAACGATATTTTAATAAAATAACTCAATCCTGGCTGTAAATCCACTTAACGATTGTTTTTGTACAATTTTTTTCAATTTCTAAGATTTAAAAAAAAATCCAAAAAAATTAAGAGAACGGTTGACCCTGAAGGTCATCCCTGCAACTTCCCGCCAATTCTGTACCTAAACACTTGAAATTGCACTTATGACGTTTTAGAGCTCTTCGAGCTTGTAAGTACAACTTGTATATTCTTTTGAGCTCTCCAAGCTCAAAAAAATAGATTTTGTATGCTTTTGAGCTCTTCGAGCTCAAAAGTTTGATACAACACTATTTTTTGAATTTTCAAATCACAATAACTTTTGAATCAATGAACCGATTATCACGCGGTTGGTGGCATTTGACGAAGTTTTTTAAGCTTCATGAAAAATTTTCAAGTTTTTACTGACAGAGTGGAAAACTTTGGAGTAATTCCAAAAAAACACTTTTTTGCTCGACGGGCAGAAAGCGTCAAATTTCGGCCCGCTGCGCTAAACGAAATTGCCACTTTCTGCCTTCGTCGAGCAAAAAAATAGCATACACTCCTCGGGAAGTAAATAACAAAGCCTCAGATCACATGTTTGTTAACCTCGGCTTCGCCTCGGCCAACAATTACATGTGATCTGAGACATTTCTTACTTTACTTCCCTCGGTGTGTAATATACTATTTTTCGGTTTTCTTTCGTCAACGATAACTCACGAACAAATCAACCGATTTTGACCGGACTGGCGGCGATCGATGTGGTTTTTTGATGTTAAGAGCTGATAAGTTTTTGGAATTGATCGGTAAAGCCGTTTAAAAGTTATTCCAAAAAAACCACTTTTGAAAAAAAAATTTTTTGTAGTTTTTTTGCGATTTCTGAAAATCTACCGGTCTGAATCGTTCCAAAGTATATACAAAATCTAAGTTTGGTCAAGCCCTTTCGAATGGCGCCAACCGCAATCAAATCGGTCAAGCCTTTCAAAAGTTATAAGAGGTTTACATACATCCACACACACACACACACACACACACACACACACACACACACACACACACACACACACACACACACACACACACACACACACACAACAATTAATTAATTATAATTAATACGTCACAGTCAGGGAAGCTTCCTATGACCTTAAAACGTCGAGATCTGATGAAAACTCGATTTTTGCAATACGGGGTGAAAACAATAACTTCCCGATTCTGAAAATCTAAGATTTTTAGCGGGAAGTTAAAAATCAAAATAAATTTGAAAAAAAATTTGTAACCTCAAAAAACCGTTCTGCTTACGGTATATACACACTCGGTAGTCTGGCTTGAGAATGGAACTTGGCGCCAGACTCTATCGAGTCTGTTGATAAAATAGAATCCCAAATATATGTTTTTTACTTCAGTTACTACAAGCCAATTATTACTAAAGTTCAGCCTACTGATTAACTTTATATTACATTATATTTGTTAATAATAAAAAAATAGCAGATAACTTAAAAAAAAATAAAATTCTATTACAATTATTTCACTAATTAATCGAAAGGAACTTCGTTCCATCCGGGTGTCACTTGACACCTCTCAAGTTTTTTTTTTTTTTTTTTTTTTTTTTTGACGTGATAACGTCTTATAAATTGATGAACACCGACAGCGCTGACGAAAAAATGTCGCGTTCCGACAGACCGTTCCGCTTTTGTGTTCCTCCTAAGCGTTCCGCCTGAGCCTGTGAGTGCAAGCGAGAGCGCGCAACAAGCGATAGAGAGGCACGATCAAACAAACGATAGAGATGCCCAAGCATTGGCTTATGACATATATCTCTCTTTTCGCGTAACGTCAGAGCTAGTAGTCAGAATATTGTTCTATAACTAATTGTTCGTGATTATATTTAAACAAATTATATCAATTATATCAGATTATTATTGTTGATAATATTAATAATTGTTGATAAAGAATATCAATTATAAATAAATAAATTAATAATAATTGTAAACGATAAATTAATAAAATAATAATATAAAATAATAAATTAATAAAATAATTAATATTATTTATAAATAATAATAATCATATCAATTATCAAATTATTGTATCAATTTTTGATTAACAATTTATCAATGTCCTTTTTTTTGTTAAAATAATTTTTAAATATTCAAAATTTTGAAATTTTTAAATACAAATTACTGATAATTCAGTGATAATAATTCAATTTGATCCATAAAAGTATGCAATTTTCCATCAATGTTTCTTTATGACGTTATCACGTAAAACTATCGTCCGTAAACAGACTTTACAGACAACCAATTTTTTTTTTATAGAGAAGCAAAAAAATCTTCCAAAGACATCGCTATCATTAAAAGATGATGGTCAGTAGTGTGAGATTTTTACCCATTAAAAAAATCTCCTCTCTCCTTCCCCGTGGATGGTACGGAGATGACTGGATCGAAACCGCGTAAGCATTACTTCAATCCAATCTGTGTTACGCCTCCTGACTGCGCGTAGTCTGCGACAGCTGACTAGTTTTTTTCTTGTTTGAACGTATAGGTCACTAGGCTCGAGGGGGAGAGCCTGGTGCCTATAATTTCTTCGGTGCTGCTTCTGTAGTCTTTCCACCGATCACACTCGAAGAACGTGTGTTTGGCGTCGTCAATTTTGTCTGGGCAGTATTTGAATGTTGGCTTGCTGTGGAAACCCATCTTGAAAAGAAAGATGTTAAACTGTCCATGTCCCGTCAATAACTGGGTCAGAAAAAAGTCCGTTTCTCCATGCTTCCAAGAAAGCCAGACGTTTATGTTCGGAATAAGGTGTGCCGTCCATCTGCCAGTTTTCTCGGTCGTCCATCTTATTTATTTCGGCGTCGTAGATTTTCGCTCTCTCGAATGGTAGTATCTCTCAAACTAACCAACCAATCGTGTTAACGAGGATCAACGTGGGTTGCTAAGCTTAAAAACTAAACATATAGGCTGGCAAACAAATCACCAACGAAGTCGGCGTCAACGACTCAAACATCTGCGAGTCTGAGCAAAAAATCACAGCCACCTCTTGTTACTCCTAAGAAATTACCACAGCAAGGAGATGGCAACAACAAGAAGAGGCCGCTGTCCACGCCCAACCCTTCCTCAGATATTGACAAGCCAGCACAGAAAAAGACAGCCCGGGATGATACCTGGACCAAAGTGACTCGGCAAAACAAGAAAAAGAAAGAACAGGAGCCAGCGACTCAAGCTGCAACAGCCCAAGACCATCCAAACAGCGGTGGCTCCAAGAAACCAAGGAGGAAGAAGACAAGAACTAAAGCTGTCCTTGTCCAACCAGCTGAAGGATGAACATACGCCGATCTCCTCAAGGAAATCAAGGCCAAGGTAAGCCCTGTCGAGACAGGGGTAGACATAAGGTCTATCAAAAAGACGAAACATGAAGGCGTTCTCCTTGAAATGGCTCGAAAGACCGAAGACAGCAAGGCATTCACCGATGCAGTAAAGGCAGCTACTGCAATCATCGGCACGGCCAAGACGTTAACACCAACAACAACGATCGAGATCCTCGACTTGAATGAAATTTCTAGCGAGAGCGAAGTCCGTGAAGCACTCAAACGTGAATTCACTGACAACCTGGAGGTCAAACGGGTAAATTTGACAAAACCCACACCACGAGGTAATCGAGCAGCCTTCTGCGAAGTAGACGAGCCCAGTGCGATTAAGGCCCTTGACAAGGCCCGTATACGGATCGGTTTGGTGAACTGTCGTATACGCCCAGTAGTAAAAGTAACACGTTGTTTTAAATGTCTTGGTTATGGACACCAAACACGTCAGTGTGCGGGACCAGACAGAAGCAGTTGTTGCTAGAAATGTGGCGGAGAGAACCACAAGGCCGTAAACTGCATGGAGAAGCTAAAATGCTTCTTTTGTGCTTCGAACAAAGATGCCCAGGATGGTCTATGCCATATTTCTGGCACTGGAGCTTGCAAGGCATTCCGCAAAGCACTTGCAGAAGCCACGAGAGGTCAGAAATGACATGCATACTACAAGGCAACCTAAATAGGTGTACCTTGGCGCAAAACCTGCTGCGCCAGCGTGTTTTTGAAGATAAAATTGACGTCTACTTTATCTGCGAGCAATACCTAAACATCGAAGGTAAAACATGGTTCGCAGACGAAACGGGCACGGCAGCAATTTGGATTGTGAACACAAAGAACGTTACCGTCAACAACAGCGGAAGTGGATCAGGTTTTGTCTGGATTCAAACCCCCACAACCAAGTTCACGAGCGTTTATCTCTCACCTAACGAAGGGATTAGTGTGTTCCGACAGAAACTGGCAAATATAGAAGATGCGGTCACTAAGTTCGACGGTGAAGTTATCGTAGCCGGAGACTTCAACGCTAAATCGGCTGAGTGGGGCGCTGCTTTCTCCGACACCAGAGGAAACGAGGTCGCTGACGCCGCGGCTAGACTCGACCTCATAGTGCTGAACACCGGGAGCACCACGACCTTTAGAAGACCAGGGTACCAAGAATCCATCCTCGACATCTCATTGGTGACTTCAAGGACTGCCAACATGATCGAAGACTGGACAGTATCCGAAGAATACAGTGGCAGTGATCACCAGTTCGTGACATTCAGCGTTGGATTGGCATTTACTCCGGTTTCACAACGCGACGTTTCTAAGTGGAAGTGAAATGCCAAAAGGCTTGATCCAGAGGCATTGAAAGCTTCACTTGCACAAAGCTGGTCTATTCTTCAGAACAACCTGACTCCAGATACGTCCAGCGAGATGGAAAAGACAGTGCTAAATACGATGAAGAAAATTGCTGCCACATGTGACGCCTCTATGCCGCGGCTGAAAAATCATAGTTTCCACAGGCCGGCGTACTGGTGGTCAGCAGACATAGCAGAACTTCGCAAAATATGCCATCAGCCACGGCGCCGAGCAATGAGAGCCGCGAAACGCTCCCCAAGCCAGGACTTGTATTCAAAAGAGTATAAGCAGGCCAAAAAGACGCTAAACCAAGCCATTAAACCAAGTAAAGCGAAGTTGTGGAAAGAGATCTGCAATGATCTCGACAATGATATCTGGGGTAAAGCCTACCAAATTGTCGCCAAACGACTTGGAAAGGCTTCACCAGAGGCGCCGAAGTCTCCTGCCTTGATGACAGCACTGTAGCGGAGCTTTTCCCCAAATACCCGCCGCGGCAAAAAAAACACTACACTAAGAACAGCGAAGTAACACCCTTCACAACTAAGGAATTACAAGACGCGGCGAAGTCACTCAAAACAGGAAAGGCACCTGGAACTGATGGCATCCCGGCATCAGTGATCAAAATTGTAGCCCTGGAATACCCAGACATACTCCTGAACACTTACGACGCATGCTTGGCAACTGGCACGTTTCCCGCGGTCTGGAAACGGCAGAGATTGGTTCTCTCAGACAAAGGTAAGAGAACCCCCATAACACCTTCGTCGTTTAGACCACTCTGTATGCTGGACATTGCTGGAAAACTGCTCGAGAAGCTCATACAAGGGAGACTTCGCAACGACATAGACCGTGCTGGAGGTTTTGCCGCAAACCAACATGGCTTTCGGAAAGGACGTTCAACAGTAGGCGCGATACAAAAAGTCGCAGGGACAGCGAGAGAAGCATGGACTGGTAGCCTCAAAGCCCGCAAGGTGTGTCTTGTCCTCACACTAGACATTAGAAATGCCTTTAACAGCGTAAATTGGAGAGATATTTTGGACGCCCTGGAGCACAGATTTGACGTGGAGCCGGAGAATCTGGCACTAGTCGACAACTACCTTAACGAAAGAAAGCTAATAGCAGAAACCACGGAAGGCCCAAAAGAATACGCCATAACGACTGGCGTGCCGCAAGGCTCAATAATGGGGCCCGATCTATGGAACGCGGACTACCACGAGCTTCTGGAAATCCCGTTACCAAAGCAAGTGGAGCTAACGGGCTTTGCAGACGACGTCGCGGCCATGATAATAGTAGACAGCATAGAGGAGGCCGAACTACTAGTTCGGGAAACCATTGATGCTGTCGAGACTTGGCTCGATAAACACCACCTGAAACTCGCAAAACACAAAACCGAGATGGTCGTTCTGACTCGCCAAAAATGGTTCCCAAAACCATTTGCTGTGGACATGGGAGGAATAACACTAACGTCAACAAGGGCCCTGCGCTATCTTGGGGTAATGATAGACGAGAAACTATCTTCCCGCGAACACCTCGATAATGCATGCCAGAAAGCCAGCAAGACGGTGTCTAGCCTAGCAAGAATTATGACGAACACTATGGGACCAAGAACCAAAAAGAGGAGAGTCCTTCTGGAAGCAGTCCATTCGGTACTGCTTTATGGAGCAGAAATATGGGCAGATATATTAAAGTAGAAAACCTATCGGCGGAAAATGGCGGCAGTGCAGCGGCGAGGCGCTCTCAGAGTTGCCTGCGCCTACCGCACGGTTTCCGAAGCGGCTGTCTTGGTCATTGCGGGAGCTGCACCTATCGACCTATTCGCGTTCGAGAGAGCAAGACTCTACGACGCTAAAATCAGTGGTGACAACATGAAGAAGGCAAGAACGAGGATAAAAACGGAAACGCAGCAAGAGTGGCAGGACCGATGGACATCGGGAGAGACGGGCAGATGGAGAGCGCGCCTAATCCCAAACATCAACGCCTGGCTTTCTCGAAAGCATGGAGACACGGACTTCTTTCTGACCCAGCTATTAACGGGGCATGGGCAGTTAAATGGCTATCTATTCAAGATGGGTTTGCTCAGCACACCAACGTTCAAATACTGCCCAGACAAAATTGACAACGCCGAGCACACGTTTTTTGAATGTAATCGGTAGAAGGACGACAGAATCAGCACCGAAGATACAATAGGCACCACGCTCTCCCCTGAGAGCTTGGTAACTTGCATGATCAAAAAAGAAGAAAACTGGTTAGCTGTTGCAGCCTACGCGCAGCGTCTTTTAAAAGAAAAAATCGCAGAAAGGGATTAGAAACCAGTAGTAACAAGAAGTAGGTGTCATGAGACACAACATGGACTGAATTAAAGTAATGCTAACGCGGTCCCGTTCCAGTCTTCCCTGTAACATCTATGGGGAAAGGAGAGAGGAGGATGTTTAGTCGGTATTGTTGCAAAATAATATTGACTTCTGAGTCCGACATACCCAGGCACCAACACCTAGTCCTGGCACCAACACGAAGTCCTGGCATACGTAAAAGTATTTTACCTACTCTATAAAAAAAAAAAAAAAAACTAAAACACACACACACACACACAACACACACACACACACAACACACACACACAACACACACACACACACATACATACATACATACAGACATAGTGACAACCTCGCGGGGATAGTTAGGGAAGCTTCCTGTGACCTTTAAACGTCGATATCTGATAAAAACTCCTTTTTTGCAAAACGGGGTGAAAACAATAACTTCCCGATTTCTGAAAATTTTTGATTTTCTTAGCGGGAAGTTAAAAAGCCTTCGCTAAATAATCGTTACAAAATTCACTAAATAATTCTCTTAACAAAGTTCATTGCTCATCTTCTAAATTCAATCAATTTCTCAGTAAATTCATTAGCTGAATTAACTACTCTAATTAAATGTAGCCTACTGGCCTAAATGGAATTCTACCAAAAATTCTTAAATGCAACTATTGTAATCCTAAAGCGTCTTAACAAAATTCTCAACCATAAAACTCTCTAGATTGACCTTCATGAACTTAATTACGCAATTTCATTTTTTATTCAAATTTTGTCTTAAAAGATCTTAACTAACTTAATCTACAGACTCAGTAGAAGTCTGGCGCCAAGTACCGTTTAAACGCCAGCCTACCAAGTACTATACCGTAAGCAGAGTCTGATTTTAGGGTTAGAAAATTTTATATATTTATTATCATAATTATATTAAAAGTTATGTTTTTTAATCATAGACTACATCTTAATACACTGTTAATCATTTACTTTTTACATACTTTTTAATGAATTCTATTTTTAGTTAATAAATTTAAGCAACACAAACTATAGCAAAGTAAATTTTTAGTTTTAGAACTTTTTTCGGTGCAAAATCTGACATTCATAGACTATAAAAAATGCTTATGTACAGTAATTTCATAGGTAGACCGGAAACTCCAGTCTAAAATTGAGTTTTAACAGTTTCTATTTCTACACACTAGAGTGCGACGCGAGAAATTTTACATACACTGTAGTAACTGGATAAGTAAACTTTAGGCGCCAAGTTCTAGAATGCCAGACGTAACTATAGGATTATCTTTTTCGGTCATTAAGGGCCAGATTTTTCTATACAGGATTGAAATTATCATATTTCATAAAAAATCTATTTATAATAATAATTTAAGAATGTGTTTGCTTTCATAAGACTTACTTAAATAACATTGGCACTTTACAAAAAGATGTAAAATCCGAACAAAAACAGTTTCACTGTAAAAAACCGCGTCAAGTCCACGTTCATAAGACTTCGAAAAAAAAAAATCGTTTTTTACAAAAAAATTAGAAAAACGGTAGACCCTGAAGGCCATCCGTGCAACTTCCCGCTAATTCCATACCTAGGTGCATAAAACTGCACTAATTACGTTTTTGAGCTCTTCGAGCTCAAAATTACAACTTATATGTTTTTTTGAGCTCTTCGAGCTCAAAAGTCTGATAGAAGTATTATAGAACAATATTTTTTTAATTTTTAAACCGCACTAACTTTTAAATGAATCACTCGATTTTCAAGCGGTTGGCAGTATTTAACGCAATTTTTTTCGTTTCATGAATAATCTTCAAGTTTGGATTGATAAAACTAGGAAATTCGGAGTAATTCCAAAAAAACACTTTTTTTGGTTTTCTTTCGTTCATGATATTTCCTGAACGAATCGACCAATTTCGACTGGCTTGACGGCGATCGACGTAATTTTTTCATGCTAATAGCTGATTAGTTTTTGAAATTGATCAGTGCGGCCGTTTAAAAGTTATTCCATAAAATGTCGGAGTTATGTTAAAAAAACATTTGTTTTCGAATCTTTTATTGACGATATCTATCGAACTAATCAACAGATTTCTACGTTTTTGGCGGCGATCGACGCGGTTTTTTAAGCTCTAAAAATTATTCTATATCATCAAAAACGATCCGAGAAGAAATAACGAAGTTATGTCAAAAAAACACTTTTTTCGATTTTCTTTCGTTCACGATATCTCTCGAACGAATCAACCGATTTTGACCGGATTAGCGACGATCAGCGTGGTTTTTCAACCTTAAAGGCCGATTAGTTTTTGAAGTTGATCGATAAAGCCGTTTAAAAGATATTCCAAAAAAACCACTTTCAAAAATGATTTTTTTCTAATTTTTTTTTAGATTTTTCAAGATTTCTTAAAATCTATCGGTCCGAATCGGTTCAAATTCTCAGGAAATCTAAGCTCGAGGGAACTCTTTAGAACGCCGTTTAGTTCGTTCCGATCGGTTCAGTCGTTCAAAAGTTATAAGCGAGTCACATAGTCACATAGTCTCTCACACACACACACACACACACACACACACACACACACACACACACACACACACACACACACACACACACACACACACACACACACACACACACACACACACACACACACACACACACACACACACACACACACACACACACACGACGACGTATTCCGGGACTGGCTAAGTGTCGGCTAGGCCTCAGGGAACTGGGGTAGGAGTACTATCTCCGAGGGTACACCCGTTCCTAGTTATGGCAACCCGCTCCACTCCGTACGATGCGCTGGTAAATTAAAAAAAAGTATGAGTAATGCACAGGAAACAAACAAGAGTGAAAACGGGCCTCATGCCCAGCAAGACGCACTGCTACTTAGTGCAAAGATGAAGAGGACAGATGCGCTGGCACATCTGGAGAAGCTAGTCAGTGGACTGCAGGACTTTCTCCAAACCAAGCAAAATGTCCACAAGGAGATCAAGTCGAAGACGACGAACATCTGCAGTGCCCTGAGAAGGTTCAAAAAACTGGACCAAGAATGGCAGGAGATCCAACAACAACACGGTAATATCGGGATGAGGACGAGTGTGACAGCGGTTTCACCAGCAAAAGCCGACACGTTTGTCGAGGAGATGGACAACGGAGTCGAAGGTGACGGTGAATCAGTCGCTGAAGACAAGAGTAAAACTGACTCAAGGCCTGGAAAGAAAAAAGACCGAAATTCGCCAGAGCCAACCGACAAAGTCACTAAGAAGAAGGAGCTGAAAAAAAGACCTCCCCAACAACTGGCAGGACAGGGCGACAAACCCAAGAAGACGACTGACTGGGAAAAAGTACAGTCTAAGAAGGAGAAGAGAAGGCTAACTAGAGAGCAACTCTCAAAGCAGCCACCAAAGGAGCCCTGGCCAGAGCCTAAGCGGAAAAAACCGCGCAAATGGATCAGACCCGACGCACTGATCATCCGCCCGGCCGAGAAAACAAAG
>CAJNRD030001118.1:15524964-15537996 GCA_905319865.3 Cotesia congregata
AAAGGGGTTTAGGGTTTAGTGAGTAGGGGCGTTAGCGTTTTAGTTTTAGTATGACGCTGCGTCGAGTCGCTACATATCCAGGCCAACAACTATGCCTAGAATCTGTAAAAAGGATTCCCCCTCCCTAAAGGAAAAAAAAAAAAAAAAAAACACATACAGACATAGTGACAACCTCGCGGGGGTAGTCAGGGAAGTTTCCTGTGACCTTCAAACGTCGAGATCTGATGAAAACGCGATTTTTGCAAAACGGGGTGAAAACAATAACTTCCCGATTTTGGAAAATCTTCGATTTTCTTAGCGGAAAGTTAAAAATATAAAATAAAAAAAACTTCAAGTACTATTTATAACCTTATTAAAAATATGACAACAAGTTAGTAGCAAGTTTAAAACTTAATGAAAATCTTTTTTAACGTACTTGGCGTACGTAATTGAGTACCCCAAATTTTTTCGTGGGCGATATCTAATTTTATGTGCACAAACATATAGAAAACGTTAATGTCTTAAGTTCTAAAAATTTGGGATACTCAGTGAATCTATGATTTAAGTATCAACTCGGGCTATTACAAGTTTTTTTTTGGCAATGTACGATTTAATGAAGATGACGACTTCTACTTGAATGCCGATGACATGTAACAGACTGTTATGTGGGTATCTATATAAGTCTGGAGTCAACTTAGAGTGTAGATGATATTTGCTTTGAAGGCAAATTAACTAACACTGAGGTGATAGTTCCAAAAATTTTGGACTTGACAAATAAAGATCTGTAGAATGTGACGCTTTAAATGTCCGACCCGAATGTGATCCCAAAGCATACTGGATCTGCATATTGTTATTTAGGGCTTCCGTTAATAGTTATCAAGTTCAGCTATAGCATTTTCCATAGTGGTATTATATTCATCCAGATCTGTTAAAGAAATATTGACTTCAGTCAACTAAATTTATTTCATTTTGTTTTAAAATTCCAAAATATTTTTCCATGGAAAGTCAAATGACTGTTTCAAACTGTTTTATCGTAAAATTTTATTTTGTTGGAAGGCCTGCATGATGCATTCCTAATTGGCGGAGTTGAACGCATTTCTGATGTCTAGAGTCGCCACCAGGCAATACTTTTTCGTTCCACCTTTCCATCTGGTTCCTGCGATTGCTTCCTTGGCCGTATCAACAACCAGTTTGATTGCGTCCAGGGTTGATCGTCCTTTCCGGAACCTATTTTGATTGTCTGCCAGAAGTGGGTCGACTACTGCTTCAATTCTCTGGTGAATTATGCGTTCAAATATCTTACCCGCCGTATCTAGCATGCAAAGTGGTCGGTAAGATGTCGGATCTTCTGGTGGCTTCTTTTCTTTAGGGAGTAGAACCAGTCGTTGTTGTTTCCATTTCCGAGGAAATGTCCCTTCCTTGAGGCACGTGTTGTAAACTTTCAAGAATAACGTTGGTGCTGCCTTTATGGCTGTTTTCAAGGCAATATTAGGGATTCCATCTAGTCCTGGCGCTTTGTCATAACCACCTTATAAGGCCTACCCTACACGCCTTTATCCACCTCGTATATAACCTTTTTCCAGCATCTTATTTTGCTCTCTTTGATGGCTTTATTCAGTTCACGACGCGCCTTTTTGTACTCTGCGATCAGCTCCACTGAGTTGGGCAGTTGATAGCTGCGCTGAGAGATTCTTCTTTTCTTATGACACTCTTTACGGAGGACGCTGATGTGGTCGTTCTACCAATGTAGTCGTTCCACCAATGCACCGAAGGTCTCGAATTTTTGCCACATTTACGAGGCATACTGGCATCACAAGCATGTCAAAAGATTACACCTTCCAACCAACGATGTTACTGCTTGATTGGTCTCTTGAGGTTCTGGTCGTTTGATATTTCCCAGAATACAGTACCAATCGTTGCTGTTTCCACTTACGAGGAAAAGACCCCTCCTCTAGGCATGCATTATAAGCGTCAAAAGTGAGTGTTTCTGTCAAAAGTGAGGTCTACAATTGAGCTTGCGTCACCTTTGGCGTAGGTCGGCGTATCACCACTGTTGAGTGAAACTACATCTAGTGTAGTAAAGGCCTCTAGTAGTGCTTTCCCTCGTGCGTTGGTATGTTTGCTACCCCAGTCAACTGCCCAGGAGTTGAAGTCTCCGGCTATCGCTACTGGATGGTATTGCTTCGCATCTTTGGTTAGTCGATCCAGGAAATTAGTGAAGCCAACAATGGAGAGGCTAGGTGGTGCGTAGCAGCTACAGAAGCGGATGCCCTCTACTGATACTGCTACAAAGCTGGCATTGCTGTTGTCGACTGCATTTTCGAAAGGGAGCTTGCCACGTGACCAGATGACAGCTTTGGATGTGCTGTCAGTTTCCCAGGGTTGGGTACTCAGGTGTTTATATGGCTCTGCTATCAGTACCAAGTCAAGCTCTAATTCTCGGACGGATTGCATGAGCCGGTCATGCGCTGCTTCACAATGGTTGAGATTGAGCTGTAGTATCCTCATGATTGTTTGTTCGTCAACTTCTGGAGCGCCTCCTGAAATACCGGGTATCTGTGGGTGCCGGCATGATGAGCCACGTCCTTTGCTCCTTGCTGCTCAGCACATATTGCACACTTGGCAGGATTTTTACAGTCAGCGATACGGTGCCCTTCTTGTCCACATCTGATGCAGAGTTTAGACCGGTCTACTTGGCTTTTGCATTGGGGCCCAACATGTCCAAAGTGCCAGCATTTAAAGCATTGGACTGGCCTTCTAGTTGCTCTTATTCGGCAATTGACCCAGCCAATCCTTATTTTGCTGCTTCCTTCCAGTAGCTGTTGTGCTGCAGCTGCTGGTAGTGTCACTGTAGCCGTTTGCGTACCTCTGTAGGCCTTACGGATCTTGATAGCCTCTAGTGGTATTTCACAAGTTTCTTCGGTTTCCGTTTTCAGGGCAGTCTGAATGTGCTCCTTCGTCGTGTCATCATCAATGTCTCGGATCTCGATGGTCTCCTGCGGTCCGTTGCAGATTACTTCGGCCTCTTTTTTAAGAATATCCATGATGGTCTTTTGCAAGGCTTGACCTTTGTCGATAATCTTTTTTGAGAGCGTAATCAGCATGTCCCCAGCTTTGGTTTTGTGGATCTTTTCCACGGTTGTGCGGACCTGTTCGTCAGGGACGGCCTGATTTATACGACGCAATATTTCGGCGTACTTCTCCTTCTCGACCGGATGGATAATCAGAGCGTCAGGCCTGATCCATTTTCGCGGTTTCTTACACTTAGGTTCCGGCCGGGGCTCTTTCGGCGGTTACTTTAGGAGCTGCTCTTTCCATTGCCTTTTCAGTTCTTTTTTAGACTAAACTCGTTGCCAAGCTGACACTTTTATCTGTTCGTCGCTTTGCAGTGCTGTTTTTTGCAGAGGGCTTCCCTTCAGGTCCTTCTTCTTTGTTGCTTGGCTGAATGTTGGGTCTGGAGAGGGTCTTTCTTTTCTCTTACCAGGCTTGCCGAAAATTTCACGCCTGTCTTCAGCGACTGATTCACCGTCACCTTCGGCTCCGGTGTCCATTGCTTCGTCAGTCACGACGACAGATTGACAGGTTTTCTCTGGTGTAGCGTGGGAAATGCGCTGCAATGATAAGCGCCATTCTCCGTCCAGTTTCTTAAACCTTTGGAAGGCGTTAGCTACACTAGTCGTCTTGAACTTAATCTCCTTGTGAATGTTGACTTTTGATTGGACGAAATCATTCAACTCACTGGTCAGATTTTCAAGGCGTTCGAGCGCTTGCGACCGCTTCATTTCAGCGTTTGCGTCAATCGCTGCTTGTTGGACATGAAGCCCGTTTGCACTCTTGATTGTTTCCTGTGAATTACTCATACTTTTTGATTTCCCGGGAAAAAAAGTTTAGATCTGCTCTGATCAAATTTGATCAAATTCATCAGATCTGAGCAGATCTGCATTATGGCCAGATCTGTCCAGATCAAATTTGATCTGATTAGATCAAATCTGATCTGTTTAGATCTGGTTCGTTTCCAACAGAATCAATTTATAAAAAAGTTTATAAAATAAAAACGATAGTAAAATTTATTTTATTTCTACTTGCAAATTAGAAATTATGTATTTTATATCAATTTTCTGTGATTTAAAGTCGAATTATGGTTGAAAAACAATTTGCGATGATGGGGATTCGAACCTGGGTCCTCCTGCATGTCAGTCCCAGAGCGTACCATTCAGCTACTAGAAGTACCTAACTGAGTTACTCTTCAGATAACGGTTGTGTAGGTGCTGTATTATCTTTTCGTAAAATTTGAAGGTCGGTGTACAAAATATGATTACTTTAGGTATTTTGACCTGCTGAAACCGAATATCGCAGCCATTTTTGCGAAATCCCGGGCCATATATTATTTATAGCCATTTGTTTAAACAATTATTTGAGAAATAATTGTTTTGACATCGGATATTTTTCTTTCAATATTTTAGCCAATTTAAGATGAAAATTACTCTTATAAAATTTGCCGTTAGTTATCTTGTTATCCCAGTCCGAGCTATCTAATAATTTTTTCTCACATATTCTATACACTCACATTAAGATGATCCTCTCCATAATCCTTTCTCAATCCTTTCCTACCAATTATCCTGTTACGTGAATGTTGGAACGCTTCACGTAATAATTATCCGTAACTCCTATTCTTTCCCGCTTCACAGCATTATTTATATTTGTTATCCGTATATATTTGTTAAAATATATACGGATAAGGTAGTGGTAATTCGTAGGAAATTTGCTACTTGCAGGTTGTGGTTTGCTACTTGCAGGTTGTGGTTTATCACAAATTTAAGATTAAATACATTAGAAATATACTTTCTTTGTTGCTGTAAGATGGACAGCTGAGTTCTCGGTCCATCTCACTTTCCTCCTCTCCTGTTAGCATCTGTTAGCATTAAAGGAGAGTAGGTAGTGGTAATTCGTTGGAAATTTGCTACTTGCAGGTTGTGGTTTATCACAAATTTAAGATTAAATACATTAGAAATATACTTTTTATTTGTTATAAATAAGAGTTATATTTACTCTTATTTATATTTGTTAAAAATGCTAACCGTAAGATGGACGGTGTGGCTTAATGTATATAGAATAAGTGAAAGGAAATTTAGTATAGACCGGATAGCTCAAATGGTAGAGTAGCCGACATGTCTTCGGAAGGTTCTGGGTTCGAATCCCAGTCCGAGCTATCTAATAATTTTTTCTCGCATATTCTATAAACTCACATTAAGACGATCCTCTCCACAATCCTTTCTCAATCCTTTCCTACCAAAATATCCTGTTACGTGAATGTTGGAACGCTTCACGTAATAATTATCCGTAACTCCTATTCTTTCCCGCTTCACAGCATTATTTATATTTGTTATATAAATTATTGCTTCAATAATATGTTTATTATTTAAATTATCAACCTAAATCACCGCTGTCCATCTGACGGGGTGGTAGTAGCATAAAATAAAAAATTTGCTATTTTCTATCAATTTGTAATATTCTCACAAATTTGATGTATATACATTAGAAATTAACTTTCTTTGTTGCTGTAAGATGGACAGCGGTGATTTAGGTCCAACTCACTTCCTCCATCCCCGGCGCTGTGTTAGTAGCCCTGGACGGGGTGGTAGTAGCATAAAATAAAAAATTTGCTATTTTCTATCAATTTAGTTGTGAATTAATACGAACACTTCCTGATATTTTCCTCGTTCCTTCTATAATTAAGTCGTACCCTTGAGGCCCGCCACCCGACGAAAAGAGTCCCGGACTGGAGTAGCCGAAATCGACGTGATTGGAGCAAAGCTCCTGGCGCCCAACAACAGGTTAAGCAGGTAGGCCAGGTTATTTATTTCAGATCTCGTCCTCGCCAACGCACGAGAGCGAGTTAACTGTTATAAATTTCTATGAAATTTTCGGTCTGACAAGTTCGTGCTCTGAGATTTCTCTAAAAGCTGTAAAAACTGCGTTGAATGCCGTAAACCGCAAGAAAATCAGTTGATTTATTCACCAGTTCTTACGGTTCAAAAATTCAAAAAATAGTGTTATATGAAACTTCTATCAGACTTTTGAGCTGAAAGAGCTCAAAAGCATAGAGCAGTCATTTCTTCGAGCTCAGAGAGCTCAAATTTCACCAAAAATAATATTTTTGAGCTCGAAGAGCTCAAAAACAAAATGAGTGAAACGTTGAGCGCTTAGGTATAGAGTTAGCTCTATATACCTTATAGCGGGAAGTTGCAGGGATGGCCTTTAGGGTCAACCGTTTTCCTAATTTTTTTTAAATTCAAAAGTCTTGAAAGTATTGTACTCAGCACGAGTCTTTACAATAAAACTGATTTTTGTTGAATTTTTTTAGTTGAAATGACTCGTACATATCATCAAAAAGTAACAGTGCTTAATACGAATAAATATAAGTTCAAAATATCATTTATTAAAGTGAACTATTGCTTACAGGTTGATTTTTCTGAGAAACCATCGTTTTGGAAGGCATTAAAGCCTCCCGCAAAAGACAAATGTGGTGAACTGCTTTGTTCCCTTTGTTATCATCCTAGTAATTCTATTTTAACACTGACGTTGCTTAAAGCGAGAAATCTTAAAGCAAAAGACATTAACGGAAAATCTGGTAAGTTTATATATCATAATCCTTAAATTTAGACATTATTATGTTGAAATTTTTTTTTCACTTTTTTTTTAATTCGTAGATCCTTACGTAAAAGTTTGGTTACAATTTGGTGACAAAAGGATTGAAAAGCGAAAAACACCGATTTTCAAATGTACTCTCAACCCCGTTTTTAATGAAGCATTTTCATTTAATGTACCTTGGGAAAAAATCAGAGAATGCTCATTAGATGTAATGGTGATGGATTTCGATAATATCGGCCGAAACGAACTGATTGGCCGGATACAACTGGCAGGTATATTAAAGTTAATCTATATATCTTTGCTACATAAAATTGTTATTCCATATATATATGGGGCATTCCATGCCAAATCGACCACTTTTGACACCGACCCTTTTCGATTTTTCTGAAATTTTGGTATCTTTCTCTACCCTATTGAAAACAATTTTCAGAATTTTTTCAAATTTTTTTACCCAACCAAAAAAAAGTTACGAGTTATTACAAAAAAGTTTGGGAAATCCAAATGAGCATGCCTTAAGCGCTCATGTTATACATAAAATATTTAGATCAAAACAAAAATTATTCGTTTTTAATTTGAATTTTCCCGCGAGTAGTATTATGCCCTCTGTAGGTCGAATTAAAGAAAAATTTTAACAGATGATAAAACAGTTAGTAATTAAACCATCATGTATGTATAGTTTCTGCTTGTTTATAGTTATTTCAATTCTGTTAATGAAAAATAATACATATGGCTGCCGAAATCGTAGAAAAAGTCACCGAACTGACAATCGAAAAAAATTAACTGTATCGAAACGGAATTATTTTGACACGCAATTTTCACAAGGGTTTTGATAAACTTCCTCAGGAATAAAACAAAAAAAAATTAAATCGTGAAAGTGATTTTTGACAAAGTTGTGGTGTCAAGCCCATAGCTCCCGTGAATACCACGCTCTTATTCATTTAATTCATCAGAAAAACGAGTTTTTTCTGAGAAATCTTATTTAATCGATAAGAAAATTTTTTTAATGTGTTCTATAGTTACTATTATTTATTTCAATATGCTTTTTATCCATAACTTTTTTCGTTTAAATTATGAATATCACGTTTTAATCGAAATCACAATTTTTAGGCGAGAGTAGAGCATACCTGCGCGCTTCGCGCTTAAGGCATGCAAAAACAGCTTTTTTTTTGTTAAATAACCATAACTTTTTTGAAAATTGACTTTTTGGGATGTTTTTTTTTTTTGAAATTTTTGTCTTTAAATGTACTTTAAAAAAAAAAATAAAAATAATAATTCGGGTTCATATTCAATGTTTTTTTTTTTTAACTTTTTTGGTATAAAAACGAAAATTTACGGGTATGATTTGACATTTTTGTAAATTTCCGGCCTCGGCTTTGCCTCGGACGTTAAAATTACGCATGTTTCGTCGCTGTCAGAGAACCGCTACTTCACGGCTTTATGAGATGAATATCTATTTTGCACTCTTAGGGTACATTTGTTGGTCAATTTTATAGATTGAAAACAGTATTGACGAGTCTTTTTGCGATAAATTTCAATTCAACAATAAAACAAAACCGCTAGTGGTCACTATAGTGATGTGCAAAAAAAAAACAAGCATTCTGACCCGTGCAAAAAAAATTCTGATTCAAAATGAATTTAAGATTGAAACTCATATTTTGACATAAATATGAATTAGTTTTGAGATCAATCAAAATTTGAAATTGATTTGTAGATAGAAATTGTGTAGAAATTAGCACACCTGTAAAACTTTCGATCCTGCTTCAGAATCTCAATAAAAACTTACGAATATTTAGGATGAATTTTACACGGGAAGAAAATTGAAGGAGTTTTTACTCTTTTACTATTGTAATTTTTACTAAATAAAATAGTAACGGTGGACTTTACTTCTCATTTAGTAATTTTTACGATCTAGTATTGTAAATTTTATCCAACAAATAAGACTAGCAAGAGTTTTAAAAAGTCGTATACTATAGAGCAAATTATACAATATGTGTTAGTGAATTTTACAATTCAACTGTTGTAAAAATTCACAGTTGGTTTTTTTTAAAAGAAATATTAGGGAGGAAGAGAGATAGAAGGTTGGGCTAATTGGTACCTGTACAGTAATCGAAAAAAGAAACAAATCTTTTCGTGCTATCTGGGAATCGAACCCAGAACTCTGTTTTGGCAGCCAGAGACTCTCCCTCTAGGCTATCCGAGGTAAACTAAGACCCATGTTCTTTAACATTTATATAAACTCAGAGTCTAGCGCTGTGCACGGCCATCACTCACACTAATTGAGAGATATTCCAATTCAACTATTGTAAAATTTGCTATAGTTCTATTGGAAAGATACAGAGGCAGCACTGGAAATTTTCATCTCTTACTTTTTACAATAGTAATATCGTATTTTTTCATTAATAAATAGTATTTTTTCTTCTAAAATATTTGATAATTAATAGTAATAAAGGTATAGTCCAGCTTTACAATAGTTGTATCGTAAATTTTCCCAGAAATTTTTTCCCGTGTAGATATGTCCTAAGTTTCATGTCTCAAGAAGTTCTAGTTTATAAACGAAAACATGTTTTTACATTCTACTCAACATTTTGACATAACCTACATATGAAGACAATTATCGCTAAATTCGTTTTCAGCTGATATCCAATTATTAGAAAAGAAGAATATTTAAAACGGTTGACCTTGGAGGCCATCTCTGTAATGTCCTGTTTCTCTTGAGATTCTTTTAAACTTTATATCTGCAGGAACTGTATTTAAAGAATATGAATTTTTTTTATAATTAACACCTCCGCACTCCTATGTGAAGGAGGAATTTCGTCAGATCCTATTCAAGATGATTTCTACATTATAAATAAAAGATTCCTACTAAATTTCGAGTCTGTAGAGGTTACAGCTTGGAAATAGAAATTTAATATTCTAACACCCACCCCCGCTATCATTATTGGCGGGGGTTATTGCAAAATCCGCTCTTAGGTGATTTCTATATCACATATAGAAGACTCTAGCTAAATTTTTAGTCTATAGGAGCTATGGCTTAAAAATTAAAAATTTTTTATTTTTATTGCCCTCGCAACTCCTTTTGGGGAAAAAATTTGTCTAAATACATTCTTAGCTTACCTCTACATAGCAAAAGTAATATTTCTACCAAATTCCACATTTATAAGTCCTATGGTTCCCGAGATTTCGTGATGAGTGACTATATAGATGGGAATCCTTCGATGATCCTTCGAGTGGGTAGGTGGGTGGGTGGGAGTGAGCGTGTCGGTGCGTGAAAGTGTGTAAGTAGATTCTTAGCTGAATGTAAAGGAACATAATCCGTCTAATATACTCGGTTGAAATCCATGAAAACAAAAAAATCAAGAGAAAATGCTTGTCTTTTGTTTTTATTAGCGGGACAAATGTTCATAAAAGTAAAACAGCAATAAAAAAATGAAAAAACGTTGGAATTCAAAAAATCATAAACCATCTAGGAAAATTTCGTGTTGAATGGTTGTAGTTTCGAGTCGATACGATCAGTGGTTTAGGCGTGACTGAACCTCAAACAAAGACCATTTTCATTATATATATGTATAAATTGACACGAAGAAAAAAATCTGAAAAACGATTGACCTTAAAGGCCATTACTGAAACTTCCCGCTAATTCCGTATGCAAGCACTTAAAATTTTTTATCGTTAACACTCACCCCCGCGATCCTTATTGGAGGCGATTCGTTGTAAAATCCGCTCTTAGATATCATTTCTATATCACGTATTGAAGACTCCTCCTAAATTTGGAATCTATAAGAGCTTATAGCTCGGAAATTAAAAATTTTAATTGTTAACATCCACTCCCGCAAAGCCCAGTGAGGTGAGCTATCGTAAAATTCGTTCGTGTATTATTTCTACATCTCTTACGGAGAATTTCTACCCATTTTGGAGTCTATAGGAGCTATAGTTTAAAAACGGGAATTCTTCATTGTTAACGCCCCCGCAATCCTCCTTGGATAGTCTAGTCAACAAGTGCCTTTTTGGTCAACTTTTTTCAGCAGTCTCCAAAAATTATGATTGAGGTGTCATTCGATTCGGAATGGCATCTAGATGATTTTTGAAAAAAATGAAGTTCCGCTTGCAAAAATTGCAAAAGTTATTAACAATGAACTAAAAAAAAAAGGGAGTTTAGTTTCTTGCAAATATCTCAAAATCTAATAAAGATTTTTCAAATTTGAAAAAAGATTCAAAAAGAGGAAGAAATTTCCTAAAAAAAGTCTCGACTCCCGAAATTGTAGGACCAATATTTCTAATTTTCCCAGAGGGTTGAAAATACGCCCGAAAACGGGTACTCTGGCTTGCGCAAGCCACGCCTCCTTCGTACCTTTAATGAATAGATAATATTTAAACTTATTAAATATGAAAATAAAAAATTGAAAAAATTCAGGCGCCTACAGAACAGATCAATGAACAATAATCCGTGGTCAAAAAATTTTTATCGCGATTTTTCAGTAAGTTATCCATTAATTAATTAACAATTTTTTGTAGCATGAACATTAACATTGCAAGTGCGATAATTGTTAAACTATTGATCTGAGAATTTTTTCCTTTCGTGGAGCTATTTCTCAAAGGTTTTAGAATAAATTCCCCGTGGAAAAATTAAAAAATTGTTAATTTTCGTTTTGTTATTAACAATTTACTAAGATGAAAAATTATAAAGCTTTATTAAACATTGAAAAAAAATTTTTTTTATAATATTATTATTGATCCGTTGTCTTATGATCAGAAGCTACTTAAAAACAATTTTTAATAATTTTTATCTCTGATTGTTTAAATAAATGTTATTAACAAATGCGTTGTTTATGAAATAATTAAAAAATTTTTTTTGATAACATAATCTTTAATAATAATTATGATTTAAAAAAAAAAACCGTTTCTTAAAAAAATTTTTTTATTGCTGAAAAACGCATTTGTTGATTAACAATTATTTTCTCCCACTTCTAATTAATATTAAGGAACCATTTTTTTTTTAAATCATTATTTATTTTTCTTTTTGATATAAAAAAAAAATTTTGTTTTGTTTAATTTTTAATTGTTTATATAATAAACAATTTGTTATAAACAAATAAATTTTTACCTTTTATTTTTTTTCTTATTTTACTTATTGTCACAAAAACAGACATGATTTTGTTTTTTTTTTTTAATTTTCTTTACTATTTTTTTTTTAATTTTTAAATATACGTTGTCTGTAATTCGACATTCTTACCCGGTTTTTTATCCTTAAAATTATCATAATTAATAAACTAATGGAGATATGATGAAAATTCCCAAGACTTATTTATTCTTCATTAGTTAAAGAACAAATTCAGCTGAAAAGTTTAGCTATTACTAATTTATTTATTAAATTTATTGCGATTGTCATTAATGAACTATTATAAGCATTGAAGAAACAGAACCTGAAAATAAAACTCTAGATATTCGTAATTTTCCTAGTATCATTAAGTAAGATTAAAATGTAAAATTAAGAAATAATTACTAATGAACAATAAATGACAAGATGCTAAAATAAGGTAGTCATATTTTTAATATTTGATAAGATTTTTAAGCATTAAAGAAAAAAAAAACTTTTTTTTTCCAGAGTATTTTTCATAAATAATTGCAATAAATTTAATAAATAAATTAGTAATAACTAAACTTTTCAGCTGAATTTATTCTTTAACTAATGAAGAATAAATAAGTCTTTGGTATTTTCATCATATGTCCGTAATTTGACACTTACCCTTCATCCTTATCATAATTAACTAATGGAGATATGATGAAAATACCAAAGACTTATTTATTCTTCATTAGTTAAAGAATAAATTCAGCTGAAAAGTTTAGTTATTACTAATTTATTTATTAAATTTATTGCAATTATTTATGAAAAATACTCTGGAAAAAAAATTTTTTTTTCTTTAATGCTTAAAAATCTTATCAAATATTAAAAATATGACTACCTTATTTTAGCATCTTGTCATTTATTGTTCATTAGTAATTATTTCTTAATTTTACATTTTAATCTTACTTAATGATACTAGGAAAATTACGAATATCTAGAGTTTTATTTTCAGGTTCTGTTTCTTCAATGCTTATAATAGTTCATTAATGACAATCGCAATAAATTTAATAAATAAATTAGTAATAGCTAAACTTTTCAGCTGAATTTGTTCTTTAACTAATGAAGAATAAATAAGTCTTGGGAATTTTCATCATATCTCCATTAGTTTATTAATTATGATAATTTTAAGGATAAAAAACCGGGTAAGAATGTCGAATTACAGACAACGTATATTTAAAAATTAAAAAAAAAATAGTAAAAAAAATTAAAAAAAAAACAAAATCATGTCTGTTTTTGTGACAATAAGTAAAATAAGAAAAAAAATAAAAAGTAAAAATTTA